>OY855907.1:13766016-14223516 GCA_963693305.1 Meandrina meandrites | reverse complement strand
GTCTCTTTCTTACAAATTGACATTCAAATTTTCAAAACAAATTTATGATATTATCTACCCAATTTTGACGCGGACTACTGAAGCAAATGAAAAAAAAAAAAGAAAAATTAGTTTTGGCTAAACTGTAGAATACCGGGCCACTTATTTGCATCTCATTGAATTTGAATAGTTCCTTTTGTTTCTATATGCTTCGTTCTAAAAAGCGTTCAGAGATATGTTAATAAGTGGCCCGGTATTCTAAAATCGCTCCCCTCGCTTAAGGTTTTGTCTGACAACTGTCAAATGAAAACATATTTTCAGAATCAAGAGATTAGAAATTTAATCACTTGACCGCCTTCTTCTGCAGGCGCTAACCTTCACGACTTAGTGTAGACTCAGTTAAAAAAGCGAACTCGCGTTCTTTTAAACTACTTCGTATTTATTCCAACTTGTTTAATTTGTCTAATGTGACTGAATTGTGAGTGAGCCGAATTCGTAGGGACTGTGTTAAGTTCAGATAGAGAAAAGAAAATTAACCGTCGTGTGCTCACGTTCTCTTTTAAACCTTGAATTTGGTCATTTGAGGTTGTTGTTTTGCAGAGAACGGCAAAGAAATGTACGAAAATGCATGATGCACGTGCAGATTTGCTAATTAAACCTATTGTTTTATGACGATCTCGTTACTTCTTTGACCACAGCTGCATTTTGTTTAATATTTAATATTTCTTGTTCAATATGGAATCCTGGCATTTAAGCGTCCAGATTGCACCAGATTGCATCTCAGAGTACTTAAATTTTCAAAATTTTCCGGGGGGGGGGGGGGGGGTGGCATGCCCCCGGACCCCCCTAGTAAGTCGCGACTTCGTCGCTCCAAAGGGGCGCTCTCGCGCCCATATTGCCAATATTCTGAATTACGCCACGCCAGGGCTTACATACAAAAAAAGGCTAGGAACGCCCCTGTTCTGGGATAGATAATCAGGGTTGAGCACCTGATGAACCAATATCACAGGTTCTTGAGCTGGCTTAAACAATTTCCCCGATAATAAAAACACTTAAATTAATTTATAATAAGTAAATAATTAATAAAATTAATCAATCAATCATTTCTTTGTCCCTTTACCGCCTTAATTATATATTTACCTATTTAACTTTAGCGGATGGTTGTCAAGACTACCAAACTTTGTCCGATGCAGAAAGAAAGCACGACTACGTATCGGTATACCCTAAACAATGCGACTCGAGCCTTTCAATTCGCTGGTATCGTTTCCAAGGCGCTGCAGGGACACAAATGGCGACCACATGTCCACCGGAGGACAGATGTGATGCAAGCTTTCCCGGGCTGGTTGAGTGATGGTCATCCTACTGTGGCTGAGGGTGAAGTCACAAGAAAAGTCTGCTTTCACAAGTGGGGAGATTGCTGCAGGGAAACGAGGTATATTCAAGTGAAGAACTGCAGTTCCTACTACTATAATAATATATAATATTGATAAACTCTTTTTTGTTTGAAATGAGAACAACCCTGTATAAGATCTTTGGTATGGCGAAAGATTTGATCACTTGGATTTTTCCAAGTAGCTCCAGCCTTTCAACAATCCTCTCAAAGATTTCTCGATTGATTCAAAGTTTAGCTTATAAAACAGTGATTAATTAAAGGTAAAGTTAACCCCTAGAATTTTTATGACCTTACTTATTTCATTTACACCTAGTTCTGAGCTGCTTACTTCCATATTTCTCAGTAGTAGAAGAATTTTAGTTTTGTCGCGATTAAGCTTCAATCCGGAGTATGTACTAAACAGATCGATAGTACCAAAAGAGTGCAGTGCGAGAGTTTGTCCCTAACAAATGATATCATATCATCAGCGAATTATTTCAGCAATTATTTCGGTCGTTAAATGTAAGTTAAACTCTCTTTGTAAATCGACAAACTAAAATATGTCTAATAAAACAGTTAAACTGATAACTATTTTCATCGAGTGTCTTTTGCAACATAAACTTTCAGATTGGTGTAGTTAGAATTCGCTCAAGAGAAAATAACACAAAATTTAAATTTTCTTCGAAAACAGTATTAAAAAAATATAGCACCTTTTTGTGAATCTGGGAGAAAGGTTAAGCTTAATCTACGTGTTGGCATTTCATCAGAAAAAGCAAAGTGTACATTTAGAGTTGCCTTTTTGTAGAGCTGCAGTGCATGTTAGGCAAAATTAACGTGCTGTCATTTTACCACAGAGCCAAGAAGTGTACATTTTGAGCTACAAACTTGCACTTTTTTGTGGATCTAGGGTGAAAGTAAGGCTTAATCTACGTGGTGGCATTTCAAGGCCAAAAATGTACATTTAGAGTTAAAAGCTTGCACCTTTTTGTGGAGCTGGAGTGTGCGTTATGCAAAGTGTTCGTGGTGGCATTTCACTGCAAGGGCCCGTAATGTACATTTAAAGTTAAAAACTAACACTTTTTGCGGATCTGGTAAAAAGGTTAGGCTTAATCTACGTGGTGGCATTTCATCAGAAAGGCTGAAAATGTACACAAAGAGTTACAAACTTGCACATTGTTTTGGATCTAGAGTGAAAATTATCCTTAACGTTTTACGAGAAAGGCCTAAAACGTTTTTGTGGATCTAGGGTAAGAGTTATGATTAATCTACGTGGTGGCATTTCACAAGAAGGCCAAAAATGTACCTTTAGAGTTAAAAGCTTGTATCTTTTTGTGGAGCTGGAGTGGGCGCTATGAAAAATGTTTGTGGTGGCATTTTACCGCAAGGGCCCGAAATGTACATTTACAGTTAAAAACCAGCACTTTTTTGCGGATCTCGGTAAAAAGGTCAGGCTTAATCTACGTGGTGGCATTTCATCAGAAAGGCCAAAAATGTACATTTAGAGTTACAAACTTGCACATTGTTGTGGATCTAGAGTGAAATTTATCCTTACAATTTCACGAGAAAGGCCAAAAGTGGTCATTTAGAGCTACAAACTTACATATATTTTTTTTAATTGTTTGCAAGTAGTAAATCTAACATACTTTGACTGTTAAAAAATGGATACAAAGGGTAAAGCAAGATTTCGAAAAAAATCAGCTTGTTTAAAAACAAAACAATCGTTGCCATCGTAAACTTTGTTGCTAAGAAACCAGTAAAAAATAAGCCATTGCTGTTTGTAATTATTCTGGTTTAGTTTAGCAAAAATTAAAGAATGGCTTCCTAGACTATTCATTTTTAAAACATTACCACCCTTGAGCTAAAAGCAAATTATGTCAGGCCTCCTTAAGGATGTTCGCGCGAAAATTTTCTAATCCATAGATTTTTCTAAAATTTTTACTGAGGTCGGAAAATGAGTTACTTGTGTCAGAAATACAAAAGGGGGTCACCGACTTTGTTTCAGAGATAAAGCCTGTAGAAAACTACCCTGATTTTGAAAACTTGGCGCACATAACTCAGCATGATTTACAGGGTTTTTAGTTTAAAATATTGATGATGAGTAAACGGAGGCAAACGGTCTTAATCATATTTTGAAGAAGTGCGGCTGTTGCAGTCCTTTTTGCAAAACTTAGCCGTGGAAGAGGCATTTCAACCCGTTGTACGGCAAAACAAAAAGATCAAAAAGCAGAATTCGAACGTTGCGTGGGACAAAAAAATGAAACTCTTAATCGGTAGATTTTTTTCATTTTCTCACAAAACGTAGATAATCGTTAAGCTAGCAAACTGCAAGCGAAGTTAACGCAACGGCTACTCACCCTATATATGGTTGGAAAGTTTCGTCAACGCGCGCGCTCGATGCATGACGTGCGACATGAACTACGTGCGCAGTAGAGATGCGCATATAAACAATTAGCGCGAACGTCCTTAAAGCAACTGGAGGCCATAAATCTCATCAAACTTATAAAGAAACATGTCAAAAAGATGCAAATAGCCTCTGGTATATATCATTTGGCCAAATATCTTATGTTATGAAACCATCGTTATTGCTTTTTCCACTGGAAAAGCTTGAGCTCTGGAATCAAATACTTCCCTGTCAGTAAAGTAAGCTGACATGGAATGCAAGCTCTATGTAGCATATGCAAATCACAGGCTTATTTATGGCATATATCTTGAAACAGTGAACGTGCTTTGAATATTTATATGTGAACATTCCTTTCAATGAACTTGACTGATATGTCTTCACCAACGTTAACGTTTGGGCAAACCCTTAAGCTAAGTATACTAGCAAACCAAACTTTATTAAACGAAAACGAAGATGAGAGAGCTCAAACATTGCTGTATGTGATTGCATAGATAGTTGTAAGGGAAATGAGGCAAAACTAGTAAATTAACGCTAAATGACCTAACCAGTAATATCAATATCGAACGAAAAGTTAAAAAAATGTGTTATATAGATCTTCGGATGGCAGCTGCCACTCGAGAATCAGCGACTTGTTGCTGTTCATCTGCCATCTCTAATCAAACAAAATAGCAGGCCTTAAAGAACTCGGGCGCAAGTCGCGAGTCAAACGCGAATGCTGCAGCGCCTCGCTGAAAAATATGACGCCTGCTACGTAGAATATAAACCGATAACTGTAATGTCCTACGGGACAATCGCAACGGAAAGGAGCGTTGGCAAACTGAATGGTCTTAGATGCATGAACTGTGATATATACAGACTGAAAGCCAACGTTGGAACTTGCAATAACCTTGGGTTAGAATACAGTAGAAAAGTCAACAACTAAGATAGACTTTGCATGAAAAGAGTAAAAGGCAACTAAGAATAGAGCCCACATAGCTGCGTGTAAAGTGTTATTTAAACTAAAAAGAGAGGCAATATCGCGTAACAAGGATGGTGTTATAAGTACGGGCCTGATGAGATACTACTATTCTTTGATGTCGCTTTGTGCCTCTCGAGAGTCTTTTAATAAAGAACTTTCAACGTAGCTAAATGTTTACACAACAGCGTTACTCAACGACAGGGAGTAAAAGGAGTAAATATTTATGCAATCAAGAAAAGAGCCCACATAGTTGCTTGAAAAGGGTTACAAATTTAAATTGGAAAGATGCCAATATCCTGTAAGATGCGAGGTGTGAATGGGGCCTCATGAGATAATAGCTGCTATTCTTATATTTCGCTTTTCGCCTCTTAAAAGAGGCATTACAAGAGGTTAAAGCAACGCAGCCCAGAATCTTGGTGAAACAGGAATTTCTTAACGTGGGCAAGCCAGACGATTACTGCAATAAATGCTAAAGATGACAGCGGTATGATTGGGGGTTCCGCATTTGCCAGTGACATCTAAATAGAGGTGCTCAATGGGGTTAATTGTCAGCCGTCAACTGACTGGCTCTCAGAATAGCTTTTAACTGGTGAACCAGTTTCCATGCTTTCAAATATACTGACCGTTATGGTCTTTCCATCTGAAAGTATTTTCATTAATTTATTGCATTAAAAAATAATTATTAGAAGTCTTGATAAAATTTCACTTGATTTCATTACTGAAAGACCAAAATAACCCACAAAACACAAAATGTAAAAATGTAAAAAAAAGAAGAAAATTTAATATTGACTTCAATTTATGGATAACTGCAACTCATTGGATAACCGTCACCTTTTTAAATCGGCAAAGTTTAACCGTCAAGCGAGATTGAGACCCGTGACGTATTATTATTATTATTAGGAAATACGTATTACCATTTGGGTACTGGAGTGCTGATTAATTTTCCAATTTCAAATAAATCATAGTTAATATAGAGGGAAATGGTTATGAAGCCTGGAAAAGTTCTTTTTTGTAGGTTTTTGTTCCGTATTTTGGGGGTTGGCCGTGCACAAAACCTGACATAATTCAATAGGTGGTTACGGGTGTTCATGCAACTAACCAGTAGAAACACTGCGATTACGTGATTCATGCATAGTAGCTCATAGTGTATGAGCGCAAAACAGAAGATGTGCACGGTCATGGGCCTTCAAACCTCAATCGTGGCCTCTTTGTTTGCTCCTTTGATGTTTGCCGGGCTTCCTAACCATTTCCCTCTATGCACAGTCATGTGAAATATGTATATTCCGCCGAGATTACATCATTAATCACCTTCAGCACGTGCAGAGCAATGTGTTGTAATAGGACTTGTTGCTCATTGGTTGCTGGGTGATATAAAGGGAAAAGTACGCTCATAATTCGTGGTTAGTTAATTCAAACCGACGAAGAGGGAACTTCAGTTGGCCTCGTCTTTGTTTCCATCAACCCCGGCTCGAACTGTAGATTCATGGAAGATCAAGCTCCTATTGCAGCTCATGCAGCGGTTCGTGCAGTGCTACAAGGTGTAGGACATGAGCTAGCACCGAATCCACCGGCACCGAATCCACCGGCACCGAATGTACCGACACCGAATGCACCGGCCCCGAACGCTCCAGCGGCAGATGGACAAGTCGCTGAGGTATTTATTTCTTGTTTGCTTAAACTTTTGCCGCAAGTTCGCGAAGCTTATACTAGGGCTTTGGTCGCCCGGTCGCGCTTTCTGTAGTAATGTCGTTTTCCCTTGTTTTGCGTTTCTTGGTATTGTGGTGAATTTAATTCTAGTAACGGGTTCCCAAGTTCTTTTTTATATTATTGCCTCGTTGGTCTTTCTATAGTTTTATCGCTTCATTTGTTTTGCTTTGCTGGTTTCTAAATTTTTATTATTGTGTTTATGTTACAACGGGTAGTTTATACCGTATGGTTTCGCTGGATAGAACATCGGGTTTAATTTTTGCTGTAGTCGCGTCTGTAAAGCACTGAATTGTTATTGTCTGTTGCGAAACTTGCCGTGATCGAGGCAGTATATATACATCACATTATAATGCAGGCCCGTGATCGTGGCTGCTTGAAAATGATACGCTGGCCCGTGATCGAGGCAGCATGAGAAAATGGGAAATCTGGCCCGTGATCGAGGCAGTATATAAAAAAAAAAATGATAACGCAGGCCCGTGATCGTGGCTGCTTGAGGAAATGACAAAACTGGCCCGTGATCGTGGCAGTATAAAAAAAATGATAACGCAGACCCGTGATCGTGGCTGCTTGAGAAAATGATAGAACTGGCCCGTGATCGTGGCAGTATAAAAAGGGAAAAAAAATGATAATGCAGGCCCGTGATCGTGGCTGCTTGAGCAAATGATAAAACTGGCCCGTGATCGTGGCAGTTTGAAAAAATGATAACGCAGGCCCGTGATCGTGGCTGCTTGAGAAAATCATAATGGGCCCGTGATTGAGGCAGCATGAGAGAATGATAACGTAGGCCCGTAATTGAGGCTGCTTGAGAAAGTGGTTCTGTGTTGGCTTTAGATCCCCAATATGGAGGATTTCGCGAGGAGAATTCAAAAGCTAGAACAATCGCAGCAAGCGACTGTTGATGGTATCATCGAAAAGATTATGCAGTTGGTGAAGTCAAAGGCTGTACCATTTAATAAGGACCAGGTGTTCGAGCAGATTTTAAACCTGAAGGTTGTGGCTTTGGAAACCAAACACCCTAAAGCCAACTACTACTCCACAGTGTTCCAAGCTTTACGTGAGAAGATGGGTGGTTCAGATGAGCAATTTAAAAGATATGTTTTGGCTCTTCTTGGAGACAAAGACCAAGAGAAGGTGCTTGATGCTATGACAAAGGTCGACAAGGCCCTGAGAGTCCCATCCTTTTCGGCTACACCCACGTTCCGAGGTCGTGATCGTGGTAGATCTCTAGGCGGTCTTCAGTGCTTCTATTGTAAGGGTTATGGTCATTTCCAGAGAAATTGTCAAATACGCTGGAGAGATGACGGAAAGCCACCACCAGCAAAGAGAGGGAGATGGTTCAGGGGGTCGCCAGTGTGATCGGACAGATTAAATCAGTGGTTTTAAGTTCAAATGAACCATTTGCGTGTAATAAGTTTAAGAATAAATGAATCACAAGCATAAAGTTGATTCGTGTGTACAAAGTCGATTTCCTTTGTTACTGTTTTTTGGGTATTTATAGGGCATTTCTTAGTCTTTTATTTCATGGCATATGGGTACCATATTCGCAGGACCCATGTTGATAGCAGTTTTTATAACTGAAATGGTCATCCTGCATAAATATGTTATTATTATTATTATTATTATTATTATTATTATTATTATTATTATTATTATTATTATTATTATTATTATTATTATTATTATTATTATTACCACAACAAAATTTTAGTTTTATCTTCGATGAGGGTGAGTAACTCCCATGGGCTAGCCTTATTGCTGGGCAGTCTATGGACGTTCCTTTCGGGGCGTGGGAAGAATACTCTCTCCTGATCGGGGACCTCATCTTTAGTGGTTAGATTCTCTTGGGAGGGATAATTTCGTTTGGGTTTTCAGTTTCCCTTAAGTATTTTTCCCAATTATTTCGCAGATCCGCCAGGTGAAGCGGAGAAGGATCTGCGAGGGCTTTGAAATTCCTGCCTGGGAAAAGATAGATGAGGAATTTTATCATAAATTATCCTGTTGTCAGCCTCCCAGTGAGAACTTATTTTCGACTACTATAGATGTGGTCCTCGTTCAGGAGGGAGTTATACAGATTCCCACTATAAAGGACGTTCTAGTTTCCGAAGAGGTGCCTGATTTATCTCTGTTGCGATTCCGTGACCCCGATCATTTTGTGGCTGGCGGCGTTCACAAAGACCCGTCCGCCTGGCAGAAGATTTTGATAAACTATCCGAAGGGTGATCAAATACTTAATTGGATCTCGAGCAAAGTAGACGTGCATGATTTTGTGAATCACTATTCGGGTACTTTTAAGGGTGAATCATACGACTCTGATTTTCCTCCGCCTAAATATTTCCGGAATCATGCGTCGTGTAAGAAGTTTTATACCTTCATTTCGGATGCGATTCTCAAGCGTATGGCGATGGGTTCCGTCAGGGTTTGGGGAAAAGTTGATCTGGATGAACCACCGTACCTAGTTCTTCCGCTCACGGTAGAGCCATCCAAGCCGAGATTATGTTTGGACGCCAGGTTCCTCAAACTGTGGATGAAGGATTGTCCTTTTTCACTTGATAAATTAGTGGACGTGAAGCGCTATATCTACAAAGATTCGTATTTTACGAAATGTGATGATAAGTCAGGATACGATCACGTCCACTTGCAGGAGTCCTCACAGGAGTTGTTCGGTTTTGAATGGGGTGGATGGTGGATTGTCTCCACAACTTTGCCATTTGGATGGAAAGAGTCTCCATATATTTACCATACTATCGGATTGGCTGCATCCAGCTATTTAAGATCATGTGGAGTTCCTTGTTCATTGTACATCTATGATCGACTTAACGGTGAGGTCTTTGCTCCAACTGGCCCTTGGTCTTTATCTCCTTCAACTCGCACGGAAAAGTTCAGGCTGGAGGCAGCGAAAGTGGCCATATTCATTGTTGCATCATTGTTAATTCAATTAGGGTATACAATTGGCATTCAGAAGTCCGTCTTGTATCCGGCTAAGCGTATAGAGTATCTCGGTTATGTGGTGGACTCTTCAAAGCAAGCTTTCGAACTTCCCGGGAGAAAAGTCATTGCGTTCGCTACTTTAAGAGAAGAAATCCTGGCTTGCGAAAAAAACGGTGAATGTCCGCACTCTTCAACGATTCCAGGGGAAATGTATTTCATTTTCCTTAGCAGTACCTGGGGCTAAGTTGTTTATAAGGAATATAAGTTCAGCTATTGCTTCATCTCCTGGAAATGGACAAGTTAAGATGACTGATTCTCTTCGGGAGGAAATTTGCCATTGGCGTTTTCTCGACTCCTGGAAAGGCCACGTTCCTTGGCGTGAAGAGAGGCATGTTCGTTTATCGTTATCTTCGGATGCTTCGGGATACGGTTGGGGATGCGTCATGCATTCAACGTCAGGCGATCAATCCTTTAGGGATTATTGGAATCCACAGCAGATTGGTTTAAACATCTCTACCAAGGAAATGCTTGCTATCTTGAACGCAATAAAAGCCACTCCGGAGCATGTGCGGGACTCTCGGGTAGATGTACAGGTTGACAGTCAAGTAGCGATTGACACTTGTAATGGCCAAGGAAGTAAAAACTCTCCTCAACTGACGGCAGCCACAAAGGAACTCTTTTTCACTGTTGTTAGCCGAAATCTGCAGTTAGAACTGTCTCATATCGCGTCAGATCGAAATGAGGCCGATGGCCCGTCGAGATGCCTTTCTGCGTTGGATTCAACACTTTCTCCAAGAGTGTGGGAGTTAATTGAACATACGTTTGGTGGTCTCTGTGGTCATACATTCGATTTGATGGCGTTGGATTCTAACGCACAGTTATTCAAAGGAGGGACCCCTTTGCCGCATTTCACTCCGTGTCCTAGTCCTCAGTCTAAGGGTGTGAACTTCTTCGCTCAGGACATTAATCATGTCGGACCTGCTATGGCCAACCCGTACATTTTCCCTCCATTTGGGTTGGTTCCTGCCGTGCTAAGGTTCCTTACTCAATTTCGAATTCCATTCACAATTGTGGTTCCTGAGCTTTACCCGCGTCCATTCTGGTGGCCAATTTTGACAGGTCTTTCTCGGAAAGCAATTTGTCTGGGTTCAGAGGGTGATTGGGATGTCCTTAGATACCCGTCCAGGTCCGGGTACAAACCACGAGTTTGTCCTTTCAAGCTTTGGGCTTTTAGAGTTTCGAAATTCTAACCAACTAAGGTATGGTTCAATTCAACGAAGTTGTCCATATAGTCTTGAACATTTTTTGTTTGGCTTCAGTCTCTACCAAGAATTCCCAAGTTGTTCCAGCCATCGGTGGCTTGCCCACGTTGCCAGTACCCAAATGTTGAAGGGTTTCGCTTTTGCCAGAGTTGTGGTTACAACAGGAAGACAGTTCTATTGGACAAGGATGATGCCTTGAAACTTAAACATAAGGTGGATGAAGAACAGATTGCAGCGCGAGTTAAAGAGTTGATACAAACACCTAATACTACTCGATATGCGAAGCAGAAGACAGCCTTGGAGATAGAGTTTTCTCGGTTCCTGTTATCTTTATCGTGTCAGAAAACTTTAAGTTCAGCTTTACCGTGTGATGTCGTGGCGTTTCTAGTGTGGAAGGATCAGGATGGAAGAACTTTGGTTCATAATCCAAGTTGTGAGCGTAAGCGAAGTCAATGTGCTTGTCCCAAACGGCTTGCGTTTGGTACGGTAGACTCCTTAATAGGAAAGCTTAGAGCAATTTTTATCCAGCACGGTAAGGGAGCAGAATGGCACTCTGTATTGGGTGTAGGTAACCCTGCTTCTTCTAGGTCAGTGAAGGATTATTTGGCTAATGTTCGTGGGGAGCAGTTGAGGGCACGAGTTACCCCGCGCCAAGCAGATCCGGTTCTGCTTTCAGATCTTGAGATCCTTTCACGGCATATTCAGTCAAAATTAAGAGATCCTACGTTAGATCCTATTCAGGTTTTTGTGTTAGCCAGAGATCAAGCTTTCTTTAAGGCTCTGTTTTTATCGGCGGATCGGGCAGCCGACCTGTTAGGTATCTCCACTCCGTCAATTTTACGCTTTCCAGATAATTCTGGATTTTTGTTTAATCATGTATGGACAAAAACCTTATGGTCCGGAGACGCCAACGTTTTTGCTTTCAAGAGGGGTTCAAATAAGATCGTTTGCCCAGTCTGGGGTATTGAGTTGTATTTCAAGATTTGTAGACTGTTAAACATTCGGCTGTCTTCAGGGTATTTGTTTCGCTCCGTGCCTAAAAAAGGTACGGTAACGTCTTGTGCGTTAGACTCTTCTGCGGCTCAGGCTAGGTTGGACACTTACGTGAAACAGTTGCAGGGGAGTCTTTCGAGCACGCGTTTCACTTTACATGGTTTTAGAAGTGGTGCCGCTATTTCAATGGCTCTTGCAGATGTCTCTCTTAATGACATTATGGATCATGTAGGCTGGAAGTCTAGCAAGACGGCCCTCCATTATATTAAGTTGAAACAGGTTCTGAACCCAGCAGGTCCAGTGGCAAAGTTAGCGGATTTAGATAAGGACACGGGTAAACACTATGCACAGTCATGTGAAATATGTATATTCCGCCGAGATTACATCATTAATCACCTTCAGCACGTGCAGAGCAATGTGTTGCAATAGGACTTGTTGCTCATTGGTCGCTGGGTGATATAAAGGGAAAAGGACGCTCATAACTCGTGGTTAGTTGATTCAAACCGACGAAGAGGGAACTTCAGTTGGCGCCCACCCACCCACCCAGTTCAAGCCGGGGTTGATGCCATCTCCGGTATGGGAAGGTGTTCCGGGAACTTGCGGTTGATTAAGTGAATACAAGTAGCCTGTCTGCCCTGAGCTCCTTAGTTCACGGAACCCTTTTCCCATATTCATGCCACTTCGTACCGGATTAGTTCCGGTCGGAGTTGTGCTTCCATATCTCATTAATGACAATAACCAAGGCGGAATAATACACTATTAACTATGAATAAATTTATCACTGCTACCAGCTAACAAATATGCGCTTGTGCACCAGCTGCCATGTACTTCTTGCTGGATTTCAAACCTCGGCGGCTTTGACAGGCTGTCGTGTATTAACATTCTACAGGCATAATGGTTGAGAACTTGAATCGTACGGGCTTTCACGTATTCGCCTCATAAAGTATGGAAAAAGTACTTTTTACTCCGTCTTCTGATAGTATTGTCTTCGTATAATTTAAAATAAAATTTTGTCGTCAACACCAAAAATTTCTCACCTCGCTAAATGGCAGAATCTTTTATGTGAGCTTCTATAAACCCCACTAGACCTACTCTCTTTATATTTGTCGCTCATAAGGTGCAACCCTTTTCTAAAATGAAAAATAGATCAAAACAACTGCAGCAACTTCCTATCCTTGGGCTTCCCTAGTTGTAAGTGTCTTGTCTTTCATTTTACATTTTAGAATGAGATCCAGGAGGAAGTTTGTAAACACAATCCACAGGCACGCTCAGCAAAAAGACGAGAGAAGGCGTGCCCGGGCCGAAGGCGTGCCCGGGCGGAGACAATGCTTTGGGATTTTTGGAAAACCCACCGAGCTGAAAAAAAAAAAAGGTTGTGATGTCCATCTGTCCGTACATACGCCGCTTTAATTTACTTCTCCTTGGTTAACGTCCGCTTATATCTTTGATATTGGACATTCATGTTATGTTCAATTGACGGCTGTCAAGACAAGGTACCTGCTGACCAGTTTCACGTGACCATGTCACGAGCTCAGGTGCAGAACTCTTGGAGGTCACGGGCGTTTTTAAGTTGACCGCTGACTATGTGATGGTTTTCCTTTGGATCGCGGGCACAAGCCCTAATTTCTTCCTGTCTAGGGTAATGACAGGATTTTGTCAGCGGAATTTCTGCAATAGGGGTTAACGATTTATTTCGGCTATGGAATATTTATTTAGTAGATGCGTTATGAAAGCATTTTTAATGAAGGTACTTTCAAAAATTATTAAGAATAATCAAAAATGTATATATGGAGCTCCACTTTTATTTTAGGCTTGGCGGAATGCTAGAGTCCAGTTTTAGCTTTGATTTTGCTGTTGATTTGAATGCTACAGTCGGGGGATCGCGGACAAGTGCAAGTTTTGACAAATCTTCGTTGAAGCACACGAAGAGTTTCCGAATTATTTCATTCAATCAAAAACTAGCGCGAGCGCTCACGAGTACTCCGCAAGCAATCGCGTGAATTAATACGTCATGTCGCTTAGAAACTTCTGGGACGAAAACAGCGGGCTCAGTCACTTCTCGGAGAAGTGATCTCGCCATCAACTGGCACTTGTTCGCCCAGCTGTCTTATGGCCAATTCGCACTAGCGGACAAATTTTGGGCCGATTCGCACTAGCGGACAAATTTTAAATGTCATAACATTTTTGACAAAGGGCCGATTCGCACTAGCGGACAAGTTTAAATGTCATAACATTTTTGACAAAACAAAATTGTCGCGACAAGTCAGAGACATTTTGAAGAAAACAAAAGGTGTAATTATTAGTACAATAGCTCTGCACGTGCTTCTGGCATCCTTGTACATTTCTCGGCACGGTCGTCTTGTGCAAACATCAAATATTCAGGCAGGTCCACGTGGTGAAAAAATTTAAAACGATTTGCTTTTGAAGTGCGCGTGTACTGATGTTTTTGTGCTCGTGCAGGAAAAATGTCGCAAGAAATCTATTTCTTTTCCCCTCCATTTATCGGCACAAACTGGTTCCCTCCGCATTCTTTTGTTCCAACCCCGGTATTACCATCCTTCCACGACCTCACCTCGGCACACAAATATGTTTTGCCGCCTATCGCGGAAAAATTTTGCGTGTTGCTTTTTAATACAATCCAGACCAAACACAATTATTATAGCCAATCAACAACGTATTGTTATCTGGCATTATGAAAGGCGTTGGAATGCGACTTGTCATGACTTGTCCTGCCTTGAGGCAGGACATCGGCCCCTTTGAAGATTTGTCCGTTTTGACAAAATTTGCCCTTGTCCAACAAGTCGTTCGCACTTGTTTTTGCGATTGTTTGACAAAATGTATCGCGCGTGCAACGCGGACCAATCATAAGACAACTGCTTCTTTGTTTTGCTGAATTGTTGGACAAGTTGTAGGTCTCACAAAACGTATTCGCACTTGTTTTCTGTAACAAGTGACACACAAGTGATGAAATCTACCAATTGTTACAAAATTTGCCCGCTAGTGCGAATTGGCCCTTTGTAACAATTGGTAGATCTCATCACTTGTGTGTCATTTGTTACAGAAAACAAGTGCGAATACGTTTTTTGAGACCGCTAGTGCGAATCGGCCCTTATGTAAATGCACGTTTAAATTAAAGCGACATCAGTTAGTCACTCGTGCATGTAATTATTCAATAACTTAACCAACCCATTTTTACATAAACGCATTCAGATTGCTATCAGTGTGAATTTGCTAGAAACTTCAAAGTTTCAAATGTGATTACCAGTCATGGTTCCGAAATTGAAATTTGATCCCTTGTTCGCGGTTTGTATTATGTGCGCTATGAAGCTCTGTGAAACCCGATCTGAGAGGACAAGTCCAATGGTCCCAAAATTCGACAAACAAGGAATCGAGGTTATCAAAGAAGCCACCGAGTTTACCAAGAATGCCGTAACGAAGTCTTCAAAGCCGATTTTTATGAAGGACCACCATTTTATCAAGCGAGTGGCAATGGTTGAAAATTCGCTGAACAGAACTTCCAATGGAGGCGGACTTTGGAATGTCGATGAGTGTTCCTTCCAAGCTACGAAGGTAAACAAAAACTTAACTGCGCTTCACAAGAAGGTAGGTCGTTATTTTAATGTAACTTGGTCCGAAGTAAGATACAGCGATTTGAGGCGACCCTTGTACTCCGTGTTGGCTGCGAGGATTACCCTGGAAATGACTGAACGTTCCATTCCCCGTGGTTTGAGAAACCAAGCAAGATTCTGGCTTAAAACATACCATAGCTGTGCAGAAAAATCTGCCAATCCACAAGTACGGGAAGACATATCGAAAACATTTATTAGAGGTAAGCGTGTTTTTATTTTGTCGCATCCACTGTGCATACGTTAAAAACGACATTCTATTATATTATTCTTTAAAAGCGTGAAAGTAGTTGTTAATATCTTTTAGTATAATTTCCACAGGTGAATTCAATTCTGATTGGTCGAGAAGCTCGCACTATGATGCTATATTCACCGCGCTAGGCGGTGAATATAGCATCTCAAGGCTTAGCTACTAAGCCATGCCACGTTTGCAATCCAGGCCAGTGAACATGGCGGCATTTGCTGAATGAAAATTTCTCTCATTTAAAAGAAATCACTCCAAGTCCTGGATATTTAAAATATTGGGAATTTTTCAAATTAACTACCAAGGCTTTTGGACCGGAAATATTTTCAAGAGATGGTTTTCAAGGCATTCGAATTGATCGTAAACATGGTGGTTTTGGAGATTGCACGCGGCCGTGTACTCAGTCAGATCGACTGGCAAAACATTATTTAGTTCTCTTCTCACTGGAGCTAGTAATTTCGAGAGGATTCACACAATTGTTCAGAAGTCACCAACGATTAAACAAAGGTACCAGATGTATCTATCTTTTTCGTAGTGTTTGTTTTGTTCCGTTTTATTGCTAAAACCTGAGTGAAAATTACGATTTCAATCGAAGAATTAAACTGGTTTACACGTATGCAAGCGAGCACTTGTGTTTGTTGTTTTCGTGTTTTCTATTATTATTTTTCAGTTGTTGATATTCACCTGTCAAAATTATACTAAAACAATTATTCGCCTCAGGCTCAGTGATTATTGTTGAATAATCCCCTCGACTTCGTCTCGGGGATTATTCAACAATAATCACTTCGCCTTCGGCGAATAATTGTTAATTATACTCGGCGTATTTAGAGACTAAAGTATGACGTCACGTTATCATGGCGCCGAAATTTTCAGTTCTGAACAAAGGCAAGAATTACAAGCGCGTCGGTGACGTAATGTTCTTTCGAAAGGTCAAGACCCTGTAATTACAACACAAAAACAATACTCAAAACATCACGCATTGTCTTGAAAACATTTTTGTATCTGTAAAAAGGGATTCAAACGGCCGAAATGACCTAAATTGTCAAATTCTAGCACAAACATGAATTGTTCCCAAGGCAAGTACTCGTTTGAATTACATCGTTTTTGTAATTGTAGTACAGTTTGAAGTTTATATTACAGTCATGACAATCCGGGAGGGGGGGGGGGGGGGGGGTGCACTCCCAAATATGAGCTATATAGGTATGTGCCGCTGTGAAGGATAGGGTTTTCGAGCAGTTTAGTCTGGTATAGGGTAAGAGTTTCAGAGTCCCAGCGGCACACCCCCACCAAAAAATATACAGAGTACCCCCCCGGGCATGACAAGCGAAGCGTGCACCTCTAAACTACATTAATGAATTGATTATTCGAAATAGGCCTTTCGCAACAATTTGTCACGTGACTGATTTTCCCTTAGCAAGCCATACTGGAGGGCAAACAATGTAGCTTTTCCTTGGTAACGAACAAAGCGCGAGTGACCGGAACTGTCATTAAGGTGAGATAAAAGCTTTCTAAATGTTTTCTTTGTTACGATGCCACAAAAAAACACTAAAATAATATCGCTTAGTAATTTTTACATACAGAAAAAGTAGTTTCGGACTGAATCGGCTTCTAAAAGTCGGGCTTCAGGCTCGTGAAGTTTTAGCACGTGCTCGCTTGAAGCGACAGTAATGGCGGCCGCTTACACAAATATTGATTTGATTAGTTCGAGGTGATCTTTATTTGATGCTGATATTTAAGCCTTGAGAATGAAAATATTGAATGATAGCTTGTTTTGAACTTCAGGATGAAAAGTGTTACATCATGGCTACGGCTGTTGGCGACGCTACTTCGAGTGAAGCTGAAGGTGAGTTTCTGAGTTGAGTCGCAAGTTGTTGTTGTGTTTACGCACAGCATGCAGCAAATAGTAGCACATCCAAGTGTAGAATCTCCTTTTTTAAACGACGTAACCTTAGAGCGAGCTCAAGTTAGTTTTTCTTATATTCACAGGCGTAGAGTCAAAAGATTTAACCAAGTTCCCAGATATTTCTTTCGCAGAAGTCGAAGGTTATGCTCAGAAGGCGTCGGGCTGCGAACATACTCGAAAAGCTTACAAGTTTTTCGCTGACCCCGGCTACCTTCACGATAAAAAAGGTACATGCAATCTGGGATATCTCAACTTTTAAGTGAGGAAATGCATACAAAGGTGTTTTGGACATTTCTAGATAAAAAGGATCTAACGTTTACAACAATAACAAAGTATAATAGACTTAAATGATGTGCGAAAGAAATATCTGGGAACTTGGTTAAATCTTTTGACTCTAAGCCTGTGAATATAAGAAAAACTAACTTGAGCTCGCTCTAAGGTTATGTCGTTTAAAAAGGAGATTCTACACTTGGATGTGCTACTATTTGCTGTATGCTGTGCGTAAACACAACAACAACATGCGACTCAACTCAGAAACTCACCTTCAGCTTCACTCGAAGTAGCGTCGCCAACAGCCGTAGCCATGATGTAACACTTTTCATCCTGAAGTTCAAAACAAGCTATCATTCAATATTTTCATTCTCAAGGCTTAAATATCAGCATCAAATAAAGATCACCTCGCACTAATCAAATCAATATTTGTGTAAGCGGCCGCCATTACTGTCGCTTCAAGCGAGCACGTGCTAAAACTTCACGAGCCTGAAGCCCGACTTTTAGAAGCCGATTCAGTCCGAAACTACTTCATATGTATGTAAAAATTCCTAAGCGATATTGTCTTAGTGTTTTTTTGTGGCATCGTAACAAAGAAAACAAATGTTATCTCACCTTAATGACAGTTCCGGTCACTCGCGTTTTGTTCGTTACCAAGGAAAAGCTACATTGTTTGCCCTCCAGTATGGCGTTGCTAAGGGAAAATCGGTCACGTGACAAATTGTTGCAAAAGGCCTATTTGAATCCGCTAGTCAATTTCAAGAAGGCGTTTATCTTATTAAAAAAGAAGCGCCAATTAATGTTCGATTCAGAATTTGGTTTCTGATCACAGCCGCCCGAATTGAATTTGTGTTACCATCTTTGCACTTAATAAGCGTGAACACGTACGTCCTGAATAAAACATGTTCAAGTTTAAAGGGGTTTCAGACATCGCTTTGCAAGAGCGATTACGAAAGTGAACCGCCGTTTACTAAAATTTCCGTATGCCTCCGGAAATTTGGTCAAATTTAAAAAGGCAAAGTCAGGCGACTGTAATAACTACAAACTGAACTGCAACTGCAAAACGATAGAATTCAAACGAGTAATTGCCTTGGGAACAATACTTGTTTGTGCTGGAATTTGTCAAGTTAAGATTGGCTTCTATTTACGACTATTTGTCTCTATTCGCGACTATTCAACGACTATTCGTCGCTGTTCGTAACTATTCGTCACTATTCGCGACTATTCAACGACTATTCGTCGCTGTTCGTAACTATTCGTCACTATTCGCGACTATTCAACGACTATTCGTCGCTGTTCGCAACTATTCGTCACTATTCGCGACTATTCGTCATTAGTATCACCCAACTAGTGGACTAATGCAAATCCTGCATTATGATTGGCTACGCTACTAGAGGACTATTAGTAATAGTCATCAAGTAGGGAAATTCGTGACGCTTTCTTTCGTTTTATTCCCAAATAAATCTTTCTTCAACTTGCATTTGCTAACTTTATTATTGCTTTTTCTGTCCGACTAGTTGGGTGATACTAAAACAATTAGACCCTCCGCCCTCAACGGCCACGGGTCAATAGCCCATTCGGCTTCGCCTCATGGGCTATTGACCCGTAGCCCTTGCGGGCTACGGGTCTAATTGTTAACTATTCGCGACTATTCGTCACTATTCGCGACTATTCAACGACTATTCGCGACTATTCAACGACTATTCGCGACTATTCAACGACTATTCGCGACTATTCGCGATTATTCAACTACTATTCGCGACTATTCGTCACTATTCGCGACTATTCGCGACTATTCGCTATTCGGGTTTTCCAAGCAGACCTTTCTAGAGAAAGTTCTTATCTCTTTAGAAAATAGTTACAAGGAAATGCTTCGATATTGAAATGAATTTATGATTCATTCCGCCTTATGAATCTAAATCAGCAATAAAGAAGGAGCACTGTGCACTATTTCCATCATCAACATATTGTACAATATAAAATGTCCTTGCAAACGCCATTAGCATTTGTAACGCTGTATCACATAGAAGCATGCATTGGATTACTACATACCGCTGAGTGCGCCACGCTACAGTACAGACGAATAAAAAAAAATAGCGTACTTGTTAAGTATCTCTGGGTTATTCCATACCACTGGGTGCGCCACCCTACAGTACGGACGCGTAGCGTGCTTTTGATTAGTATCTCTGGATTATTCCCCATCGCTGGGTGCGCCACCTTACAGTACGGACGAATAATATAGTACACAAATTTAAAACCTTTCTACGTTGTATCGGTTTCTGCTTTTTTATAGTCTTCATTTTTCTATTTTAAACCGATCAGATCATTATTGATCCAACGTATACCAGTAGGATCATCGTCCACGGTTGCTTGCTTGTTTAAACATTTTTATAAAAAAAATTATAGCGTTTTTGTTATTAGTGTCTCTGGGTTAGTCCATACCGCTGGGTGTGCCAGCCTTGCAGTACGGACGAATAAAAAAAATATAGCGGGCTTGTTTAGTTTTCGCTCGCAACTCTGTGCGGATCCAAACTATGCGCCATTCAGAGGCTGTGTTTGATTGGCTGTTTGTGAGTGCCTCTATTTATTAACCAATCAAAATGGTCCGGTTTTTTTTTCAATTTTTGCACTAAACTTCCTTATTTCTGCATCGCATTTCCTCCAAACTGCATTTTTCTTGGCCAATCAGAATCAAGAATTGTTTTCATGTATATAATTGGACGAAAAAATGATAGCTCCGACTTAACAATATTGTAAATAGTGTATGTCATTGTTATCTGAGAAGTCATAATCATGTTGTAACTAGAGTATAATTATGTAATTAGTAACCGTGATATAAGATGTTCAAATTGTATTGTTAGTTATTGTATTTTAAGTAATGTAAGCGTTTTATTTTGTTTGTTTTGTTGTTTTTTCTCTCCCTCTTTATATTTTGTAGTGTATCTGTATGCAAGCGTGTAAGTTTAGTCAGTAATATTCTAGGTAAAATTAATACCGTAAAATTCCGGTTATAAGACCCCTCCCGGTTATAGGCCCATCTACCTGGAAACAAAATAAATGCATCCCGTTAAAGCCCCCCTTCTCCCCCGGATAATCTCTACCTGGAGAATCAACGCATGCCTTTTTTGGATGGGGTGAGAAAGGAAAGGTTGGGAAAAAAGCTTATTTTCTTGATCTTCATCCTTTGTTTTCCTTTTGCAGTTGTAAAAAGGTCTTGCCACAGTGGGTTTGTAAAGTGTGAACACGAGTGTCACCACACAAACAAGGGAAGAGCTATATGTCGCTGTAGGGCAGGGTACACCTTGGAAAGTGATGGAGAGTCGTGTGCAGGTATAATCCAACAATAATCTAAACAAAAATTTGTGTTACAGAGGTTGTGTAATAAATCGCATGGAGCGTCATATCTCACAGCTAGAGTTTTGAGGTAACCGCTTTAGTCGTGCCTCCCGAATAATATAACACTTGGTCCGAAGAGTAAAGAAAGATCTGTTTCGAGATTCCGGCCCAAATGGGTCTAATTATCGAAAACATTTGGCGAGTAATGTCTAGCGACATTGACTGTTAGCTCCATTACTTCTTAGTTGTTCTTTGTTGTGAAGAGTTGATATATATTTCGCTCGTTTCCTCCTTCCTTTCGTCGCGCTCTCAAAAATTAATGGGTGCCCAGCCGCTAAATGAAATCAATTCGGGAATTTGTTGAAGTGAACGTCTTCTTAGGTTCGAAATGAAACCTAGCCTTGTCTCTTTCTTACAAATTGACATTCAAACTTTCAAAACAAATTTATGATATTATCTACCCAATTTTGACGCGGACTACTGAAGCAAATGGAAAAAAAAAAGAAAAATTAGTTTTGTAAGAGTTCTTTGATCGTTTTTTGCTGTGTACGCTTGTCATGTTGAGACTCGACAGTTATGAAGCCTCGCTTAAGGTTTTGTCTGACAACTGTCAAATGAAAACATATTTTCAGAATCAAGAGATTAGAAACTTAATCACTTAACGGCCTTCTTCTGGGATAGATAATCAGGGTTGAACACCTGATGAACCAATATCACAGGCTCTTGAGCTGGCTTAAACAATTTCCACGATAATAAAAAACTTAAATTAATTTATAATAAAGAAATAATTAATGAAACTAATCAATCAATCATTTCTTTGTCCCTTTACCGCCTTAATTATATATTTACCTATTTAACTTTAGCGGATGGTTGTCAAGACTACCAAACTTTGTCCGATGCAGAAAGAAAGCACGACTACGTATCGGTATACCCTAAACAATGCGACACGAGCCTTTCAATTGGCTGGTATCGTTTCCAAGGCGCTGCAGGGACACAAATGGCGACCACATGTCCACCGGAGGACAGATGTGATACAAGCTTCCCGGGCTGGTTGAGCGATGGTCATCCTACAGTGGCTGAGGGTGAAGTCACAAGAAAAGTCTGCTTTCACAAGTGGGGAGATTGCTGCAGGGAAACGAGGTATATTCAAGTGAAGAACTGCAGTTCCTACTACTATAATAATATATAATATTGATAAACTCTTTTTTGTTTGAAATGAGAACAACCCTGTATAAGATCTTTGGTATGGCGAAAGATTTGATCACTTGGATTTTTCCAAGTAGTGTAAGTCCTCTCCAGCTCCAGCCTTTCAACAATCCTCTCAAAGATTTCTCGATTGATTCAAAGTTTAGCTTATAAAACAGTGATTGATTAAAGGTAAAGTTAACCCCTAGAATTTTTTTGACCTTACTTATTTCATTTACACCTAGTTCTGAGCTGCTTACTTCCATATTTCTCAATAGTAGAAGAATTTCAGTTTTGTCGCGATTAAGCTTCAATCCGGAGTATGTACTAAACAGATCGATAGTACCAAAAGAGTGCGGTGCGAGAGTTTGTCCCTAACAAATGATATCATATCATCAGCGAATTATTTCAGCGGTTATTTCGGTCGTTAAATGTAAGTTAAACTCTCTTTGTAAATCGACAAACTAAAATATGTCTAATAAAGCAGTTAAACCGATAACTATTTTCATCGAGTGTCTTTTGCGACATAAACTTTCAGATTGGTGTAGTTAGAATTCGCTCAAGAGAAAATAACACAAAATTTAAATTTTCTTCGAAAACAGTATTAAAAAAATATAGCACCTTTTTGCGAATCTGGGAGAAAGGTTAAGCTTAATCTACGTGTTGGCATTTCATCAGAAAAAGCAAAGTGTACATTTAGAGTTACCTTTTTGTAGAGCTGCAGTGCATGTTAGGCAAAATTAGCGTGCTGTCATTTTACCACAGAGCCAAGAAGTGTACATTTTGAGTTACAAACTTGCACTATTTTGTGGATCTAGGGTGAAAGTAAGGCTTAATCTACGTGGTGGCATTTCACTAGAAAGGCCAAAAATGTACATTTAGAGTTAAAAGCTTGCACCTTTTTGTGGAGCTGGAGTGTGCGTTATGCAAAGTGTTCGTGGTGGCATTTCACCGCAAAGGCAACAAATGTACATTTAAAGTTAAAAACTAGCACTTTTTTGCGGATCTGGTAAAAAGGTTAGGCTTAATCTACGTGGTGGCATTTCATCAGAAAGGCCAAAAATGTACAGTTAGAGTTAAAAGCTTGCACATTGTTGTGGATCTAGAGTGAAATGTATCCTTAACTGTTTACGAGAAAGGCCTAGAATGGTCATTAAGAGCTACAAACTTGCACCTTTTTGTAGAACTGCATTGCGTGCTGGGCAAAATGAACGTGGTGGCATTTAACCACAGCGAAAGAAATGTACATTTTAATGAGGGTTGTCTAATACTGTCGCATAGAGTCCATTGGAAAATGGGTCCTACCAATTCGATCGATTCGATCGATTTGTGAAATGGAGATCTCTTACTTTCGATCGGAAAGGTGCAGCTTTCCATTGGACTGTTGAATCTCATTAGCGAGACTTAGAGAAATATCCCCGTAGTAGTGGTTGTAGGGCCCCATAAATGTTTGTCGATTCGATCGATTCGATCGATTTGTCAAATAGAGAATTATTATTTTCGATCGGAAAAGTGCCGCTTTCAATTGGACTGTTGCATCTCATTAGCAAGACTTGTAAATGTAATGTAAAAAAAAAAATGTAAATGTTGTTTATAGTGGTCATGCACTTAGCTTCGAGATAGCTAGTTTGCAGGCATGCCACTGAAACAGAGGAAACAAATAACTTTAAATGAACATAACATGGTTAAAAATCCCAACTGGCTGGAGGCAGACCAGTTGGCTATATACAAAGCGTGACCGAGGATTTGAACTCGGGACGACCGTGAAACAAATCCAGCTAGTGGCAGGGTGGAGGGCTTGAACCCGGGACCTACGGATTACAAGGCCAGCGCCCTAAACCACTCGGCCACGCTGCCCCCTCAGAATAGAATAATATCGACTTAGTCGTTATAGGGCCCCACAAATGTTTGTCGATTCGATCGATTTGTCAAATGGAGAATTCGTATATTCGATCGGAAAGTTGTTGTTTTCCATTGGACTGTTGCGTGTCATTACAGGACCTCCATAAACGTTTGTCGATTCGATCGATTTGGTCGATTCGTTTTGAAAAACCGCTGACCACCATTGAAGTGTCGTGTACAAACATGGCTGGCTGGAGCGGTCGTGCTCGGTTTAGTGAATGTCGCTCGTATTCATTCCAGCGAAATACGGCGTTATTTGGCGTTGTTTTTGGCGTAAAACTTGTGCGTATGTTAAATTGAAAGATAAAGTGGCAAGATAAAGTTAATTTTTCATGGCATTCATTTGTTGTTTTAAACGTTGCATGGCTGATGTGAAATAGCGAAGCATAAAGTGTAGTAAAGTGCAAGTGATGGGTAGGACGTAAGCTTAATTATACTCTCTTGAATTGTTTAAAAGGTTTTTTGTATCGTTTTTTTTGTGTGTAGTTCACTTTGTAGTGAGTATAATGAGAACAGGTAGTATCTTGAGTAGGATTTGTCATTTTGTTGGTATCAATAGACCGATAATTGTTGTATTGTTTTTAAGCGTTCAGGGTTCCGGGTGTTCTAGAATATTGTGATGTAGGCCGAACATAAGCTTTTATGTTGTCACTTTGTTGATTGTCAATGACAAATGCGTAAATAGATAGAAAGACTTGTGTTTGTAGGTGAAAACTCTCTTTCTTGGCATTTTGGCTTAAGGTGTTTAATGGTTTAATCATGTTTAGGTAAAATTTGTAAGCTTTTGTCAATTGAAAGCTTACCCGGAATTTCATTCAATGATCGTTAGGTCTCTGTTATATTTGTTTCCCGGGTTGTTTGTTTTCAATCTCTCGATAGGTGATATAAGAATATAATACAAGTTGTTGCTTCTTAGCAATGAAGAAATATCTAAAATTGAGAAATTTTAAAACATCTACGAACATCCACGAGCTTCTCTAGTTCTTCATGGACTAGATAATCTGCAATGTAGTCTAGTCTTGGTCTATAAACGCCTCCTTACCGAATACGCGATTCACTCCACGGTTTGAAAGCACGTGTCAAATGCTCGGGGGTCAACCCGAGGTACGCAAATGCCCCACCCTCGGGAGGGTGATGGATCCAAAGTTGAATAATTAATTTTAAGAAACAATAGAATGTTAATTCCCACGATTCACTGATGGCGTGGGTCGGGTCGTTGCGAGCGCTTGTTGTATTTTTCAGATTGAAATGATCAACACGGCAAAAGAAGTATATTTTGTTTATTTCACGCACTTTTCTTCTTATGATTCTTCAACAATAACATTAGAACGATTTCGCATAACTCGACTTTTATATGCTAATGAGTCCATTTAAATGCTAGTAGTAAAGCCCTTGGGCCTGAGACCCGTCCAATAAGAGAAGAGTATTTTAGGCCATGACCAATCATAAGGTCTGATTTGGGTCACGTGACCTGACGTCATCACAAGTCACCTGACCTGTGACATCACAAATGCACTTTTTGTCTGGGTTTAGGCCAGAACCAATCAGAGGAGTCAGAGAAGACACGTGATCATTTGATTGACATGTTTAATGACGTCATAATCCCAGGGGTAAAATTACAAGCCCCGGGGGTCGTTTTCGACAAGTCCCGGGGTCACGCATGCGCAGGAAAAGAGTCAGAGTCAAGTATCATGATCCGTGACTCTGACTAATCGAGTTAAGTAACGAGTTCGCTCTATATAAGTGTCACGCTTCATCTTGTCCTCCATGTGGTACTTTTTTTGAGGTTGTACGCATGCGCAGTGTTCAATGTTCATCGACCTCGTCGATGCCTTGCAGCGGATATCCATGCACATCTCTGAAAGGTGTTGCTCTTGTTCCGAAGAATCGATCTCTGGCTTTTTTATGGTTTGACACTTTGGTGGTTGTGTTGTTGTTTTTCAACAATTTTAATTGTTGTTCTATTCTCTTTAAGTCCTTTCGTATTTCTTGTAGCTCTTTGGGCGGTTCATCTGTTTGGAATAGCTGCGAGTAACTGGGTGGCTGTTCCTCTGGTGTGCTGGGTGGTTGTGTAGGTACTTTGGGAAAGTAGATCGGTGGTCGCGTAGGTTTCCCATGTAGGTTTCCCATGATCCCATGTAGGTTTCCCATGATCAAAACAGTTCACTGATGGTCTGTAGTATTTGTTGGTGTTCTTCAAAGGTTTTTTCCAAGTATTTTTTTACGTGAAATGTGTACACGTTTGTTCTTCTGTTTAAAAAGTGTTGGAGATCGTCCCTTTGATTTTTCAATTTCTGTTGATTATTTCTGATGGCTTCTAGTACTGCTTGTCTGTTTGGTTGATTTTGTAGTTTTTTTTCTATCCTTAGGTACTCGTCTGAATACTTTTGGATTATTTCTGAAATTTCCTCGTGGTAGGCCTGGATGGATCGCGAGATAGGCATGGTAATGAGAAGTGAATAGACTTCGGTGCTATTTATACCCTGTTTTGTGTCATGTGACCTATGAAAAGGGGGGATACCCCCCCATCCCCTCTGTTCTTCTTTTGTCACGTGATAGGTCTTTTTTTTGTATATAAAGAGCGCGATTTGTTTCGTTTTCTCTGTTTTGCAAAATGACTTTGCGTCGTAGTTTGAGGTTGCAGGGTTTAGAGCCTGAGTTTGATGTATTTCAGGATCGTTGTTTTGTCTGCCTCCTCTGGTTGGATATCGACAACCTGTTACAGGCTACTCGATTGGAGTGTTGTGGCAAATTTCTCCATAAGCGCTGTGCTGAGATGTTGTCTGCAAATAGGACTTGCGGTCATTGTAAAAGACCTAGAGAAGCTGCGAGTGTGTCTGACCCACACTGGACGTTTGCCCTTGACCGTATTCAACATTTCCGTGATAACCCAGAGGAAATGTATAACTTTCACTCGCCCGAGTCATATTCTTTCAGGGTGGTGAGTATTGTTTGTTGGTCTGCTTGAGTTGGCATTGTTTTGTTGTTCTGATGGCTTTGTTGTTGTTTTTTTTCAGTTACAGCATCCGTTTCATCCTGACTTGTGGAGTCAACTCTTAGTCATTGCCGAGCAAATGATCCTAAGACGAATCACTAACCGCGATCAGTGCGTCATCAAAGGATTGGTAGGGAGTCGCGAAGAACTGGATGCCACCGATGAATTGCTCTTGGAGGAAATATTGGGTGCGTTCCTTAAGAGAGTTTTGTCGGAAGAATTGTATCCGAATATTATATTTGATTTGGATTACCTACTTTACGTGTCTTCAGGAGACGACGTCGAAATAAGATTTTATGGTGTATTTTTCGTTCGTTATCGTCGATATGGTGCTGCTAATACTGTCGTCGTTAATGCGGAAGTTGAATACGACGAGGAACATTCTGATTTTGAACTTTGATTATTTTTTTTAGAATGGAATGTGACCCAACTGTTGGACATCCAAGTACCGTTGTTGCGATTTGAATTAACGTATTGTTATGGACCTGGACTGATTAATGATTGGTACCCTAGGTGGGAGTCGCAAGATGAACGATTTGTAAAGACCGATTATTATTATTTTCTCGATTTGTTTTGGATTCGCGGAGAATAAGAGACACACACACGCAGAGGTTGTTAAAATGTTTCAAAGTTTTAATGTGAAACATGTTCAATAAAGTGTAAACATGAATGAATCAAAGTTTGAGTTTTTTCTTGGCTTGCATGATCTTCTTCACCACTCTTTCAGTCTTTGTTTTTTTCCCCGGTAGCCTGTCGATAGCCTTGATCATCTTGTCGTCCGCTTTCCACTTGTCTTGTAGATTCTTGGCGCGACTGTAATCGATGTCGTGTCGTTTGGCGATGCGATCTAATCGATTGATGCCTGGATCGCCACGCTTTAATCGCTTTTCCAACTTGGTACCAGGTCCCATATACTGATAACCCGGCCAATGAAACTCCATACCAGTTTTTGCCAACCATTTCTGAATGTCGAATTGACCCCCTCGTTGCTTTCGTTTTCTACCTCTTTTCTTTGGCATTTGTTTTCCTTCTGAGTCGTCCTTCTCTACTCCAATCTTCCCATCCAGGGAGAGGTTGTAACTTTTCCACTTCGGTTTTTTTTTTCGTCTGTTTTTTCTTGACCTTGGGTGTTGGTTCAACTGACTTTTCAGGTTCGGTTTTACTGCTTTTAACAGTTTGCTGGGTTTGTCCTCCACGTATCTTTTTGATGTAGACACTAGTTTCGCGAGCCACGGGTTTCATTTTTGCTACAGCTATTCCATCTGGAATGTGGGGTGCCCTTGTCAACGCATGCGTTTCGGCAGCTAATCTAGCAGCTTTGTTCAACAGAGCATTGTCTGTGATTTCCCCTTTATAGTATCTAACCAACTGTTCCATTTCTTTGGGATCTACCATTAAAAGCTCTCTTGCCATAGTTCTCCGTATTGTTTTCTTTGATACTCCTCTAGCAGTTCTTCGTAGCAGCATTGCCAGTAAAGTGCATCTGCTTGGTATTTTTTGATACTTTCCCTTATGTCTCTTTCTACCTCGGGTTGTCCTCTTTTTTCACAGTCCAAACAACAAGTGTACGTCTGACCTTCGGGGGTATTCCTTACCGTTTCGCTACATTCGTCACACCAAAGACTGCGAGTGAGTGCACAGTAGTCGTGATGTTGTTGCCAGTATTTTTTCCTCCAATATTCTTTTTGATTCAAGGC
Source organism: Meandrina meandrites (assembly GCA_963693305.1). Classification (NCBI taxonomy): domain Eukaryota; kingdom Metazoa; phylum Cnidaria; class Anthozoa; order Scleractinia; family Meandrinidae; genus Meandrina; species Meandrina meandrites. The sequence continues at coordinate 14,194,758 of OY855907.1, read as the reverse complement.
TCCTTCTTCGTTTTCGATGCATTTTTGTAGTCCTGTCACCAAGGAACTGAGTACTTGTTTTACATTCTTTTTGGATGAGTCAGTCGCCTTTACTTTGGAGACGATGTCATTTACAAGCTCTCGTACAGACATGGTAAACGTGTTTTAATCCTTTCCAGAAACCTTCCCCTTTCTGTGACGTCAGAAGTGCTCTTCTTTGCTTCAGTGAATTTCTGCGTTTTCCCACTTCTCGCAAGGTTGATTTATATCTTTTCAGCTTGGCAGTGCTGCTTGCATCCATGGGGATCTTTTTTTTTAGAAGGTTCAATACCAATTCGCTCACGGCGTTAATCTGATCGCCATTGGCATGTAGTAGCATTTCTTGACGTTTGTAGCGATTGGCTTCATTCAAGATTGATTGTAAAAAGGGACGTTGACGCTGTATGCGTTCCATGCTCATCGTAAAAACTGGGATCACCTTTTATTTCATCTTCTCTTATACCTTTTTCGTTTGTAGTATTTCACATTGTCTGCCACTCCTTTGGCAGCCTGCGCTCCCAATTTTGCACCTGCCGTGGCAAACGAAGGCGAGGGACCAGAAACAAACATGCTGACTGCCTCAGCTATTTTATCTATGAGACGGGGTTTTCTTACGAATAATGCTCCTCCTCGTTTTCGTTTTCTGATTCGTTTTCTCATTTTCGTTTCTTTTTTTTCTTGGCTTTCTTTTCTAGAGCTTTGAGTCCTTTTTGAACACCGTATCCAGCAGCAGCACTGACACCTCCTGCTGCAGCAGCTTTAGCAGCTGCCGTTATTAATGGAATGAGTGGAATGAGTGCAGCTGGTAATGCACCACCTTTACGTAGTCTGCGACGACTCCTCTGCCTCGAGTGTCTTCTAGCAACTGGTATCATGTTGACTGTTCCATGTTGTTGTTGTGTTCTTACTTTTATTGACTTTTTCACGATAACGACTCATGCATTTGTCGGAGACGGGTGGTGAAAAGTCTGTGATGATGTCATCCAAAGTTTGCATCTTGATCAAGAACCCTTTCATTTCTTCCACGGGTAATCCGTTGGAATGGATGCGTAATTCAGTCAAGGTTTTGGCGTAGGTGGTGTAAGCGAATCGACACATTTCTACCTTTTCGGAGTAGTGTTTGTACTCGTTCCATCCTTTCACGATGATCCCTATGGCAGATAACGTGGCCATGACCAAAGTATCTTTGATTACGGGTCCGACTATAGTACCAATCGCTAATATGACCAATGCCAATGCATTCAGTAAGCCGTTGCTCCATTTGAATCGATAGAACATATCGCGATAACACCACCATTGTTTGTGGTAAAACGAATATTGCTGCTGCAATTCGTTTTTGGAAGTTTCCTCTACAGGTAAACGATCGGGTGTAGACATCTTCACGGGTTGCTGACCCGGGTGGAAGTTCTTCGTACAGTAGGTCTTCCGCTATCCTTATAAGTAGTAGTGATCGTGTTTGTAGTCGTGATGCCTGCTATTCGCCTTCCTCTGGAGGTTTGACGTTGATCGTTCAGGAGTAGTTCTAATTGTCTTTGGAGTTCTTCTTGATTCATGCGTGTCGCTCCCACACGATCGCCAGCGGTAGCAGTCGTTGTCGCGGCTCCTGTAGCTGTTGCTCTTGATCGTGGTCGTTTTTCTGCGATTGACCGACGCGTCGTGGCAGTGGGACGCGTCGTGGTAGCAGTGACGGGTCTGGTGATAGTTGATGTGGTAGTAGGTGGAGGTCGTCTTGCGTTACCTCTTCCTACGCCAGCGGGTATCAAAATAGGAATACGGGTACGTGTGGGTGCAGTAGTGACGGGTTCTCGTATCGGGGATAAGGGGGTTAACTCATCCGATTGCCATAGATCAAGTACGTCATCAGCGGTGACACCAGACTGGTCCATGGCTTGTTGTATGACATCTTGGGGTTGATTGAAGGTGTCTGCTAAATTATCAACGACCTCTTCTTCACTGACATTAGGTAGCGGGTCTCTCCTGGGAGTAGAAGTAATGGCGGGTGTACCTACTCCGGCCGGAGCGATGTTGGCAAAGGCTGCCTGCACTCTAGCGGGAGTTATTCGTCTCGTTTGTTCTGCTGCCATGCCACGTTGACGTCTTAATTCCAAATCGTCTTCTGTGGGACTGTCGTAGGCTGACATCTCGTTGCTCTCTCATACAAGATTTGAATCAATTCTGAGAAGTACGTTTCATTATATGCTCTGGTAAATCTGAACACTTGTGCGATCTGTCCCTTCTCGGCCAATGCAACCACCTGACGCATTGCGTCATAATCCATATCACTCTCGCGCATACTCTTAAAATGTTCTCTACACACACGATGAAAGGCATCTTCACTGTTTAACATCTTCTCCCACTCTGTACAATCGCATGCATCCCTCATGTTTTAATAGATGACTCCAGAGTCGACGATCGTCGCTGCTTTTTGGATGTAAATCCAGTAGCATGTAACCAAAAGGGCGTTCCGTGACTTTTGTGAACCGTTCCATCACTTCTTTCCAATGAGAGGGAAATGCTTGCAGTAGTAAATTTCTCATACCTAGTTGATCTCTAGGGTTTTTGAAAGCAATCACATAATGTGCATTGCGAGAAATGGTTTTGGCGTATTTACCCGGGGGAAAGAGATCTTGACAAAGGTAGAGTACTGTGATGTCGCGATGATGGGAATGCTTAGTGAATAGATCTAGGACACGTTTGTCATTACCTCCTTCTTCCATCAAATCGTCCAACACCAAAATACCTCCTTTTGGGAACCAATGGTTCAAGTCAGTTGTCTCCGGTATCCCTTCGTGGAATCGAACCCCAGCTTGTTTCATGATTTCGAAATTGGGTTGCCAAGCACCATAGCAGTATCTGACATTGGGTTCGATGTCATCGAACAATTCAGGATTGTTCAAAATCAATTGGGTAGTGAATACGGTTTTCCCGCTCCCTGAGGGACCGGCAATCAAAATGCTGGAAGGTGAATTGAAGCGAAAAGCTTCCCCCATGGTCATGACTCACACTGATCACTTCATTTTAGTTTTCAAACTCTTTTATTGATTAACAAATGTCTTACACCGCAATGGGAACGACTGCAATCTTGCGAATGCTTTAAAGTACATACCTCGCTCCATGCTAACTCTTTTTTGATCAATTTCTTTAACATTTCTCCGATTTTGTGATCATTGTTAACGTAATCGTATTGCTTAAAACGTTTCAGAAAGTCTTGAGTTGTCTTTCCTTCGGCTCGATCGATGAGATAAAACAAAGCATAATCACCACAACTCTTGCTATAGAGAGATTGTAGACTTCTTCCATTAAAGACGACATATTTCCAATGTTTTGTTAACCAATGTTGTAAAGGTTGAGCGGTCTCGTAAACGTCCAAAGGTAAGGCATAACTATCCATCACTTCGCATAGATTATCTTTGGTCCAAACAGCGATCCAATGTCTTCCGGGTGATTCTCTAGGGTCAGTGTTGACGATGTAACCTCGTGGTTTGTTCTTGTCTGGTCTTTTTGGTAGCTCGTCGCAAGCCACTGTTCCGTAGAAGTACTGTCCTAAAGACGGGTGATGTTTTGCCAGAGTGTCCAACTGGATGTTGTTCAGTGCTACTTTTTCCATGTTCACCGCTTCAAGTCTTGATGGTCTGATACACGTCGTAGACGACTGACTTGTTATTATCTATTTCCATCAGATTTTCAAATTCTCCAAACAGGATGACGGTGAGATTTGTTTTTGGATCACTACCAAATTCGAGGATCACCCTGAGGTCTCCAGCCAACCTGGGGTTCATTCGAGGACTGTCGATGCAACCATTGGCAACATTGTCGAAGACAAACAGCGTGCAGTTGGCATCTTTGTTTACCTGGGAAGAAGCATAACTGAGTTCATTGACTCCACCCCAATCTTTGGCTCGAACCATGTTTCCTCGTTGGTGACAGAAACAACCCGTGGCTTGCAAGAAGCGGTAGTATCCTCTCATGTTCTTGCTCATGTTTGCTTGTTCCAATTCCAGGGGTTCATAGGGGTACTCTTCTCCTCGGATGATCTGTCTGATTTCTGTCAAAGTTGATTTTTGAAAGACAAAGGGATCTTTTTGGTACTTTCCATTGAAGGCATCTGATTCCACTAAGACGACGATCAATCTGTTAGGGATTCGACCTTGGAACAAGTTATCGCACTCGTACCTCTTCTCATCTGCAGGTATATTGAAGGTGCGAATGTCACTTCTTACTGTAGGATACACTGCTAGGTTTCGTTGCATTCCAAGGGCTAAGTTCCTGTAGGTAGTCGGGTTCAATCTGACTTGACACAAGTAGAGTTTCACCTTCACCTCGTCTTTGGTGAATTTCAATTTTTCTGCTCCATCTCTTGCTAGACTGTTCATGAAGACCTCGGGGGAATTGAAGTACATGCGGATTGAAATCTGGATACCTGGTGGTAGGAACTTTTGCAGTTGAAAAGCTTCTACATTGGGTTTGAAACGGAGAATGCGACGATTTCCAGCCAACCAATATTCTCTTTGATGCTTCATCTCATCGACGTTGTCTTGTTGATTTTTTGTCAGTTTTTTCCAATCGACGTGGTCGCCTGTCTTCTCGATGTTGTTCGCTGTGAACTCTTTTGGGAAATCAATGGCATTGTACCATCCTTGTGGTTGGAGTATGGTTTCTCCATCATCTCGATCGTAGTTGGTCAGGGTTTCAATATAAGCTTTGTAGTGATAGGTGTCTGTTTGGGGACTGATTAGGGTTCCATTGAAACGTACATTGATTTGCTTGAAGAGGGTGTGCGCCAAATTATTGGTTGGCCATATGGCTTTGTCTTTGTCTAGTGCAGCACCAGTCGAATCTACCAGTTTCAATTCGATTTCGAAGAAACTACGGTTCAAGTCTATGTAGTCCTCGAGTTGATCGATTTCAAAATCCACGGGTTTTATACCACTCTGTGAAGGATTGATGGGTACGATTCGGTAACTGTCTACGCTGACATCTGTGTCTGGTACGCTGAAGATATTTAGGTAAGGGTTTGTGACGGGTTGCGAGACCGGGGTTCCATTGCTCATCATCATCATCTTCGTCCTCTTCGTCGTTGTCTGCGAGCTCTCTGCTTGTTTTTCCTCACTCTCTTCAAGTAAGCCGCTAACTCTCTGCTCATGCCAACGTTTTGACCTGGAATGCGACTTTGTACGATCTGACCACCTTTATGTACTCTCCGAAATCCTTCTCCGCGTTGCCCCGGAGAACGAATGGATTTCCTTCGAAACGAAGGACTCGAATAAATGGGTCTCATGGGTCTCATTCTCCGAAAATGTCGTTCAATTTTCTCTTGACTGTTCTTACGGCTGCTTCTTCCACTTTACGTTTCACTGCTCTTTTCGCTCCTGCTTTCGCTGATCTAATGCGTCCTTTCACCCCGGTACCCTTCTTAAATCCACTTGCTGCTCCGCTCAAAGCTAATTTGGTGACATCTTTTAAAAATTTTTTGGTACCGATGGATGCTCCACCGTATTGCGTTCCTCCGGGACCGTCATCGGGACGATATCTAGTCAGACTTCCACCTCTCATCCTCTCTTTCTAAAATGCAAGGTCACGATCGTATCACCTTCCCCAAAATCCACTAACTGACCTTTTGACTCCGCCACTTCTGTCTTGATAATGTCGATGACCTCGTTGCGTACGGGTATATAATGAATGTGTAGTGGTTCGAAGTAGTAGTTTCCTTCCCCACTACGTGTATACTTGAATTCCCTCAATAGATCTACCCTCTGGTTTCCCACTATTCCACTGCCACCAATGTTAGAGTAAACGAAAAGGGAACGGTTTGTATAGCCAACCACGTTTTCGAACCCTTTGTTTAGATTTGTGAATCTCCAATTCCTTGCTGGGCTGAGGCTGGTTCTTTTTCCATACACTAAGAAAGGTGATTTATCATTTGCGATGTGCGTACGGGATATTTTTTGATCACCCTCTGTGTTGTAGATAAACTCTGATTTCAAGTTTTGACCCAGACTCCATGTTGATGTCACTGGATCCTTCTCTATCCATCCCATCTTTTCTGAAATTTCAGTATAAAAATCCAACTTGTAATCGTCCCAATCGTCGGGTGTGTCCAACAGTAAGTTTCTATTATCGATGATCAAGTCATCTCCTTCCCACTTGAATTCGAAGGTCGTTCGTTTTCCGTTGACCAAGACAAATTTGTCTTGATCGTTATAATTATGGTAGTATTCGACCTTTTGCGACCAATTGAAGATCAATGCTTTCATGAATTCTACCCCGTTACTGATGTTGTGAACACCACTAGAGATGTCTTTGAATTCAGTACTAATGTTGCTTGTTTGACTTTCGAATGGCGATCTGATGTTTTTGCCATCATCCGATGCCAAAACTGTGCGCTATTGCGCGTGGAATATAGGTTCATTTCTTCTTTTTTCGTGTTTGAAGAAGGTCAAATCAACAGAAGCATCTGGTACGCTTATACTGGTCAATCCGACTTCCCAACCGCTCCCGAGGATGAGTGGATCTGGCAAACGATTCTTGAAGCTGTTGGCTGCATTGTTTGGGAACTCTTTCTTATCAGAATGACTGGGTAGCGTCATGTAAAAGTCAGTAGTCATGCTTGAAAGTCAATACCACGTGAGTGTAGCCTTGATTGAATTGCACCGGTTGTCCACTGAGTTCCGTGACTTCTACTTGTAGAATGTCTAACACCCCGCTGCGTACGCTTACATATGCAAGTTCATTCACTTGATACTGTCTCTCTTCCTCAGAGTAAGGTATTTCCTTCAAAAGAGGGGTCAACAAACCACCGACAATACTTGCTTCTCCCACATTACTGTTGACGTACAGCAATCGTTTAGAATCCCCGTAAGATTCGGTGAATGCCTCGTCTAGATTCAAGAAATGCCAGTTGCAAAAACAACTCAATTTTAGAGAATCTCCATCAGCTTCGTAGAATGCTTCCTCATTTGGATCAGAGGCTTCCTTCAAGTCAGTGGGAGTAGGAATGATATCCGTAGGAAATTCTTTCCTGAGATTGGGTCCTAACTTATATGCGGAAGTGATCCACCCCATTTTCTTTGCGAATTCAGTACCAAATTCGATCCTTGGAAAAGTATTCTGATCGCCCAAATACGTGTCGCTGTTATCGATGATCATTTCATCTCCTTCAAGTTTGAGGATTGGGTAATATCTTTTTTCTGATCGTCTGTCAATATAAGCAAAGTCAGGGTGGGTTTCATCACGCAAATGATGCCAATACTTGTCAATAATGGCTTTGATGAGATGTCTTCCTCCAGTCAGGTGAACTTTCAGGTCATTCAAGCTCAATTCCAGTCCTTTCGAAGTGGCATCGTGGTCCATGTCATCATATTCATCAATATACCATACGAAACGACAAAGGAACTTGTCACTCAAAGTGAATACGATGGGAGCTTTGGGAACAGAAATACTATGCAGTGCCACTTCCCATCCTTCTTCATGGAAACGCAGGGGAAATGGTAGACGATTGTGGAAATGGTTGGAGGAATTTTTAGGAAACTCCGCATGACCGTAATCGCTTCTCACTCTGACGTGAAAGTGTCTCATTGTATCGTCTGCAACTCTTTCTTGTCGATCCAACTGTCGTACTTATCTGGCCAACCTTTCCAGTGCACCAGGACTTTATCGCCTTTTCGTTTGACGATCTTGTCGATTCTGAACAGATCGTCTTCTTCGGACATGTACACTTTTTGCAGATCTTGTTTGTAGAAGGTCCCTTTTAGAGGAGTTCCGTCATATTCGTCGATCTTGTAGGTGGTCACAGGGGGTCCACGACTGACACTGCGAATCGTGAAGATTTCTTCCGTCCAACCAGGAAGATAACTCTTGTCGAACGTGCGATGCTTTTTGTTGAGTCTGACTTGATCACCCACTTTAAGAGAGTTCTTTTTCTGGGTTTTTTGGATTTAAATCTGTGGGCGTACAGTCGATTCCACACTTTGTGTTCATTTTGGATGGTCACTTTTTTGGGTGCCATGCCAATACTTCGATGAAAAGAAGCATTGTATCCCTTCACCAAATCTGGTAACACGTTGATGTAAGTCAAGGTGTTTTTGACCGTGAAATAACGATACATGCGTTGTTTCAAAGTACGATTGAAACGTTCCACAATACTAGCTTTCGTATCTCCGGCCGTGGAAAAGTGATTGATCTTTTTTCGTTTCATCAGATCCGCAAAGGTCTTATTGTAAAATTCTTTTCCATCGTCCGTTTGCAAATTCTGAGGTGTCCTTCCTTTAGCGCGTTTTAGGATCTTTTTGAAGGCATCTGTCACTGCTTCGCCGGTCTTGTTTTTCACGGGTTCGACCCATGCGTACTTGGACAAGACATCGATCACGTTCAAGAGATAACGGTTACCTTTGTTGTCTTTAGAAAGGGACTGAACTTCCACTAGATCTGCCACCCATTGTTGATCCATGTTGAACACCAACACGGGTGTCGTGGTAAATCGTTTTCTTCTAGGTTTGTGAAGAGTATACCCCAAATCGCGTTCCAAAAGTTTTCGTGCTCTCCCCAAAGGAATCTTTTGAGCCTTGGCAAATCGCGCCACACCCCCCAGACTCCCAGGCTTAGTCGGATCGTGATAGTCCGTCAAGAGTTTGAGATTCTTCTTCTTCTCCTCCTCCTTCAGGTCCTTCTTGACCTTGCGTTTCTTTCCCATGTCCTTCTTGACCTTTGGTTTCTTTGCCATTCGCTCGTCAATTGTAACACGCAATGGTGAATCAATTCACCGTGCACTTGAACGAGTGATCGGAAGTCACTGAATGACGTGGGTCTGTACTTCAACCAAAGTATAAAGGGTATCAATCGAAATGGATTGACGGATACTTTCACCTCTTCGAATGTTTTTATAGGATCCGCATTAATGATGCAAACAGCTAACAAACCCCTTAATTTATAAAAGTCATACATATTTTGACATAACGAACAGACTTGATCGAAATACAAGCGCGTTTGCATAAACGACACAGACTCCATCTCGGATGAAAATGAACATTTTAATGAAAGATCAAGCTTTTTTTTACATCTCATCTAACAAATCATGAGTTTGAAAACAGCTGTCAAAACGCTGACATTCGTCACACACGGGTGACCAATCACGCGCTGAAAGATAATTCTTACAATGGTAATACTCAAAATCCTTCTCCGTGTTACATTTGTTGCACAGCAACATATCCATGGCATTGTCAAAACGCTCCTGCCATCTGTTGCTTTCTCTCCTCTGTTTCAGAACCAATCGCGCCAAATGATAACACAGTTCTTCGTAGGAGGTAATCTTGGATGGAAACTCGATATTCTGCTGTAACTCTCTTGACAACGTTGTCTGGAGGGTCTTCTTGGTAGCAAACGGTGCCAAAAGGGTCAGCATATTGTAATGCCCCCAAATGTCAATCCTATTGCCTGTGATGAAACAACTCGCCCACTCCCAATCAAACTCATTCCCTGTAGGAATTTTTTTAAATTTGAAAGCGTGGACATTTGATTTGTACACCCATTTTAGATTGTACCTTCCAAACAAATATCCCGTTTGATTTTCTTTCATGATATGCATCACGTCTCCTCCCCATCGTGGTACGCGATAGATCAATTCCTCTTCGCTGATCATTTCACCGTGCTGAACTGTGAGGCTATCGTCAAACAAGTACACCATTTTCCAACCTTTGTCGATGATCTCGGTCAGAGGACGAGAGTACAGATTGAACTCATTGGTAAGCAATTCAGTGACCTTGTCACTGTTGGTGAAAATGTTACGACTACCGAAAGTTCCTTTCTCATTGTTTGGATCGTTTTTCAGTACTTCGTTTCTCATGGCAGCAAGAATCTCGTCTTCGTCAGCGCTATGATCACCCAAGTAAGCTCTGTAGGTAGTGTTTAATTTCGGGTTGATCACATTACCATACCAACCAATCTTTGGCTCTAACCAAAATGGACGATCGCCCCATACTCGTTTTCGACTCTCGTGAAATCGGTCGGAAAAACACAACTCAGCACCTTCTCCGGGCACGCGAGGACCAAAATCGCTGAAGGAATTAGCTTCTTCTTCAGGGATTTGCTGCGTGGCTATTGCATCTATCATCGATGTTGCCATCATCTTTTTTTTTTCTTCTTTTTTGCCAAGCAATGCAGCTTCAAAATCTTGATACCAATGGTCTATGCACTGTTTGAACGTGTATCCCGCCGCAAATCCCCTTTTGAACCTCTCTTCCAAATAGTCTTCGTCTGTAGAGAAATCACTTCGATTCAAATCGAGATAATAAGTCATTCCACTCATGACGAATGAATGAATGAACTACTCTTCAATTCTTCCACTTATATAGGTTTTGAGATCACGTGTCCCATAGGTCACCGAAATAGGGTGCCGAAATAAGCTGCCGAAAATGATTTCTGATTGGTCAACAAACTGGTTTGACGAAAAAAACCGGATTTCAATTGACGCGAGTCGTCAAACAAGTTTATCTGCTGTCGTCATTTCAAAACACTATAAATAGAGAGACCCTTTCATTTCACTTTCACTGGTGTCAACGACTCGTACAGAACACCTCGATTCGATGGAATCCCCCTCGAGATATCAAATCAACGAAAATCCTCCTCCACCGAAACCAAAACGCAAATACCAGCGAAAAAAGAAGCAGGAAAAGCCAATCCCTAAGAAACAAAAGAAAGGTGAGTCGACGACAAGCATTCCTCCTAAGATGGAGTTTTTTTTTTTCACTATTTTTTTTTTTTTCATTTTCTATTAGAGTTTCATTCCGTGGGACAAATGGTGAAAGATGGTGAAAATATTGAGGTACAAGTTTTGGAAGAAGGTGAAATCGCATTTGACCCGGATCGATTTTTGGAAGAATTTAATTCACCAAAGTTGCCCTGTCCCCTACACGAGGATGTGTCATTGCAAGAAAAAGTAGCTAGCAATGGTTGGGAGTACTTCTCTTGCCCAGTGTACGATCAAGGTGTCTATTGCTTCGTGCTGACTGGAAAAGATAAAAGCCAAGAGTACCTAGAGAAACTACGTTGCTGGCGCATAGCGATGAGCTATTACAAGGACAACCTTAACAAAATGCTGTGCTATTGCAACCAAAGTTTGATGTTGTCCATCTCAAAGTCGAAAGACAACCCAAACAGGTTCTACTTGCGCTGCCGACGCAACAAATGTCATTTCTTTCAATGGGCTGACCGATATCCCAGTGCTCGGAATAAAGCTTGGTTTGAAGGAAGAGAGTACTATGGGTCAGCGGATCCCCTCTACAAAGGTCAAGAAGTCACCAGGAACGACCCCCCAAGGGATGAGGCAATGTGGAAGCAATGTCAGGAGGAGGTGTTCTATTTGAAAGATGATAATATCATTAATCTCCCACCAGAGTTAACGGGTCAAAAATACAGCAAAGACACAGAAGGTCAATTGAGAAATCAATTGTATTTCAAACGCATGTCAAATCCTATGTAACTTTTTTTCACAAAAACGACAAGCATGTCGAAACCTTTTTTTTTCACATGAAATAAAGAGTTCACAAAAATGATTTCACGTGTCCGTTTCTCTGTAGGACTTGTTGGTAATTGTTCCCCAAAAACACAGAGCACAGGATTTGATCTTCGTCATAATAGCAACCATAGATCGTTCCGCAGTGGGTTTGTATCAGGGGTCCCTTCTTCCATTGGTCAAACAATTCTCCTCCCACGATGGTATACATCATTTCCAAACAACCTGGGCAAACGTGTCTGGTTTCCATGTAGTGATGATAACAATCACAGAAGTCACAACGATTCATGACTGAAAAAAAAATCAATAAAAATATTGAAACGAAAAAATGTCAACACTCAGATCGGTGAGTTTTTTATGTAACTTGACATGCGATAGTTCCGTGTATCGGTGACGAAGCCGAAATAGCGCGAGGCGAATAGTTTCCAATTTTCGGTACCAACGCAATAACATCAAGAACCAAGGCGTACGTCCATTTTCTTTATGCATGTACAACAACTTCTCCACCCTTTTCCTTTGTCTTCTGCAATCTTTTCCGAGTCTATTGATGGTTGGTAACATTAGTACTCACTTGACAAAACACGTGTTTTTCTTTCTCCTGGCCGCACTCGCGTCAACAACAGAAGTGGTCTGCTATCCAATCTGATTCCCTTATATATGAGAAAAGTGGATCACGTGACAAAATAGGAGAAAAGGGGGGATACCCCCCCATCCCCTCAGTAGACCACTCCCATCAATTTGATTGACACTACGCTGACGCGAGTGTGATCTGATTGGTTCATCTTAAACGACGCATCCTGATTGGTTAATGCATTTTATAAATTTGGCGCGGCAAAATCGAATTTTTCACTCGCAAACCTAGTTTGGTCTTGAGCGCTTTTCAGCATGTCTGAAAACAAGAGAAGTAAAGAGGAAGAGGACAAATCAGATGAAGAACTTCTGGAAGCGGTGGAAGAACTGGAAGAAGACTTGTCCTTAGCAAAGGCTCTCGATGAGGAAGAAGAGGTAATTATGAGTCATTGGGATTTATTACCTATAGAAATTCAAAGAAAAATTCAATGGTTAGCCGATCGCGAGCATGTGCACGATAGGTCTCATTGGAAAGCAGTACACTCTATGCTCGACCCTTGCGACACATGTGATTTATTTTTATTGTATGAAGATGATGATTTTGACGAAAAAGGAGATTTCACCAGAGCATTAAGAATCTTGGCAGTGTCAAGATATCCAATTTACTCCCTCACTCTACAATTGGATCGACCAATGCCTTGGTACCATCGACGATGTGTACCCATTGACTATGACGAACCATACTTCGCTGAACAAGAACTCTCTAATCCAATCAGGTAAAATCTCACTGGGATCGATTGCCATTGGAACTACAATTGACGATACAATGGTTAGCAGACAAGATGCATGTGCGTGAACGATTGTATCATTCATTTAAAGGAGGTACGAGACCCCAATGGTGGCGTGGAGCGACTTCGTGGAATAGAGTACATTTATACATCTATACTTGCAATGTTTGCGGTTTATTTCTAGACCAATATAAGGACAGAATAGACGAACGCGGTGATATCCTAAAGGTTGAAAAAGGATTGCGTCTGCAAGAAAGAATCCGACGCGTTGTATTTTTAGGAGACGTAATGCACGTTCATTGCGCATCAAAGTATTGTGTAGTGCGTGATCTGACTACTTATGAATGTGCCTTATGCGATGTCATTCACATCGGAAACCGATGATGTTTTCCACAGATTCAAAGCCGATGGGATCTCCTTCCACCGGAACTACAGCGCAAGATCCAGTGGATGGCCGATCGCGCGCATGCTCGCGAACGACTACGAAAGTGGTGCACAACGACCTACAGACCAAGTCACGGACATTATTACTATGACATTTCCTATTACACCAATTGTTTACCGAAAAGAAGCAACTGGGAATTCATTCATCTCTTATTCGTACATTGTAAACAGTGCGGCTTGTATCGCAATCATTACAAGAAAAAAGTGAATGGTATCGGTGACATCGAATACCATGTGACTATGAAACTGTTGTGGCCAACTTGGGCACCGGACAATTTAGTAAGCCGAGATATGAAAACCTACTATCACATAGGATGTTTGCCTGATGGTGATACCCTGAAGACAGAACGTTTCTATAAAGACACACCTGATTTATACGTTTGTTATTATCCCGCTTTTGCAGTTTAGTCTATGGGATCTTTTGCCACCAGAGGTGCAGTCCAAGATCCAATGGATGGCCCAGCGTGCACATGCTCACGAACGATTGAACCGACGAATGCATAGTAGTTACTTACCCAAACGATTCCGATACTACAATGGAATAAACTATAAACGGAAAATATCAACATTCAGAGAACCACCCATTTGCACGTGGAAAACCATCCATCGTTGCTTCATTCATTGCTCCACATGCGGTTTGACACACAAACATTACGAAAACAAAATAGACGCCGTGGGTAACATAAAATACATCGCGACGTTACTCCCATATGGAATAGCCAGAAGAAGTCACTGTCTAGTAACCGAAGACGGGGGTGAAACATTCAATCACTACGGATGCAAAAAAATCACCTGGCGTCGGAGCACGGGTTCCGTGATACAATTTTCTCTCACGGGTATGAACGTAATGCAAACATTTCGTCCAACGGAAAAGATATTAACACAGGCTTATTTCGCAGGTCACTGACAGTCTGTGGGATAGATTACCCCTCGAACTACAACAAAGAATTCAATGGATGGCAGACCATGATTCTGCAAAACAACGATTGAAACGCTTTGTATATGGTGGTATCAAAGGAAGATACCCCACTAACACTCCAGGTCTACAGGTGCAATACTATTCCACCTGGGAAAATATTCACTGGTGCATCCTCAACTGGTTTGATTTCAAAGCGGCACATAAACGCAGAGTAGAAACTAATTATAGAACATGGGCTTCCTATATATTGAGTGGACATCCAAGACCATACCATTTTCTCCACATTTACTTCTAGGTAAAAACCGACTTCAGTTACTGGGACCGCTTACCCCACGAAATTCAATGCATCATTCAATGGACAGCCGATCGTACACATGCTCGCGAAAGACTAACACGAGTGGTAACTGGAGGTATCGATCCTATGCATCGATGTCTTTGGCAACGCCTCGACCCAGACCACGAATCCTACTATTACAGCACTTGGGAAAAGATTCATACTCATTTAGCGAAGCGAATAGAACGAATAGAGAAAGGATGGACGAACAGATGGATGAATAGAGTTCAAAGAACGTACTTCTGTAATTAATTCAATCATTATCTCGGCAGAGTCTATGGGATCGCTTACCTCCAGAACTACAGTGCAAGATCCAGTGGATGGCCGATCGTGCGCATGCTCACGACCGCCTATACAAACCAATGACTAGTAATTATAGAAGCAAACGAAGACGTTACTACCAATGTTGGAACCGCAGCCAAGCACACGAAACCACTAACTGGAAAAAAATTCATAACTACATATTCCATTGTATGCTATGTGAATCGATACATCTAAATTACCAACTCGATGACATAGGTAACATCACAGGCGTCGGTAGTCTACTCATCTCATCTACAAGAACGCACCACTTGATTTTCATAGGGTACAACAGCTTAGAACACAAAAGCATTTACGTGCATTCCAAATGTCTCGAAGAATACAAACAATCACAAATCAAACAAACACTCACTTTTCTCCGTAGGTGACAACTAGTCTATGGGATCTTTTACCACCAGAAATCCAGTCCAAGATCCAGTGGATGGCCGATCGGGCGCATGCTCGCGAACGATTAAACAAGGAAATCCGACAAGAGCATCGTATTCCTTTGGCTACTCGTTTTTTCAATAGACCCTACGTCTTTCACCAATACCGATACTTCAATCAACTCCTACAAACAAAAACCACGAATTGGAATAGAATTCAACGTTATTTCGCTCATTGCATGTTTTGCGGACTCACATTCCGACATTACAAAGACAAATTGGATGAAAACGGTGACATAAAAAAAGTAAACAGTCTACTTGCGTATTTCAGAGATAATCCCTATTACTGTATGATGATGAAAGACAAGAACCACATTTACCATAGAGACTGTAGGAATGATTACTCAACTGATTGTCATTTCCATTTTCCAATGGCTGACTGACTAAATTCTTCACAGGTCATCGACAGTCTGTGGGATCTTCTACCCACTGAAATTCAATGCAAGATCCAGTGGATGGCCGATCGCGCGCATGCTCGCGATCGAACAAGCATGCTATGGAGCTCGCATAGTTGGATCAACCATTACTTTAATCGAAGCTGCTGTTATTGCGGTACCCTCATCGACGGATACCGCGGAAAACTGAACGAACAGGGAACCTTCATTTCTGTTCCCAAACGATTACAACCGCATAAACGATACACGAACACTTTTCCAATCTTAAAGAAACAACAGGTGTCTTTTGGAATCTCCATGCATATGACTTGTCACTTTGACTTTCTCGACAATAAAACCGTAACCTCGTACATTACTCCCACTCCCGACTTCAATCAACTTGCGCAAAAAATGAATGATGAACTCTTGCCCTGTGGATGGCCACGGATTTACGTCAATTGATTTTTTTCCATAGATCCAACGCGGATTCGACTTCCATTTAATGTGTCATGTTGACAGACGATTAAGACGTTTTGGATTACGACACAGAAACTATACGACTCGCTTAGTCCAACGGGGTGGAGGTGTTGCTACCGTTCCCTTAGGGAGGAGAGAGAGACCCATCTTGCCCGGACAGATCGAAGAGGCACTGCAGCGTGCCATCAACGAACAAGTACTGACGGACGATGCTGTGCGAGGTAACGATCATTTACTCATCAACATCAACTCAAATCGTTTGAGAAATGCTTATCATTCACGACGAGTTCGCGTACGTAACTGGCGAACCAATTCTTTACAAGCCAGACAAATATTGGAAGAAATAAGTAAAATGTTAAACTCCAATGAACAATTCAGAATGGATGACACCTTCAGTCTCAACATCAGTCACATCCGTGATGATGCCGGTACAGGTAAAAAGAGAGTGAAACCTGGTACCTATCAAATAGAGAAACTTTTACATAACAAGAAATCTGTCATCAAGATCAACAACGACGACGAACTGTGTTGTGCCAGAGCACTGGTCACCATGAAAGCTTACTGCGATCACGGTACACGCAGTCCTATCTACGTGGAGTTAAGAAAGGGGCGAAAAACGCAAACGCAACAAGCCAAAGAATTACATCGACTTGCCAACGTACCAGAAGGGGCCTGTGGCCTCACTGAAATTCAACAATTCCAAACCCATCTCAAAGAGTATCAGATCGTCGTCGTCTCGGTGGAGCATGGATATCAAATCATATTCAAAGGACCCACCAAACCTCATGAGAAACGTCTCATCTTGATCAAACATGGCGAACATTACCACGGATGCAATTCCCTCAAAGGTTTCTTCGGAAGGGATTTCTACTGCTTACATTGCGAAAAAGGATTTGATCACAATCGCAAAAGGGACCACGCGTGTCAAGGTAAACGATGCTACGCATGTCACCAAGCAACATGTCCAGATTTCCGCCGTGCTATCGCCGAGAAAACCAATGCCAGTTTGCCTTGTGAATCATGCGGAAGGAAGTTTTTTGGCGATACCTGTTTGAACCTGCACCGCGCACACACAACAGAGGAAAAAAAAGCTGATCCGAAAAACAAAGACAGTGTTTGTTGCAGACACAAAAAATGCAACGCATGCAACAAGACCCTCACCCAATTTGAGGTCAACACCCGTCACATTTGCGGCTACGCCGAATGCCCCTCCTGCAAAAGATACCTCAATCTCTATCAGCACCAATGTTTCATCCAAAACCCAAAAAAGTTAGAAGAGCAGAGAAAGAAGAGAAAACAAAGGAAAAGGACCGCTGACGGAACCCTCGTCTACGAAGACCCCGATCCGCCCATCTTTGTCAGTTGGGATTCCGAAGCTCGTCAAGAAGAAGGCATTCACGTCCCCAATCTCATCTGCGCCATGACCGATCAGAGCGATGACCAATACCATTTCGAAGGAGAAACGTGCGTCACAGACTTCCTGGACTGGTTGACAGCAATCGCAACAGACGAGCAACCTGTCATTGCCATCGCACACAATTTTCAAGGGTACGATTCCTATTTCATCTTAGAGGAACTGTACAGACAAGCCATTTGCCCCGACCAAATCGTGAACGGAGCAAAAATTTTGTCCATGTCCTATGGTAACATCACTTTCAAAGACTCCATGTGCTTCCTGCAAATGCCACTGAGTTCGTTTCCCAAAGCCTTCGGACTAACCGAGCAGACCAAAGGGTTCTTCCCTCACTTCTTCAACAAGCAAGAGAATCAAGACTACGTAGGACCCATACCTGTTCGCGATTACTATGATCCCGAAGGAATGTCCAAAAGCAGAAAAGAAGAGTTTGAAAAGTGGTATGCCGAACGCCTCGCCGAAGACTATGAATTCAACTTTCAAGATGAACTGTTGGCGTATTGCCAATCAGATGTAAAACTACTCCACGAAGGATGCGAAGTGTTTCGCAATGAGTTCCAAGAAGTGGCAGGATTTGATCCCATGGAACGTTGCCTCACTATTGCTTCGGCATGCAATCTCTACTTCCGTACCAATTGCATGCTTGACAACACACTAGGATCCGAACCCGTGCGAGGATGGCATGGTAAAGGCAAACCACATTCCCACGCATCCCTAGAATGGTTGCATTATGTGAACCACACGCTACCCAGCTGCTCCTCCACCATAAGTGATCGCGTTGCTCATGCCAGAAACGGTGGAGAACGTAGAGTGCAAGTCGACAACCAGCGAATCTATGTGGACGGATACGACGAAAGAACCCACACCGTCTACGAATTCAACGGTTGCTATTTTCACGGTTGTCCAACATGCTTCCCCGACAGAGACAAAAAACACGTGAAACTCAATGAACGTAGCATGCGAAATGTCTACGAAGAGACCCAAACTCGACTAAAACGATTGCAAGACGCCGGTTACACGGTGATAGAGATGTGGGAATGTCAATGGAACGACATCAAATCTAAACACAAAGACATCAACGACTACGTTGAGTCCTTAGACTTGATCGAAAGGTTAGAACCACGAGAGGCCTTCTTCGGGGGACGCACCAATGCTGTCAAACTCTATCACCAAGTCGAAGAAGGGGAAAAAATCCACTACGTCGATTTCACATCCCTGTATCCCTACGTGAACAAAAACTGCGACTATCCTCTTGGCCATCCAACCATCTTGACCGAACCAGGTCACAACAACATTTCCCAGTTCTTTGGTTTAGCCAAGTGCACTGTGCTACCTCCCCGCGAATTGTATCATCCAGTCTTACCCTACCGAAGTGGAGGAAAATTGACCTTCCCCTTGTGTCGCACCTGCGTCGAAAAAGAACAACCCAAACCGCTGACCGAGCGATCCCCTCTTTGCAACCACACGCCGCAGCAACGACAACTCACCGGGACATGGTGCACGCCAGAATTAGAAGAAGCCGTTCGACAGGGTTACCGCATCATCCACATACACGAAGTTTGGCATTTCAGCCAACGCACCAATGTCATGTTCAAAACATATGTGAACACTTTCCTCAAGATGAAGCAAGAAGCCAGCGGATGGCCGAGTTGGGTTGGCAACGACGTCGACAAACAGACCGAATACCTCACGACCTACGAACTGAAAGAAGGGATTCGACTTGATCCTAGCAAAATCGAAAAGAATCCCGGCAAACGATCCCTAGCCAAAATGATGCTGAATTCCTTCTGGGGAAAATACGGTCAACAGAGTAACAAGTCCCAAGTAGAAGCTTTCACTTCCCCCAGTGCTTTTCACCAGCTACTACAAGACGACACCAAACAAATCCACAACGTACGAATCGTCAACGAAGAAATGATAGAAGTCGTGTACGACAACGTGATTGATTACGACCCAGTCCAAGTGAACATCAACATCTTCGTGGCTTGTTTCACCACCTGCTGGGCACGTTTGAAACTGTATCGCGAAGGTCTCGACAAACTTCAACCCCAACAAACACTGTATTTCGACACTGACTCGATCATCTACAAAGCCAAAGAAGGAGAAACGAACTTGCCATTGGGTGATTTCCTGGGCGAATTCACCAACGAACTGGATGAAGGAGACTACATCGTAGAATTCGCTGCAGCGGGTCCAAAAAATTACACCTACAAAACCAAAAATGGAAAGATTTCGTGCAAAGTCCGAGGATTTTCACTCAATGCCAGAGGATCAGAACAACTGAACTTTGACATACTGAAACAAAACGTGATCGACGAAGTCACAAGACCCCTCGAAAACTCAAAACGACAAATTCCAGTGTTCAATCCACATAAAATCACGCGCGACGCCAACAAAAAACAATTGAACACAGAGACGGAGATCAAACGCTACCAAGTCGTTTTCGACAAACGCGTGGTGGATCCAAGTACCTTCTATTCCTACCCCTACGGATACTTCGAATGCAACTATTGGGATCAACAAACTGCTGAATTGTTAATAGAACTTTAAAAATGGGAGGACTATTGAGCAAACTAGTGGACAAGAACACGGCTGAACATGTACAAAGCATCAAAGACTACAAAAACAAGCATCCAAAACCTTACTCCTGGCATCGCGATGCCATGGCATACAGTACAAAAAGACCCTTACTCACTACGCAAAAAGTACCACATGGAGGACAAGATGAAGCGTGACACTTATATAGAGCGAACTCGTTACTTAACTCGATTAGTCAGAGTCACGGATCATGATACTTGACTCTGACTCTTTTCCTGCGCATGCGTGACCCCGGGACTTGTCGAAAACGACCCTCGGGGCTTGTAATTTTACCCCTGGGATTATGACGTCATTAAACATGTCAATCAAATGATCACGTGTCTTCTCTGACTCCTCTGATTGGTTCTGGCCTAAACCCAGACAAAAAGTGCATTTGTGACGTCACAGGTCAGGTGACTTGTGATGACGTCAGGTCACGTGACACAAATCAGACCTTATGATTGGTCATGGCCTAAAATACTCTTCTCTTATTGGACGGGTCTCAGACCCCAGGGCTTTACTACTAATGCTAATGAGGAAGAACAATAGAGAATCACGTGCGATGAAATAAGCGTACGGCTTTTTAAAAATTCTGTACTGCTGTAATTTTGTACACATGCATGTCCCACCCACACACACCGTGGATAGCCGGTACTTAAAACCGAACATTTAAAGCACAGCTTTCAGAAATGTTTTTTGCGACAGCCGGAAATACGTCTGCGTTCGCAGGCTACTTGTAATTTGATATTTTTTGGTGTTTTTGTGTACTTATCTATTGCTTTTAAGTTCTGCAAGCATGGCCAGATTGGACTGTTAGACGGACAGATTGTTCTTTCGCCCTGTTTTTCTGTTTTTTTGTTTGTTGTTGTTTGGCATATCTGGAACATGGGTGTGCACATTGGTATGAACGCAAATCGAAAATCTCTATTGTTCTTCCTCATTAGCATTTTATGGTACTCATTACCATATAAAAACGCACTTATGCGAAATCGTTCTATTGTTTTGGTAAACCGTCCGACTGTGTTTCACACAAAAACCATGAGCACGCTAGTCAGTCAAATGACCCGATTCATTTTTTTGTGCGCCTCTTACAGAGGAGTGGAACAAATTATTTGCGCTCGCGGAATTCGTGTGAAGCTCCTGAAGCTCGGTAGACACAAACAGGCTGAAAGACAAACAGGCCGACCAAGGCATAGCCTTTGAGAGTACTCGGTTTCGCGGTACTCGTCAGTTACACCTGAAAGAAGGCTAAGCAACCTAATTGCGAAGATTATTTTTGTAAAGCGCGAGTTTCATTTATTTTAATTTCTTTAAACGGGCTTGGCTAACATACTCTTGTTTGTTTGCAGACAACGTTAAGGCAACCGTTTAGAGAGGTTTGACTCCTTTTGAATAGGTAGCGCGACTTAATTAGAGAGCTATTGTGCGCTTTATCGCACCTTGGAACTTGCTTCACACAATCAACCGTTTGATTGACAGAAGCGGCAATGCAACCAAACTCAAAAGTATTCCCAAAACTAAGTCTGTTAGCCAATCACAACTGACTAGTTCTTAATATGAAAATTATTATGCCGTGCGCCATGAAATCGGGCGCTGTAAGTACATGTCGCAAAAGACAATGGCATTCTGGGCGATGATTAGGAAATGCCCCGCGGTTGGCCGGGGGGGGGGGGGGGGGGGATGGTCACTGCTGGAATTGACTGATGCAATCTTGAAATTGGATTGCCTTGACTGATTTTTTTGAAATTGGGGTTAGGGACGGGCAGGGGCACTCTGTGTCATACCAAGAGTATTTTCCTTTTTTTTTTTGGTAGGTTGTCTTTCACAATCATGAACCAATTGAAGAGTTTTGTTGGGTTGCGTCTTGCACATTGCCAAGATGGTAGTGCTCAGGCAGAAATTTGTCGAATACTTCTAAAAGTGCTATCAGAAACATAATTTGTTTCAATTTGGAACGTAAATAGGGGAACATTCTGTTCAATACCCTTTATGTAGGAACCTTTTTTAGGCTAACCTGAAGAAATGTAGTTTCTACTGTGAGGTTTTTCTTGTTGAGGTGTATCAGTAAACTCCTTTTTTGCTACGCTGGGTTTTTAGTGGTTGTTATTTTTTTAACTCATGAATAAAAATTGTATGTCTTCATATTCCTGAAGTCATCTAAATGGTGACAAGTGAGGCTAATGATGGCATCATTTTGTGTCATTGTAATAAGAAATTGTTACCAAATGTTGGTTGAATTGTGGCAAGCAATTGAGAAGTATATTCTGTGAAGCCAACATGAAATCCTTCATTTAGTAGCACGGTTGGAAGAAGGAAAAAAATTTATTGTCTTGAAATAATAAAGGCTTTATTCTAACAGAAAAATAGTGTTATTCAAGTGTTTGTATTGGCTGAGCTGCATGAGTTCAAATACG
Organism: Meandrina meandrites; assembly: GCA_963693305.1. Taxonomy (NCBI): domain Eukaryota; kingdom Metazoa; phylum Cnidaria; class Anthozoa; order Scleractinia; family Meandrinidae; genus Meandrina; species Meandrina meandrites. Next base: position 14,172,177 of record OY855907.1, on the reverse strand, counting down.
ATTTGTCCTAGGATTGTGCTTTCAATTTACTTCTGTTCTTATTTTTATGTAATTAAAAGAACATTACAATAGCAATCTCTGTTGAGTGAGAAAAGCTCACTTGTGGATATTTTATTTGTCACTTAAACATAATTTCTTCTTGCAAACATCATGCATGTAATTGTCCTAGAATATATTGTAGTTTGACTGCTCAGTAACAGTGGTTTTAGTCTGAAGTGGTGTAGGTTATGAATGGGATAGGGGGTCACTGTACCCTCAGCTAGCTACGTTTTTGTCGTGAAATTTTTGGAAGAAAAAATTAAATTGAAGAAAAACATAATTTTGTAAGGAATTTTAGTGGTTGCAACCCTGTCACTGCTGAATTCCGTACAAAAATGCCTTTTTTAACTTTTAAAGTTAATTTTTGATGTTACGAAAGTGATGTTGTCCAAAATTTGCGATAAAAGCACTTTACATAATTACAGCAACATGTTGAGCAGGCTCTGTGTAAGATTGTACTATTTTTCACTTTGGCCTCTTTTTTTGTTGAAATGTTTTCAAATTTTCTGTTGCGCTTTTTCTTCGTTTGTTCCTGCTTTGTTATCCTCACTCTTTTTACTCTTGACTTCCTTATTTCTGGCAGAAAAAGTTTGGACAACATCATTGGTTAACCCTGTCCTATACCATGTCAAGATAAGCACACAAAAACTGTGTTAGTATGGTTATAACATTATGGTCTTTATTAATCACTTGAGTCACCACACCATACTTAAGGTAAGGTAAGGTAAGGTAATTTATTTTACGTCAAAAGCACGGGGAGTGGTTGCCCAAGTCTCCCGAGCCAGGGGCTCATGATAAAAGTGTTTGACATACATGTTAAAAAAAGATTTAAAAACTATATATTAAAAAAATACAATAGTAGTATTTATTGCACAAATGATATTGTCATTCAACTATCATCCTTCTGTTGCTTATTTGTTTGTACCCTTTCATTAAAGGAAAAGATGTAGGATTTTAATGACTAACATTACCTTTTAAAAACACTGAATCAATCATTGTAACCGTGGTCTCTTGTATCATGCATAAAGCTCTATTTATGCTATGGATAAATGATTGTTTTTTTTCAAAAGGAACTATAAACAATTTTTGATTAGAGGAATTGTGAAAAGGATGGTTACACAATAATTATACTGGTTACACAGTTATATAATGATTTAAAGAAGTAGTTGATTCCAATGTTGGTCGGCGAAACGGAGGGCTCTGGTCGCAGCCACTTCCGGATGTCAGAAATTTTCTGACATCCGTTAGCGCATGTGTATAGTAGCTTTCAACACAACTGCTCATGCTCACATGCTAATCCTGAGGGAGGGGAGAGAGTTTATTTTAATGGCTGATCGTGAGAAGACGTCAACAAAGCGGTCAAAAGAGTCGTTGATTTTCATTTATGCTGAACGATCGAGAATTGAAGCGATCTGAAAAGTGAACAGAAAGCTGCCTTAGTCGTCGTTGCCGTGCAGAAGCGGTATTATTTTTGTGTTTTATCAACGGATGTCGAAACGTCCAATATTCTATAATTGGGTATGAAAGAAGTACAAATGTCAGATGAATTTTGTATGTTGATGTGGAATTCTAGAAAGTCGTACTGTTCCATATAACAAGATTGTTAAAATGGACAATCTCAGTCGCCTTCGAGTGTTTTTGAAAAGCCACTTTAGACGTGTTCGATAATTGAGTGGATAGATTTAGCACTGTAAATTAAAGATATTGCAAAGAAAATATAATATCAGTCTCATGGTATTGCATTTGAAAATCTTGTCTTCTAATTGCGATTCGTAGTTCCACAAGAATGCTTTCCCTTTGAAAGTGAGGGGAAAAAATCAAAGTGGGAAATATTAATTTCAAGGAGGAGTGGTTGAAAGTGGATCTGTTTTCTGTGTGTTTTTTAATATGAGTAAAAATGTTAAAATATTTTTCATCACCCCAAAAGAATTAGAACCTCCTTCAGATTTGCCAGTGATATTTTGAACCATATACTTCATGCAAAAATATTTTTCTACAAAAGATTTAGGACTCAGCTTGGCTATAACTTATAAGCTCAATAAATTATGGAAAAGAGGACCACTCACAATGAAGAGGAGTCAGTGTTTGTACTGAATAATTCTTGTGCATAGGAATGGGTGAGAAATCAGTTCAAGAAGTTGACTTTTTTCTACTTTTTCAGGATGACCCTGAAGGGGGTTCTTGAGATAACAATCACTTGGTAACTACAAAAACTTTCTGACAGATGTTCATTAATTTTGACTTATATGCCAGTGCCATATTACTTGGCAATTTATAAAAATTGTGTGCACTCCACCTAAATACTGAGACAGCAAATACTTAATTTATAATAAAATTAAATTATTAAATCTGAAGTGAGCTGCTGTTTTAAAAATTATTCAAGAGGAAACAGGGTTAACAGGATATATTTTGAAACATTTGGTATCATTTTGTTAAATTAAATGAAAATAATCACCTGTCCACAGATTCCAACACAGGTCTTCATGTTACTCCATAGTCCACTTTCTTATTTCTTAGGTTATCAATACACTGAAATGCAGGGGACAAAAAATGCCCCTTCGCTTGGGAAAGGTGAACCTATGAATTTTCTATTTTGCGAGAAAAGATAGGGGGAACCTGACCCATTTTACCCATGAGCCATCCCGCACCCCCCCCCCCCCCCCCCCCCCCCCTCCACGAGCCTTGGAAGTCGGCGCTCCTTGTGAAAAAGTATAAAAATCAATCAATCAATCAATCAATCAATCAATCAATCAATCAATCAATCAATAAAGAAGGGAAATGGTATTTCTGTACTTCGTCTATTTACATTTAATGGGTCCACCATTTGATGATTCAAATGGTGTGATTCTAGATTAATTTTAACGATACATTATAACTAATGCCGTTCATAGTCAGCAAACCGACTCTGGCTGATTTATGTAATTACCATTTGACACCGAAATAAAGATATCTATCTTTTCCAGTCTTCCTTTAAAGGAACTACCGTCATTGTTAGTTAAATAAATTGTAAATTATGTTTACAAGGTTCTGTTTCTAAAACTACGTTTTGAATTTAAAAATGTACCAGAATTATTACCACACCTTTATATGGCTTGTTTCCTAACAAACTGTCTTCAAAACGCACGAAAGGCAGCCTCAGATAACCCATTTTTTCAAAATTTTCGGGGGGAGAATACCCCCAGACCCCCCCTTCAGGCTCGCGCCTGCGGCGCTCGACATTTCGCGCCGGAGGCGCTCATACGCACCCCCAGAAAAAATCCTGGCTACGGGCCTGTTTTTAACAACTGCACTTTGATGTTCCTTGTTCTTACTATAAACACTCAACTCATAGCTTTATATTTTTTTTATTTAACACTGATAAAGCTTACTGAGTTGAAAGCCTTGAAATGATGGTGGTGGTCTGCTGAATATGTAAGAAATGTTCTAGTATATATGTTCCACATAAATCTTCAATCTAGTATGCTGATAAACATACTTGTGACATAATCTATTTTCCTTTGTACCTTAACAATCCGATATATATTGCACAATGTAATTCTGTAAACATTCAAGGTAATATATATAATCCACAGCGCAAGTTTGCACGATAATAGAAACATTTTCAAGATCAATACAAACCCTTTTGCAACATCTGGTCAAGACCATGCAACGACAGCAGAGTGTATAGAACAACATTCAACATTGTATGGGGGCAGAAAAAGGGATTTTGATTTTGGGAGACGTGATAGAGTAGAGTCCTGTTGAATTTCTAAACTTTGTCAGACTCTGACTCTCAAGGCTTCAATATTCCACGAAATCAATCAATGGCAAAATAAAAACACGAGTTTTCAAAAACATACCGCCTACAACAGTTTGGAAGATCGAAGACAGATTTTAAATCTGCTGATAGTGCTAAACGTTTGAAACCTAGCTCACACAGGGACTCACACAGGTCATCTTCTGATTCTTTACAACAGCCACGTATCGATAACAGTTTCGTGCGATTCATCGATTGCCGGTCGCCATATAGCCTGCGAAGGCAGACTTTTTTCCGGCTGTCGCTTGTCTCCGCCGACCGGAAATACCTCTGCGTTCGCAGGCTAGTCGCCATAAGTTTTCTAAGAAATCTTTTTCCTGCTAATTTCCGGTCCGGAAGCTGAGTGCCGTGCGTAGTAGTGTAAAATTTTGTTTCGTGGTGCGCATTCATTCTTCATCAACCAATGAAAAAATTCGAATTAATTCCTGCGTCCAGAGCTACTCCATTCTCGTTCCCAGAGGTCGCGATCCTTCTGGTCTGCGCCAGGAGTCTCGATTCCTGGCGCAGACCAGAAGGATCGCGGCCTCTGGGGACGAGAATGGAGCTACTCGTAACGGCACAAATAAAACGAGTAGCTCTGGGGACGAGAATGATCACGAATGTAACTTACATCAGGAGCCATACTCAGGCACCTGCTTACATGTATTATATATGTCGATTCGACAAACTGCTCTTCTAAAACAAGGAATGTTTATTACTCATTTCTCACGCCACCGGACTGTTAAATATACGAACTTTTCTACCCACTAATGCATTCTTAAACCAGGAATGTTTATGTATTAGTTTATGTTTATGGACTAGCGGCTTTTGCATTAGTCTATCGCTCAGTTCCACAAACTGTTATACTCCCTCCTTTGTTTTTAGAACGAGGAATGTTTATGGATTACCACGTACTTTTTGCATTAGTTTATCGGTTGGTTCGACAAACTGTTAACCGGCCTTTTGTGTTTTTAGAACGAGGAATGTTTAAGCATTTGTATTAGTCGTTTTTCGTCGGCGTTTATCGGCCGGTTCGACAAACTGTTCTACTCCCTTTTGTGTTTTTAGAACGAGGAATATACATTTGTTAGTCGTCATTCTTAGAACGAGGAATGTTTATGGATTACCAGTTGTTGCATTAGTTTTTATCGGTTGGTTCGACAAACTGTTAACCGGCCTTTTGTGTTTTTAGATCGAGGAATGTTTAAGCTTTTGTATTAGTCGTTTTTCGCCGGCGTTTATCGATCGGTTCCACAAACTGTTCTACTCCCTGTTGTGTTTTTAGAACGAGGAATATATATTTGTTAGTCGTCATTCACGTGTATCCGCCGTTTGTCGTCATTCACGTGTATCCGCCGTTAGTCGTCATTCACGTGTATCGACAACTGCACTTGTCGGATCGGTAGTAAACTTTTCCATCTGACAAATCGAACGAATCGGTCGACTCGACAATCTTGCACCGGGGTAACTTTGTTACTAATGAGATGCATGTCGGATCATTTTTCCGATTGACAAATCGAACGAATCGATCGAATCGACAGCACATTGTCCAGCTTATCGCTAATGAAATGCAATTGTCCGATCGACAACAGATAGAATGTTATTTTTTCGGATGGACTCTATGCGACAGTATTGGACATGAGTGATTTTAATCTACAAACCACAGGCGGACCACCCTATGTGTTCGTGGTTAATAATTGTTGACATAAGGTTATGTCGAAATCAATGGCGCGTATAGAAGATATATAGAGAAATATTACGTCGGATTCGATTTACTGCAAAATATGAAAATTACTCTAAATGATTCAATAAAAATTAAGATGAAATGTTGATTGAGTCTTGCGTCATGTTTATTCGCCGCCCCGAGCCCTTTAAAGCGTTATTTTGCGAGATCATTTAGCGACCGGTATAAACAGAGAGAGAAGAGAGAACAAGGCAGGCAGCTTTACCGCCGGCGGTCGCGACCTTGTCCTATTCAAGCTAGAACTGACGCTAAACCATCAACATTCTCGCCTCGAAAACACGGGCATCCGAACAACTAGATATTTCTCTGTCCCTGTGCCAAATTAGAGCTTCATCCTTCAATATTTTCTGAGAAAAGCGATCCCGAAGTCTCAAAAGCAGCTTTCTCCATATGATCAGTGCAAAATTCTGAACCAAAGGAATGTTAGGAACGCGAGCCCATTCGAATCTACCAATCAACGCGTCGCAACCGTTGGGGCGGGCTTGGGCATTTGAACTGGCAACGGTACTAAAGTCCAAAACTAAAGAGACACCAAAGTTTGCATCCACATCAGGCATGTCTGTTTGCAACTTTTCAGCTCAGTAGCGTCCTTCGTTTTGAAACCAGCGCACTTTGAATTTCAGAGTTATGGCGGTGCGTGACATACAGTTACGATCGTGTTTGTCAAAAAATATGCATTTATCTTATGACTTTTTGCCATTTGAGAAGTTAAAGTAGCAGGAAATGTGTTAATGTAAATGTCTGTTTGTCCAGTACCGATAATCAGTGGCCTAGATGATCAAAGTAAGTTCCAGATGTTTACGGTATTTTCCGGCCGCCATATTGGTGCACATCTGTGGTGCACCAATATGGCGGATCCATACTGGGCTCTGTAAATTTGTGCAAAACATTTCGACGAATATCTGAAGTTTGGGATAGCGCACAGACCTAAAACTTGGAGGAATGACTTATTTACTTATTTCCTATAATATCTTATTTTGTTGACCTCATTCAATGAATGGTTCTTCAATTTTCATTTTAATTGCGTGACAGTGAAAACGATCTATACCGGTCGCTAAATGATCTCGCAAAATAACGCTTTAAAGGGCTCGGGGCGGCGAATAAACATGACACAAGACTCAATCAACATTTCATCTTAATTTTTATTGAATCATTTAGAGTAATTTTCATATTTTACAGTAAACCGAATCCGACGTAATATTTCTCTATATATCTTCTATACGCGCCATTGATTTCGACATAACCTTATGTCAACAATTGTTAACCACGAACACATAGGGTGGTCCGCCTGTGAATTAACGTGGTGGAATCTCACCACAGCCAAGAAATGTACATTTTCAGCTACAAACGCGCACTTAATTTGTTTGTGGATATAGGGTATGAGTTATGCTTAATCTACGTGGTGGCATTTGACAACAAGGCCAAAAATGTACCTTTAGAGTGAAAAGCTTGCATCTTTTTGTTGAGCTTGAGTGGGCGCTATGAAAAATGTTCGTGGTGGCATTTCACTGCAAGGGCCCGTAATGTACATTTAAAGTTAAAAACTAACACCTTTTGCGGATATGGTAAAAAGGTTTGGCTTAATCTACGTGGTGGCATTTCATCAGAAAGGCTGAAAATGTACACAAAGAGTTACAAACTTGCACATTGTTGTGGATCTAGAGTGAAATTTATCCTTAACGTTTTACGAGAAAGGCCTAAAACTTTTTTGTGGATCTAGGGTAAGAGTTATGATTAATGCACGTGGTGGCATTTCACAAGAAGGCCAAAAATGTACCTTTAGAGTTAAAAGCTTGTATCTTTTTGTGGAGCTGGAGTGGGCGCTATGAAAAATGTTTGTGGTGGCATTTTACCGCAAGGGCCCGAAATGTACATTTAAAGTTAAAAACTAGCACTTTTTTGCGGATCTCGGTAAAAAGGTTAGGCTTAATCTACGTGGTGGCATTTCATCAGAAAGGCCAAAAATGTACATTTAGAGTTACAAACTTGCACATTGTTGTGGATCTAGAGTGAAATTTATCCTTACAATTTCACGAGAAAGGCCAAAAATGGTCATTTAGAGCTACAAACTTACATATATATTTTTTTAATTGTTTGCAAGTAGTAACATACTTTGACTGTTAAAAAATGGGTACAAAGTGTAAAGCAAGATTTCGAAAAAAATCAGCTTGTTTAAAAACAAAACAATCGTTGCCATCGTAAACTTTGTCGCTAAGAAACCAGTAAAAAATAAGCCATTGCTGTTTGTAATTATTATGGTTTAGTTTAGCAAAAATTAAAGAATGGCTTCCTAGACTATTCATTTTTAAAACATTACCACCCTTGAGCTAAAAGCAAATTATGTCAGGCCTCCTTAAGGATGTTCGCGCGAAAATTTTCTAATCCATAGATTTTTCTACTGAGGTCGGAAAATGAGTTACTTGTGTCAGAAATACAAAAGGGGGCCACCGACTTTGTTTCAGAGATAAAGCCTGTAGAAAACTACCCTGATTTTGAAAACTTGGCGCACATAACTCAGCATGATTTACAGGGTTTTTAGTTTAAAATATTGATGATGAGTAAACGGAGGCAAACGGTCTTAATCATATTTTGAAGAAGTGCGGCTGTTGCAGTCCTTTTTGCAAAACTTAGCCGTGGAAGAGGCATTTCAACCCGTTGTACGGCAAAACAAAAAGATCAAAAAGCAGAATTCGAACGTTGCGTGGGACAAAAAAATGAAACTTTTAATCGGTAGATTTTTTTCATTTTCTCACAAAACGTAGAGAATCGTTAAGCTAGCAAACTGCAAGCGAAGTTAACGCAACGGCTACTCACCCTATATATGGTTGGAAAGTTTCGTCAACGCGCGCGCTCGATGCATGACGTGCGACATGAACTACGTGCGCAGTAGAGATGCGCATATAAACAATTAGCGCGAACGTCCTTAAAGCAACTGGAGGCCATAAATCTCATCAAACTTATAAAGAAACATGTCAAAAAGATGCAAATAGCCTCTGGTATATATCATTTGGCCAAATATCTTATGTTATGAAACCATCGTTATTGCTTTTTCCACTGGAAAAGCTTGAGCTCTGGAATCAAATACTTCCCTGTCAGTAAAGTAAGCTGACATGGAATGCAAGCTCTATGTAGCATATGCAAATCACAGGCTTATTTATGGCATACATCTTGAAACAGTGAACGTGCTTTGAATATTTATATGTGAATAGTATTTTCCTGCGTTTGACTGTGGAATTAGCAGGAAAATATGCTCTCGTCGGTATCTTATGTTTGCTTAGGCATGTGCGCTGGTATGTGGGTAATTAGCCAGAGTATTTATATTTGGGTCTGATGAATAGGTTTTTCATCTCGGTCTCGCTAACTCAGCGTTCGGGTATTTTCAAAATGAACAAGGACGAATTCGTCGAGTTGCTAGCGAAATCTCAAGAAGCGATTTTGGAGCGCGTTGATTCGAAGTTACAAGACCTCAAGAGATCCATTTCTGAAGACCAGGAAGATTGTGTACGTTCCGTGGTAAAGAAGTTCAAAGAAGATCATTCCATCAAGTGGAAGAAAGTTGGTAACGAGAAGCAGTTCAAATTTAATGAATCTGTTGAAGCCAAGATTGATTCAGCTATCGCTGCTGTTGATAAGAAGAAGTTGGACAAGGTGAAGAAAGAGCTTGAAGAAGGTAAGCAGCTTTTGACTGATCGTCAAAAATTAATTAAGCTTGCCGATCGATCGGAGTGTGGTTGGGCCACGGTTTCGGCCTATGTGACGGATGACTTAGCGGATACTCCTGATGATGAACGGCGAATTTCTAAAGCTGAAAAGTCAGCGAAGAAGGCTCTTGAATCTAAAAGAGAGAAATCGCGTGCTAAATCAGGATCTACAAATTACAAGTCTAATCATGCTTCTCTTTCTTTTGTTTCTGATTCACGCCGCGGAACCGACGACGCTTTCAAGTCCTTTCGTCAGCCCTTTCAGTTTCGTCAAGCCGCCTTTCTGCCCAGATCTCAGTTCAGGAGAGGAACTTGCTTCGCTTGTGGATCAGAAGGTCATTGGAGGAACAACTGCCCCAATATCACTCCTTCAACAAGATCAGATAAGTCAACAAAGTGATGCTTTTGATTTTGAAAAATCTTCAGAGCCTGGTTTGTTTGAGGTTGGTTCCCTCAAGAAACACGTTGAATTTTGGTCGAATTCCATTCGCGCTTCCGACTTTATCATTAACACGATTGTTGAAGGCTACAGAATTCCTTTCATTGATTTGCCTGAGAATTTTGTTATTCCTAATAGATCTTCGGCTTGCAAGTTTAGAGATTTTGTTGATGAAGCCATTTCAGAGTTAATTGAGCGTGGTTGTGTTTCTGAAGTTGATTATCCGCCCACTTTTATCAACCCGTTGCACGTGGTTCAGCAGTCCAGTGGGAAATGCAGGCTTATTTTAGATCTTTCGTATTTAAACAGATTTGTTTGGAAGCAGTCCGTTCGGTACGAAGATATTCGCACTGTGTTTGATTTGTTCCAGTCGGGTTATTTTTTCTTTACTTTTGATCTGAAATCTGGTTATCATCACGTTGAAATTTTTCCTGACCATCGCCAATATCTAGGTTTTTCTTGGTGTTTTGATTCTGTTATCAAATACTTTGTTTTCAATGTTTTGCCTTTTGGCTTGTCTTCGGCCCCGTACATTTTCACTAAGTTAGTGCGTTCGCTCGTTAATTATTGGCGTGGTCTTGGGCGTCGCATTGTCACATTCCTGGATGACGGTATTGGCGGGAGCCCCGAGTTTGCTGGTTGCCAGGAGCTTAGTCGTTTATGCCACTCTGATTTGGACTCCGCCGGTTTTTTTGTGAATCTTCAAAAATCCGTTTGGGAGCCCTCGCAAGTCGGTACCTGGCTTGGATTCCATCTAGATTTCAGTCTTAATATCATCTCCGTTCCTCTTCCAAAGATAACGAAACTTAAGGAAAGCATTTCGCATATTCTCGCGCAACGTTTTGTAAACGCTGAGGATCTAGCTAGCATTGCCGGTCAGTTGAATTCTATGTTTTTGGCCATTGGGAACATTGTGCGTTTAATGTCCCGCTCTATGTACGCTCAGATTTCAGCTCAGAGTTCCTGGTTTTCAACTTTTTCTCTGGAGCACTCGGTCGTGGAGGAACTAGTTTTTTGGCAGTCTAATTTGGATCATCTCAATGGCTGTCGTATTTGGTTTAAATCCAGTGCAGTCAGAGTCGCATATTCCGATGCGAGTGACACCGGATATGGTGGTTATATTGTTGAACTTGGGCCCCAGGTGGCCGCTCAAGGTGTTTGGTCGGCCGATTTAGCAAAGGAAAGTTCTACGATGCGCGAGATTGTGGCCGTTAGGAAAGTTTTGCATTCTTTTGCGCCTAGGCTTGCGGGGTTATGTGTCAAGTGGCACACGGACAACCAGAATGTTGTGCGTATTATTGACGTCGGTAGCAGGAAGTCTAGTTTGCAAGTGGAAGCTAAGCGCATTTTCGAGATTTGCGTTCGTAATGGGATCTCTATCGAGCCTGAATGGGTGCCTAGATCCAGTAATGAGCAGGCGGATTATTTAAGTCGTATAGTTGACATTGATGATTGGTTTGTTAGTCCTCGCATTTTTCGTTTTTTAGACTTGAAATGGGGACCTCATTCTATTGATCGTTTTGCTGATGAGCATAACCATTTGTTGCCTAGATTTGATTCTAGGTTTTGGAACCCTCACTGCGAAGCTATGGACACTTTTACCAGGTCGTGGAGCTTCGATAACAACTGGCTTTGTCCGCCACCTCACCTTGTTCCGAGGGTGCTGAAACACATGAGGTCTTGCTGCGCGCGAGGTTCTTTGGTCGTCCCGTTATGGCGTTCTGCTCCGTTCTGGCCACTTCTCACTTCGGACGGCCTTCATCTGGCGCATTTTGTCGAAGATTGGGTGGACCTCCCTCCTTTGAAGACGACTTTTTGCATTGGTCGCCACAGCTCTAGTGTGTTTGGCCGAGAGGATCTTAACTTTAGGGTGTTGGCTATTCGTATTAATTTCAGATCTGCGCGATTTTTTAATGCCGGGTTTTGCACTAGCGATCGAGGTTGGTGTTCTCGTTGTTCGTCTGCATCAGTTTGGTAAGTTGCTCTTTTTTTTTTTATTATTATTATTATTTTTTTTTTCGGAGGGGGGGGGGGGGGGGGGGGGGGTCCCTGTTGCCTTTTAGCAGGTGCGTTTTAGTTTCTTTATGCCAGTGGGCGGTTTTTTTTTTTTTTTTTTTTTTAGCGTTTCTTTGCTTCAGTCGGATGTCTGAGGCCAGTGGGTGGCCTCTTGGTAGCCAGTGGGTGGCTTACGCAAACTTTTGTTGCATCTTTTATAGCCAGTGGGTGGCTTGTGCGTAGCCAGTGGGTGGCTTTCGCAGATTTTATTAGTTTTATCTATTCTGCCGGTGGGTGGCTTCCTCGTAGCCAGTGGGTGGCTTCGTTTAGTTTTAGTTAGTGGGTGCTTTTGTTTTCCCTATTGTTTACCCGTTCTCGTTCTCTCGGATTGGACAGCGCTTGGCTTGAAGCGAGCCACACCCAAGAGTTGTGTGTGTTTTGTGTTTGGTCAAACTGAGATTTAGAGGAGAGTAGTATTTTCCTGCGTTTGACTGTGGAATTAGCAGGAAAATATGCTCTCGTCGGTATCTTATGTTTGCTTAGGCATGTGCGCTGGTATGTGGGTAATTAGCCAGAGTATTTATATTTGGGTCTGATGAATAGGTTTTTCATCTCGGTCTCGCTAACTCAGCGTTCGGGTATTTTTTGTTTTTTGTTTTTCTTTGTTTTTGGTTTAGTTTGGTTATTCTCTTGTGTGTGTTTTTCTTTTTCTTCTCTTATTTTGCAGATGTTTTCAACTCTTCTATGTGGACGGACCTTCAGGCAGCTGTTCCCCAGGATGATGATGTTTTATCTTCTCTTGCAAATTCCCTCCCAGACGTGGCTTTGGCTGGCAGAGCTCCTAGTACTTCTTCTAAGTATTCAACCACCTACGTAAGATGGAAGTCTTGGGCACAAGATCATGGCTTGTCTGCTTTTCCTGCATCACCTTTTCACTTTGCCCTTTATTTGCGTCATTTGATGACTGAGGCGAAGACAGCGTCCCCCCTGGAGTCAGCGGTTCATAGCATTGCTTGGATTCATCAGTTGGGTGGCGAGCCGTCTCCTACGGAGCATCCGTTGGTGAAGAGTATTCTTGCTGGTGCGCAGCGTTTGTTGGCTCACCGCACTACCAAGAAGGAGCCAATCACTGTCTCTCAGCTGGAACAATTAGTTACCTGCAAGGCCGATGCGATGGCTTCTTTATATAACATTCGTTCTGTTGTAATTTGTTTGCTAGCCTTTGCTGCATTTCTTCGTTTTGATGAGCTTGCTAAGTTAGTTCGATCTGATGTTGAGATCAAGGGAGACATGTTGCAATTATTTATTGAATCTAGTAAGACGGATCAGTACAGGGATGGAGCTTGGGTTGTTGTAGCTTCATCTGGTAAAGTTACTTGTCCTGTAGCATTGATGAGACGTTATTTAGACAGGGCGAAGCTTTCCGATGACAGCCCTCTGTTTTGTCAGTTGTCAAAAACCAAGTTTGGTTATAAACCTAGGTCGAAAGGGTTAAGTTATACCAGATTAAGGGAATTAGTCTTAGAAGCGTTTAAAGGCATTGTGCCAGACATTTCTGCCATTGGTACTCACAGCCTCAGGAGTGGCGGGGCTACTGCTGCCGCTAATGCTGGTATTCCAGACCGCCTTTTTAAGCGTCATGGCCGCTGGTCTAGTGATTCCGCTAAGGATGGCTATGTTAAAGACTCTTTGTCTACACGCTTGTCAGTTTCTAAGGCCTTAGGCGTTTAGTTGTTTCATTTTCGTTCTATGTATTCGTCTATCTCGTTAGTTGGTCTTGCCCGGGGGACCGTTGAATATGGGGTACAGCTGGCCTGGGGTTTTCCTCCTAGGGGCAAGTGGACGTACGGGGAGGTTTTTCACCCAGCTGTTGTTCCACAACCCCATTTCAGTTTGATCGTGTTTGAGTATTTTGTTACATACTGTCTGTAACTAGGTTTTTTTTTTTAGAGTTTACGTTTTTTCGTTTGCACTTTTATATTCTGTATTCTTTAGAATTAAACCGAACGCTTGGCTTGAAGCGAGCCACACCCAAGAGTTGTGTGTGTTTTGTGTTTGGTCAAACTGAGATTTAGAGGAGAGCATTCCTTTCAATGAACTTGACTGATATGTCTTCACCAACGTTAACGTTTGGGCAAACCCTTAAGCTAAGTATACTAGCAAACCAAACTTTATTAAACGAAAACGAAGATGAGAGAGCTCAAACATTGCTGTATGTGATTGCATAGATAGTTGTAAGGGAAATGAGGCAAAACTAGTAAATTAACGCTAAATGACCTAACCAGTAATATCAATATCGAACGAAAAGTTAAAAAAAATGTGTTATATAGATCTTCGGATGGCAGCTGCCACTCGAGAATCAGCGACTTGTTGCTGTTCATCTGCCATCTCTAATCAAACAAAATAGCAGGCCTTAAAGAACTCGGGCGCAAGTCGCGAGTCAAACGCGAATGCTGCAGCGCCTCGCTGAAAAATATGACGCCTGCTACGTAGAATATAAACCGATAACTGTAATGTCCTACGGGACAATCGCAACGGAAAGGAGCGTTCGCAAACTGAATGGTGTTAGATGCATGAACTGTGATATATACAGACTTAAAGCCAACGTTGGAACTTGCAATAACCTTGGGTTAGAATACAGTAGAAAAGTCAACAACTAAGATAGACGTTGCATGAAAAGAGTAAAAGGCAACTAAGAATAGAGCCCACATAGCTGCCTGTAAAGTGTTATTTAAACTAAAAAGAGAGGCAATATCGCGTAACAAGGATGGTGTTATAAGTACGGGCCTGATGAGATACTACTATTCTTTGATGTCGCTTTGTGCCTCTCGAGAGTCTTTTAATAAAGAACTTTCAACGTAGCTAAATGTTTACACAACAGCGTTACTCAACAACAGGGAGTAAAAGGAGTAAATATTTATGCAATCAAGAAAAGAGCCCACATAGTTGCTTGAAAAGGGTTACAAATTTAAATTGGAAAGATGCCAATATCCTGTAAGATGCGAGGTGTGAATGGGGCCTCATGAGATAATAGCTGCTATTCTTATATTTCGCTTTTCGCCTCTTAAAAGAGGCATTACAAGAGGTTAAGGCAACGCAGCCCAGAATCTTGGTGAAACAGGAATTTCTTAACGTGGGCAAGCCAGACGATTACTGCAATAAATGCTAAAGATGACAGCGGCATGATTGGGGGTTCCGCATTTGCCAGTGACATCTAAATAGAGGTGCTCAATGGGGTTAATTGTCAGCCGTCAACTGACTGGCTCTCAGAATAGCTTTTAACTGGTGAACCAGTTTCCATGCTTTCAAATATACTGACCGTTATGGTCTTTCCATCTGAAAGTATTTTCATTAATTTATTGCATTGAAAAATAATTATTAGAAGTCTTGATAAAATTTCACTTGATTTCATTACTGAAAGACCAAAATAACCCACAAAACACAAAATGTAAAAGTGTAAAAAAAAAAGAAGAAAATTTAATATTGACTTCAATTGGATTGCCGTCACCTTTTTAAATCGGCAAAGTTTAACCGTCAAGCGAGATTGAGACCCGTGACGTATTATTATTATTAGGAAATACGTATTACCATTTGGGTACTGGAGTGCTGATTAATTTTCCAATTTCAAATAAATCATAGTTAATATAGAGGGAAATGGTTATGAAGCCTGGAAAAGTTCTTTTTTGTAGGTTTTTGTTCCGTATTTTGGGGGTTGGCCGTGCACAAAACCTGACATAATTCAATAGGTGGTTACGGGTGTTCATGCAACTAACCAGTAGAAACACTGCGATTACGTCATTCATGCGTAGTAGCTCATAGTGTATGAGCGCAAAACAGAAGATGTGCACGGTCATGGGCCTTCAAACCTCAATCGTGGCCTCTTTGTTTGCTCCTTTGATGTTTGCCGGGCTTCCTAACCATTTCCCTCTATGCACAGTCATGTGAAATATGTATATTCCGCCGAGATTACATCATTAATCACCTTCAGCACGTGCAGAGCAATGTGTTGCAATAGGACCTATTGCTCATTGGTTGCTGGGTGATATAAAGGGAAAAGTACGCTCATAACTCGTGGTTAGTTAATTCAAACCGACGAAGAGGGAACTTCAGTTGGCCTCGTCTTTGTTTCCATCAACCCCGGCTCGAACTGTAGATTCATGGAAGATCAAGCTCCTATTGCAGCTCATGCAGCGGTTCGTGCAGTGCTACAAGGTGTAGGACATGAGCTAGCACCGAATCCACCGGCACCGAATCCACCGGCACCGAATGTACCGACACCGAATGCACCGGCCCCGAACGCTCCAGCGGCAGATGGGCAAGTCGCTGAGGTATTTATTTCTTGTTTGCTTAAACTTTTGCCGCAAGTTCGCGAAGCTTATACTAGGGGTTTGGTCGCCCGGTCGCGCTTTCTGTAGTAATGTCGTTTTCCCTTGTTTTGCGTTCCTTGGTATTGTGGTGAATTTAATTCTAGTAACGGGTTCCCAAGTTCTTTTTTATATTATTGCCTCGTTGGTCTTTCTATAGTTTTATCGCTTCATTTGTTTTGCTTTGCTGGTTTCTAAATTTTTATTATTGTGTTTATGTTACAACGGGTAGTTTATACTGTATGGTTTCGCTGGATAGAACATCGGGTTTAATTTTTGCTGTAGTCGCGTCTGTAAAGCACTGAATTGTTATTGTCTGTTGCGAAACTTGCCGTGATCGAGGCAGTATATATACATCACATTATAATGCAGGCCCGTGATCGTGGCTGCTTGAAAATGATACGCTGGCCCGTGATCGAGGCAGCATGAGAAAATGGGAAATCTGGCCCGTGATCGAGGCAGTATGTAATAAAAGTGGGTCCGCAATGCGTACACATGTGGACTTTCATTTGTTTTTGATAATGAATGATTGAATGAGCCAATGTACAGTATCGGTTAGACCTTTTCAAAGTCGTTTGCTTCTCGTTTCCAGTTTGGCAGGAGTCCCCGGCGCTCTCGCGCTCTGTGAGCTGGACTGTAGGCAAGACTAAGTATCAGTCAATTATGAGCTGGCAGTCACTTGAAACTAAAGATAATAAAAAAAACTTATTAATCAAGTTTTCTTATGATCGTGAAAGAAAAACTTCCTTTTCGTTTTGAGGAACACACCTTGCAATTTACCCTGAAGATCGCCTTAAACATTGAAATGCAGTCCAATTTATTTAAACTGTGTCAGAGAAGCGGAATACCTGGGACAAGACCCGACAGTATCTCTATATGGTTACATGAAAAGGACGGGGATGTTCGTCGGAAAATTTGATCTACTATTCTACTCTCGTGAAGGATAACATTTCACACAATACAGCAAGGTTGATACTAGGTGAAAAAGTAGAAACTTTTCGGGACCGCAAAGTCATTTTTAGTTATCTGTGTCTTAAAAACAGAGAAGTGTTAGGCCTGAAACTTTGTTTGAAGAGAACTTCTTTTCACATTAAAAATATATCACGGAATTAAACAGCTCTATAATCATAAGGTTTGAGATTTTGCTATTTGCTGTTTTGAGTTTTACTTTTCCCGTAAAGGATGGCAATCTGGGCGTGGCTCAACTTTTTTTAGACCCCCACCATTTAAAAACACAGAGAACACAGACATTTAAAAACACAGTCACTTTAAATGAATTAAAACATTGACAATCTGTCATTAAAACCAAAAGAAGATGTCTGTTGGAAATCGAAATCCGTAATTTACACCTAAGGGACACGATGAACATATCCGTTCCATTCATATTTGCAGTCTCTTGGCAGGGGGGGGGGGGGGGGGGGGGGGAGTCACGGGAAATGGACAAATTAGGTCTTTAAATGGAAATAAGGACAAGAAAATTATTTATTAAGAACAAAAACAAAATCTTACCACTAGAAATCGGGGATACTGATTTCAGTCCATTCATAAAGAAATATTTTGCGAAGTATGTAGATTGTCTTCGTTTGCCTGACATTTCATCTGAACGCTTGTGTAAACAACAGCTAAACTCATCAATTAACTCATTTTCTTTCATTGCGTTGTTTTCATATACAACTTTTCCGGAATGGCTTTTATCGCCTTTTAGCAAGATTTCACTAATAATCTCTTGATACAAGAAGGCAGATGAATACTTTTTTCAACCTAAAATTATCATCGTCACTTGAATTAATTTTCGAGTGGAGTCGGCGATTTGCGAACGATACATTTTCAATCAGTAATTTAGTTTTCGCACGGTTTCAATACATACACTTTTCGGTTCACACTATTCACACTAACTTTTTACCAACAGTTTTGAATTCGACATCAGTCAGATTGCGTTATTCAAATTTAACTTGCGAGAAATCCAAGAAAATAATAATTGCGGGAAAGCCCCGGGAAAACAACTTGATTAGTGAACTGGTTTTGTTTTGACTCGTTGTGTATCCATTCTTCCATTCTAAAGATTCTGTGTGGCAAAGCTGAAACAAAACAACAAATATCTAGATATCTGCAGATGGACTTCTGATATCTGCTAATTAATGCTTTTCAACGATTTTCAATTATATGCGAATCAAGCGAACACAGCAAGTGACGTCCAGTCGAACACAACAGACAGCGTAAAGTGTGAAAAATAGCGTGACCTTTGCCCGCAGTTCAGTTGAACGCCGTGCAAATATGAAAGCCGCCACCACTTTTTTTTTCTTTTGATGTGCACGTATACCACTGGCATCTTTGACGCTGCTCGTTGATGTACTGCACTTGACAAATTTTAGGTTTCGATTAATGAAATTCAAGTATTTAGCTCGTGTGATGCTTTCTTTGTGACGTCTCGCCAATTTTACATTGACTCTTGGCTCCAAAACTTCGGATTCTCCGAACACCCTCGAAAGCTTCCGAAAGGGCTGAGACGAGTTATCACGGAAAGTGCCGTCCCAATCGGGAAAACTGCACGATCACAATATGTGGATTTTCACACTTCGTGTGAAAGTCCACATAAAAAAATGATAACGCAGGCCCGTGATCGTGGCTGCTTGAGGAAATGACAAAACTGGCCCGTGATCGTGGCAGTATAAAAAAAAAAAATGATAACGCAGACCCGTGATCGTGGCTGCTTGAGAAAATGATAGAACTGGCCCGTGATCGTGGCAGTATAAAAAAAAGGAAAAAAAAATGATAATGCAGGCCCGTGATCGTGGCTGCTTGAGTAAATGATAAAACTGGCCCGTGATCGTGGCAGTTTGAAAAAATGATAACGCAGGCCCGTGATCGTGGCTGCTTGAGAAAATCATAAATGGGCCCGTGATGGAGGCAGCATGAGAGAATGATAACGTAGGCCTGTAATTGAGGCTGCTAGAGAAAGTGGTTCAATATAATATGGGTTTATTGAGTCGGTTTTAAGCTAACTTTCTGTGTTGGCTTTAGATCCCCAATATGGAGGATTTCGCGAGGAGAATTCAAAAGCTAGAACAATCGCAGCAAGCGACTGTTGATGGTATCATCGAAAAGATTATGTAGTTGGTGAAGTCAAAGGCTGTACCATTTAATAAGGACCAGGTGTTCGAGCAGATTTTAAACCTGAAGGTTGTGGCTTTGGAAACCAAACACCCTAAAGCCAACTACTACTCCACAGTGTTCCAAGCTTTACGTGAGAAGATGGGTGGTTCAGATGAGCAATTTAAAAGATATGTTTTGGCTCTTCTTGGAGACAAAGGCCAAGAGAAGGTGCTTGATGCTATGACAAAGGTCGACAAGGCCCTGAGAGTCCCATCCTTTTCGGCTACACCCACGTTCCGAGGTCGTGATCGTGGTAGATCTCTAGGCGGTCTTCAGTGCTTCTATTGTAAGGGTTATGGTCATTTCCAGAGAAATTGTCAAATGCGCTGGAGAGATGAGGGAAAGCCACCACCAGCAAAGAGAGGGAGATGGTTCAGGGGGTCGCCAGTGTGATCGGACAGATTAAATCAGTGGTTTTAAGTTCAGTTGAACCATTTGCGTGTAATAAGTTTAAGAATAAATGAATCACAAGCATAAAATTGATTCGTGTGTACAAAGTTGATTTCCTTTGTTACTGTTTTTTGGGTATTTATAGGGCATTTCTTAGTCTTTTATTTCATGGCATATGGGTACCACAACAAAATTTTAGTTTTATCTTCGATAAGGGTGAGTAACTCCCATGGGCTAGCCTTATTGCTGGGCAGTCTGTGGACGTTCCTTTTGGGGCGTGGGAAGTTACTCTCTCCTGATCGGGGACCTCGTCTTTAGTGGTTAGATTCTCTTGGGAGGGATAATTTCGTTTGGGTTTTCAGTTTCCCTTAAGTATTTTTCCCAATTATTTCGCAGATCCGCCAGGTGAAGCGGAGAAGGATCTGCGAGGGCTTTGAAATTCCTGCCTATAACCAAACTATAACTTACCAAACTATAACTTGTGGTGTCCCACAGGGGTCAGTCCTTGGACCACTTTTATTTCTTTTATATATAAATGATATGCCCAAATGCTCCAATATTTTAGAATTTCACCTCTTTGCTGATGATACAAACCTATTTCTAAATAATCCTAACATTCTAAATCTAGAAACAGACTTAAATATTCCAACCCCCGTCTTAGTTTTATATAATCTAATTTAACTTCGCTCAGCTCGATAAGCTTTTTAGTTTTTCTGAGTGTTGTTACCAATATCCTGTTTTAATTTATTTTTTTTTTGAAGCATTGTATGAAGTCTTTTTCTGGTAATAAAGTTGTTGTTGGTTGTTGGTTGGTTGGTTGCCTGGGATAAGATAGATGAGGAATTTGATCATAAATTATCCTGTTGTCAGCCTCCCAGTGAGAACTTATTTTCGACTACTATAGATGGGGTCCTCGTTCAGGAGGGAGTTATACAGATTCCCACTATAAAGGACGTTCTAGTTTCCGAAGAGGTGCCTGATTTATCTCTGTTGCGATTTCGTGAGCCCGATCATTTTGTGGCTGGCGGCATTCACAAAGACCCGTCCGCCTGGCAGAAGATTTTGATTAACCATCCGAAGGGTGACCAAATACTTAATTGGATCTCGAGCAAAGTAGACGTGCATGATTTTGTGAATCACTATTCGGGTACTTTTAAGGGTGAATCATACGACTCTGATTTTCCTCCGCCTAAGTATTTCCGGAATCATGCGTCGTCTAAGAAGTTTTCTACCTTCATTTCGGATGCGATTCTCAAACGTATGGCGATGGGTTCCGTCAGGGTTTGGGGAAAAGTTGATCTGGACGAACCACCGTACCTAGTCCTTCCGCTCACGGTAGAGCCATCCAAGCTGAGATTATGTTTGGACGCCAGGTTCCTCAATCTGTGGATGAAGGATTGTCCTTTTTCACTTGATAAATTAGTGGACGTGAAGCGCTATATCTACAAAGATTCGTATTTTACGAAATGTGATGATAAGTCAGGATACGATCACGTCCACTTGCAGGAGTCCTCACAGGAGTTGTTCGGTTTTGAATGGGGTGGATGGTGGTTTGTCTCCACAACTTTGCCATTTGGATGGAAAGAGTCTCCATATATTTACCATACTATCGGATTGGCTGCATCCAGCTATTTAAGATCATGTGGAGTTCGTTGTTCATTGTAAATTGATGATCGACTTAACGGTGAGGTCTTTGCTCCAACTGGCCCTTGGTCTTTATCTCCTTCAACTCGCACGGAAAAGTTCAGGCTGGAGGCAGCGAAAGTGGTCATATTCATTGTTGCATCATTGTTAATTCAATTAGGGTATACAATTGGCATTCAGAAGTCCGTCTTGTATCCGGCTAAGCGTATAGAGTATCTCGGTCATGTGGTGGACTCTTCAAAGCAAGCTTTCGAACTTCCCGGGAAAAAAATTAAGTCATTGCGTTCGCTACCTTAAGAGAAGAAATCCTGGCTTGCGAAAAAAACGGTAAATGTCCGCACTCTTCAACGATTCCAGGGGAAATGTATTTCATTTTCCTTAGCAGTACCTGGGGCTAAGTTGTTTATAAGGAATATAAGTTCAGTTATTGCTTCATCTCCTGGAAATGGACAAGTTAAGATGACTGATTCTCTTCGGGAGGAAATTTGCCATTGGCGTTTTCTCGACTCCTGGAAAGGCCACGTTCCTTGGCGTGAAGAGAGGCATGTTCGTTTATCGTTATCCTCGGATGCTTCGGGATACGGTTGGGGATGCGTCATGCATTCAACGTCAGGCGATCAATCCTTTAGGGATTATTGGAATCCACAGCATATTGGTTTAAACAGCTCTACCAAGGAAGTGCTTGCTATCTCGAACGCAATAAAAGCCACTCCGGAGCATGTGCGGGACTGTCGGGTAGATGTACAGGTTGACAGTCAAGTAGCGATTGACACGTATAATGGCCAAGGAAGTAAAAACTCTCCTCAACTGACGGCAGCCACAAAGGAACTCTTTTTCACTGTTGTTAGCCGAAATCTGCAGTTAGAACTGTCTCATATCGCGTCAGATCGAAGTGAGGCCGATGGCCCGTCGAGATGCCTTTCTGCGTTGGATTCATCACTTTCTCCAAGAGTCTGGGAGTTAATTGAACATACGTTTGGTGGTTTCTGTGGTCATACATTCGATTTGATGGCGTTGGATTCTAACGCACAGTTATCCAAAGGAGGAACCCCTTTGCCGCATTTCACCCCGTGTCCTAGTCCTCAGTCTAAGGGTGTGAACTTCTTCGCTCAGGACATTAATCATGTCGGACCTGCTATGGCCAACCCGTACATTTTCCCTCCATTTGGGTTGGTTACTCAATTTCGAATTCCATTCACAATTGTGGTTCCTGAGCTTTACCCGCGTGCATTCTGGTGGCCAATTTTGACAGGTCTTTCTCGGAAAGCAATTTGTCTGGGTTCAGAGGGTGATTGGGATGTCCTTAGATACCCGTCCAGGTCCGGGTACAAACCACGGGTTTGTCCTTTCAAGCTTTGGGCTTTTAGAGTTTCGAAATTCTAACCAACTAAGGTATGGTTCAATTCAACGAAGTTGTCCATATAGTCTTGAACATTTTTCGTTTTCTTCAGTCTCTACCAAGAATTCCCAAGTTGTTCGAGCCATCGGTGGCTTGCCCACGTTGCCAGTACCCAAATGTTGAAGGGTTTCGCTTTTGCCAGAGTTGTGGTTACAACAGGAAGACAGTTCTATTGGACAAGGATGATGCCTTGAAACTTAAACATAAGGTGGATGAAGAACAGATTGCAGCGCGAGTTAAAGAGTTGATACAAACACCTAATACTACTCGATATGCGAAGCAGAAGACAGCCTTGGAGATAGAGTTTTCTCGGTTCCTGTTATCTTTATCGTGTCAGAAAACTTTAAGTTCAGCTTTACCGTGTGATGTCGTGGCGTTTCTAGTGTGGAAGGATCAGGATGGAAGAACTTTGGTTCATAATCCAAGTTGTGAGCGTAAGCGAAGTCAATGTGCTTGTCCCAAACGGCTTGCGTTTGGTACGGTAGACTCCTTAATAAGAAAACTTAGAGCAATTTTTATCCAGTACGGTGGGGGAGCAGAATGGCACTCTGTATTGGGTGTAGGTAACCCTGCTTCTTCTAGGTCAGTGAAGGATTATTTGGCTAATGTTCGTGGGGAGCAGTTGAGGGCACGAGTTACCCCGCGCCAAGCAGATCCGGTTCTGCTTTCAGATCTTGAGATCCTTTCACGGCATATTCAGTCAAAATTAAGAGATCCTACGTTAGATCCTATTCAGGTTTTTGTGTTAGCCAGAGATCAAGCTTTCTTTAAGGCTCTGTTTTTCTCGGCGGATCGGGCAGCCGACCTGTTAGGTATCTCCACTCCGTCAATTTTACGCTTTCCAGATAATTCTGGATTTTTATTTAATCGTGTATGGACAAAGACCTTACGGTCCGGAGACGCCAACGTTTTTGCTTTCAAGAGGGGTTCAAATAAGATCGTTTGCCCAGTCTGGGGTATTGAGTTGTATTTCAAGATTTGTAGACTGTTAAACATTCGGCTGTCTTCAGGGTATTTGTTTCGCTCCGTGTCTAAAAAAGGTACGGTAACGTCTTGCGCGTTAGACTCTTCTGCGGCTCAGGCTAGGTTGGACACTTACGTGAAACAGTTGCAGGGGAGTCTTTCGAGCACGCGTTTCACTTTACATGGTTTTAGAAGTGGTGCCGCTATTTCAATGGCTCTTGCAGATGTCTCTCTTAATGACATTATGGATCATGTAGGCTGGAAGTCTAGCAAGACGGCCCTCCATTATATTAAGTTGAAACAGGTTCTGAACCCAGCAGGTCCAGTGGCAAAGTTAGCGGATTTAGATAAGGACACGGGTAAACACTATGCACAGTCATGTGAAATATGTATATTCCGCCGAGATTACATCATTAATCATCTTCAGCACGTGCAGAGCAATGTGTTGCAATAGGACTTGTTGCTCATTGGTCGCTGGGTGATATTAAGGGAAAAGGACGCTCATAACTCGTGGTTAGTTAATTCAAACCTACGAAGAGGGAACTTCAGTTGCACTGTAAAAATTGACTAGTTGAAATAACCAATTAAAACTGTCGCCATATGCATCTGAGACGACTAGTTTTGTTTAGTCAGTTTGACCAATTCATAATGGTTTGAAATAACTGGATTCTTTTGGTTGAAACAACCAATTTGAAGAAGTTGAAATAACTATCGACAGTTAGTTTGACCTTTTTGTTTAGTTGTCTTAACTCCAATATTTACGTTGTTTGATGTTTGTTCTGATGAAAATGTAAGTGACAAGGTTAAAAAGATGGAATTGCACCAGCAATCACACCAGTGACTGGACATCATTAACTGTTGTGTCGAAATTACAGTTGCTGCGGTTGCAGCTATTTCATGTTCCACATCCACATCTGAATTATTCTGAAACAACGAAAATAGATTTGCTGTGATTATAAATCGTGGGCTGACTTACACACAATGTAATCTCAATCTACAGATTATCCATTTTTTCATGATGTTACAAACGTTTGGTTCTAACCCCATTTAACCCTTATTAATACTATTACAAAGTGATCATCACTTAATTAAAATATGAATCACCAGCTACAAATTAAGATGCCAAATGACGATACCTAAATGATTCTGCATTTCAATGTTCTGGTAATACTGTTTGTAAATTATTCCTTTGTGAAGTAGGCACGCTTTTCCAAAGCCATTGGTAACTTTAATAGCATTGTAATAAGGACTCCTTATTTCAACCATAACATTATCATAAAGCATGAAAGGGTAAGTGCATGTATAATCCTTTGTATCATTGCCAGAACAAAGACGATCTTGTAAACATGAATCTGGCTATTTTATTCATGGCGGTATCGTGGTAAAGTTGTCTCAAGTTGCACTTTCCTGACTAAAACTAATTAATTGGGTAATTAATAATCCTTTTCGATCTTATCCTTCTGATCTGGCTCCATGCAGGGCAGCCCCTCAAAAGCAGAGGGAAATTAGAATAACGAACATGCTTTAACACGACTTTTACTTCATTGTTTAAGCTGGATCTCGCAAAATAACTTTCATTAAAAACATTGAACAACTATTTACAACTACACCTGTATATTTACTCTAAAAACAACTCCCAAATCTACCCTTTCCTGAAACATTGTGTTCTTAAACTTTAAAGACATTTCTTTGGGAATATCTGCTGACTTAAATTTACAACAGCCAGGATAAAGAAGTCTACTATTTTCTTCCTTTGTTTTCTTCTATTGAAAGGTTACCATTACTTTTAACTGTTATACTCAAATTTTTTTTCATTTGCTGTTTTAGCTACATACGATTGCAAAAAAGGTCTTTTCTTTAGCAAAAGGACTCTTTGTTTTGCCTGCTTTTTTTAATTCCACTCTTGGAGCACTGAACCTGTTGACTTCAAGTTGCTTTCAGATGGTGTTGATCAAGATAATGTTTCTCACAGTTAAAAAAGTGTTTTATAAAAATGTGAGCCAGGTCAAAGAAGGCAGGAACCCACAGACGCAGATTATAGCCCAAGCAAGGCTGCCCCAAGGGACAACCTCAGCAAGGAAATTGCCAGTAGGCAAGAAATTCAATCTTGCCTTGACAAAACAATGGCTTCTGCTGGAGATCAGCCCTTCAACCCTTAGCACATTTGAGTTTTTATTCAAATTTATTGTTAGTCATGTACATGAAACAATACTAAATGAAAAAATTGAATTCATTTATCAACAATTCAGTACTCCAAGTAATCCAAAATAACAATATATCAACTGGCTTCTCTTTTTGTGCCGAGGAATGTTCATTTGGGTTGTGTAGAACACAGATTCGCTGGTTAACTTTGTTTTTCATGTTTTCTTAAGCAAGACACATTGTTATTAAAGCAAAACTGACCAGGCAAAATTGAACACAATTAAAAAATTATCCGCATTCAATGTACTGAAATAAAAAAACAAACAAACAAACAAAAACAGTTGTTGTTGATATCATAACATTTCCAGTATCCATGCAGCTTGCAGTTTAAAGTAGAACTGGTTCCTTACCCTGATTCTGCCTTGTTAGTTTGGCAAAAATTAAATTCGCGAAAATCAATTAATTTAGAGTAAGCCGGAAATTCCCAGCAATGTTCAAGAAATGCTGTGTAACGGAAGCTTATGACAACCCTGACACTGTGTTCAATTCCGTTTCATTACTGTACTATAACACATATTCCTATGATTCCTATTAATAACAAACTACCTACATAGCGTCTTGTGAAGTGATAACAGTGCTCAGTTTGATGGCATTCTTGGACTCCTTTTCAGTCACGGTCACGCATCAAGTAAGTGGGCTGCCGAACAACATTGAGTGATTGACATCGAAGGTCAGCAAAACTGCAAATAACCAAAAAATAATAATAAATTAACACAGACATCAGGCAAGTTAAACAACTCTCTGGACAATAGACTTTCATTGATCGCCTTCTCTCGCTGCATCATTGTAACCAGGCATGGCTTTGTAACCACGTAAAACTGTTAGTGCATATAATTTATGCGTGTGCACCAAGGCTTTTGGGCGGGAAAAACGTTTTTCTTTTGTACCAACGGTAAACCATCCCTTTGGATTTTCAATAATATATACAACAAATTAAGAAAGTATCTCGGAAAACTTCATATTTGATATGTCTAGTGTAGAAAATAAAAGGTCGAGTAACAGAAATCACCTACCACTCGCATCACCTTTGGCTTTGTCCATTGTTAGCGCGATGAAGCTCCGGATCGGGACGAAGCGTTTTCACGTTTTCAACTTTGGAGTTTAATTGAGTTGACTGCCAAGTAATCGAGTTGAAAGAAGTCTTCTCTGCCGTTTTCGTCTTCTATTTGGGTTTAAATAGGATAAAAGAGGCAAGATAAAATTTTCGTTGCATGCATGTTAAGTGGCGGACATCATTTGTGATACTGTAACTCAAAATGGCTTACCGCTTTGTCTGGATGCTTCAAGGTCCCTCATCAACTGACGCGTTAACTTCCCGGTTAAAAATTCTGTCACGTCCTTCTTGTTGGGGCATGGAATCTTCGTCAGAAGTACCGATGTCATTGCGAAAACGTGCATAGGAAAAAAACATTGATCAAACAAGCGCAGTATGTTCACCGGACGGACGTTGCCTATAAACTGATGGACACGCGCACGGCTAGTACAGGTCATGAACTGATGTCACAGGGAAACAAAGGGAGCATTGTCAAAATAGAAGCGGTTTCCTTTAGACGAAAAAGCAAATCAAATAAAGTGTCAGTTAATTGATACTAACGGAAATTCTTAAGATTCCTCTGATTCCTATTGTATTCTGAAAATAAGCTACGCATTGATTACCTGAGCCGGCTAATTTCGTTCCTACCGTCCTTTTATTCACGTATAAAAAGGAATAAAGACAAGCTATTAACGATTCTGATAATCGATATCATGATCAGAACTTGATGTTGACCGTGAGTGAGAAATTGTTTATTATATTTTCACCTCAGTTGGAAATGTTTTTCACTTAGCCGTCTCGTGTTTCATTCATCCAAGTTACTGATGTATTTCACACGCGACGGTATCTAGTTTTCCCCTCTCTCTCTCTCCTGGGCTAAAACGTTTGTATCTTACCTTGTATCGGTCATAAGCAACAGTGTAATTAAAAGGATTATAAAACATGTTTTTGTTGTAAAGTTCTGTCGTAGTTAAAATGACTCTTTTAAAACTGTCATTTTTATCACTCACGATTCTAGTTGAATTAACTTGTTTAAATAGTTAAATTGGCCTTTAACAATTGTTGTAAAAAAACAGTTCAGTTTGGAACGAATCAGTCATCAGTTGGAAAATAAAGTTTGTTTATTGAACATATTGTTACGTTACCGGCGAACTATTTTTGTCTTGACATGACACGTGCAGAATCTTGTTGTCGGTCACACGGTGAACTATATTAAACTCACCTAGCTAACTTACCACTTGCACTTTAATCGATTAGAAACAGAAAACAGAGTGAATGACATAATTATGATTTCAAAAGTGGAAACGAAATAATCTTTTCGAAGAATGACTAATGATTTCAGTCGTTTAAACTAATCAGAATAGTTAGAGATATCGCAACTAATCTCCACGGTTAAAACCACATATTATATAAAGTCAATTCAACTATTTCCATTTGTTGACAATTTCGACTGTAAAGAATGGTTAAAATGACTGTTGTTATTAGTTACGACCATTTTAAATAGTTATTTTAACTAGTCAATTTTTACAGTGTGGCGCCCACCCACCCACCCAGTTCAAGCCGGGGTTGATGCCATCTCCGGTATGGGAAGGTGTTCCGGGAACTTGCGGTTGATTAAGTGAATACAAGTAGCTTGTCTGCCCTGAGCTCCTTAGTTCCCGGAACCCTTTTCCCATATTCATGCCACTTCGTACCGGATTAGTTCCGGTCGGAATTGTGCTTCCATATCTCATTAATGACAATAACCAAGGCGGAATAATACACTATTAACTATGAATAAATTTATCACTGCTACCAGCTAACAAATATGCGCTTGTGCACCAGCTGCCATGTACTTCTTGCTGGATTTCGAACCTCGGCGGCTTTGACAGGCTGTCGTGTATTCACATTCTACAGGCATAATGGTTGAGAACTTGAATCGTACGGGCTTTCACGTATTCGCCGCATAAAGTATGGAAAAAGTACTTTTTACTGCGTCTTCTGATAGTATTGTCTTCGTATAATTTAAAATATAATTTTGTCGTCAACACCAAAAATTTCTCACCTCACTAAATGGCAGAATCTTTTATGTGAGCTTCTATAAACCCCACTAGACCTACTCTCTTTATATTTGTCGCTCATAAGGTGCAACCCTTTTCTAAAATGAAAAATAGATCAAAACAACTACAGCAACTTCCTATCCTTGGGCTTCCCTACTTGTAAGTGTCTTGTCTTTCATTTTACATTTTAGAATGAGATCCAGGAGGAAGTTTGTAAACACAATCCACAGGCACGCTCAACTTCCTATCCTTGGGCTTCCCTAGTTGTAAGTATCTTGTCTTTCATTGTACATTTTAGAATGAGATCCAGGAGGAAGTTTGTAAACACAATCCACAGGCACGCTCAGCAAAAAGACGAGAGAAGGCGTGGCGTGCCCGGGCGGAGACAATGCTTTGGGATTTTTGGAAAACCCACCGAGCTGAAAAAAAAAAAGGGGTTGTGATGTCCATCTGTCCGTACATACGCCGCTTTAATTTACTTCTCCTTGGTTAACGTCCGCTTACATCCTTGATATTGGACATTCATGTTATGTTCAATTGACGGCTGTCAAGACAAGGTACCTGCTGACCAGTTTCACGTGACCGTGTCACGGGCTCAGGTGCAGAACTCTTGGAGGTCACGTGCTTTTTTAAGTTGAGCGCTGACTATGTGATGGTTTTCCTTTGGATCGCGGGCACAAGCCCTAATTTCTTCCTGTCTAGGGTAATGACAGGATTTTGTCAGCGGAATTTCTGCAATAGGGGTTAACGATTTATTTCGGCTATGGAATATTTATTAAGTGGATGCGTTATGAAAGCATTTTTAATGAAGGTACTTTCAAAAATTATTAAGAATAATCAAAAATGTATATATGGAGCTCCACTTTTATTTTAGGCTTGGCGGAATGCTAGAGTCCAGTTTTAACTTTGATTTTGCTGTTGATTTGAATGCTACAGTCGGGGGATCGCGGACAAGTGCCAGTTTTGACAAATCTTCTTTGAAGCACACGAAGAGTTTTCGAATTATTTCATTCAATCAAAAACTAGCGCGAGCGCTCACGAGTACTCAGTAGCAATCGCGTGAATTAATACGTCATGTCGCTTAGAAACTTCTGGGACGAAAACAGCGGGCTCAGTCACTTCTCGGAGAAGTGATCTCGCCATCAACTGGCACTTGTTCGCCCAGCTGTCTTAGGGCCAATTCGCACTAGCGGACAAATTTTAAATGTCATAACATTTTTGACAAAAACAAAATTGTCGCGACAAGTCAGAGACATTTTGAAGAAAACAAAAGGTGTAATTATTATTACAATAGCTCTGCACGTGCTTCTGGCATCCTGGTACACTTCTCGGCACGGTCGTCTTGTGCAAATATCAAATCAACCTCGTTCCCAGGGTCTCTCTCTCCCCGCCCCCAAGAGCGAGAGAAGAGAGACCCTGGTTGCGGCTGGTCACGTGATCTGGGTGACAAACCAAAACCGCAGGGAGGGCTGTTCCTCAACAAAATTTTGTCCACCGTACAAAATTTTCGGCGTTTGCACTGTATTGCACTGCGACATGACCGTAATGCAACATACCGGAGCCACGTGAAAAAAGTGTTTATTTTGGTGGCAACACTTTACGCTCTCCTGTAGGCTTAGTATTGACAAAAGCAGTCTAAGCCGCCCTTCCTTCAACGAATTTTTTGTCACCACCCAAATTCTGGGTGCCACGTGACCAGCCACAACCAGGGTCTCCTCTCTCTCGAGAGACCCTGGGAACGAGGTTGATATCAATAATCAGGCAGGTCAACGTGGTGAAAAATTTTAAAACGATTTGCATTTGAAGTGCGCGTGTACTGATGTTTTTGTGCTGACCTGCGGAGAAAATGTGCCAAGTAAACTATTTCTTTTCCCCTCCATTTACCGGCACAAACTGGTTCCCTCCGCATTCATTTGTTCCAACCCCAGTATTACCATCCTTCCACGACCCCACCTCGGCACACAAACATGTTTTGCCGCCTATCGCGGAAAAATTTCGCGTGTCGTTTTTTAGTACAATCCAGACCAAACACAATAGCCAATCAACAACGTATTGTTATCTGGCATTACGAGGGGCGTTGGCATGCGACTTGTAATGACTTGTCCTGCCTTGAGGCAGGACATCGGCCCCTTTGAAGATTTGTCCGTTTTGACAAAATTTGCCCTTGTCCAACACGTCGTACGCACTTGTTTTTGTGATTGTTTGACAAAATGTATCGCGCGTGCAACGCGGACCAATCAAAAGACAACTGCTTCTTTGTTTTCCTGAATTGTTGGACAAGTTCAGGTCTCAAAAAACGTATTCGCACTTGTTTTCTGTAACAAGTGACACACAAGTGATGAAATCTACCAGTTTGTTATAAAATTTGTTTGCTAGTGCGAATTGGCCCTTTGGGCCGATTCGCAGTAGCGGACAAGTTTTAAATGTCATAACATTTTTGACAAAAACAAAATTGTCGCGACAAGTCAGAGACATTTTGAAGCAAACAAAAGGCGTAATTATTAGTACAATAGCTCTGCATGTGCTTCTGGCATCCTAGTACATTTCTCGGCACGGTCGTCTTGTGCAAACATCAAATAATCAGGCAGGTCCACGTGGTGAAAAAATTTAAAACGATTTGCATTTGAAATGCGCGTGTACTGATGTTTTTGTGCTAGTGCAGGAAAAATGTCGCAAGAAATCTATTTATTTTCCCCTCCATTTATCGGCACAAACTGGTTCCCTCCGCATTCTTTTGTTCCAACCCCGGTATTACCATCCTTCCACGACCTCACCTCGGCACACAAATATGTTTTGCTGCCTTTCGCGGAAAAATTTTGCGTGTTGCTTTTTAGTACAATCCAGACCAAACACAATTATTATAGCCAATCAACAACGTATTGTTATCTGGCATTATGAGGGGCGTTGGAATGCGACTTGTAATGACTTGTCCTGCCTTGAGGCAGGACATCGGCCCCTTTGAAGATTTGTCCGTTTTGACAAAATTTGCCCTTGTCCAACACGTCGTTCGCACTTGTTTTTGCGATTGTTTTACAAAATGTATCGCGCGTGCAACGCGGACCAATCAAAAGACAACTGCTTCTTTGTTTTCCTAAATTGGTGGACAAGTTCAGGTCTCAAAAAACGTATTCGCACTTGTTTTCTGTAACAAGTGACACACAAGTGATGAAATCTACCAGTTTGTTATAAAATTTGTCCGCTAGTACGAATTGGCCCTTTGTAACAATTGGTAGATTTCCTCACTTGTGTGTCACTTGTTACAGAAAACAAGTGCGAATACGTTTTTTGAGACCGCTAGTGCGAATCGGCCCTTATGTAAATGCACGTTTAAATTAAAGCGACATCAGTTAGTCACTCGTGCATGTAATTATTCAATAACTTAACCAACCCATTTTTACGTAAACGCATTCAGATTGCTATCAGTGTGAATTTGCTAGAAACTTCAATGTTTCAAATGTGATTACCAATCATGGTTCCAAAATTGAAATTTGATCCCTTTTTCGTGGTTTGTATTATATGCGCTATGAAGCTCTGTGAAACCCGATCTGAGAGGACAAGTCCAATGGTCCCAAAATCCTTGCTCGTTTTCGACAAACAAGGAATCGAGGTAATCAAAGAAGCCACCGAGTTTACCAAGAATGCCGTAACGAAGTCTTCAAAGCCGATTTTTATGAAGGACCACCATTTTATCAAGCGAGTGGCAATGGTTGAAAATTCGCTGAACAGAACTTCCAATGGAGGCGGACTTTGGAATGTTGATGAGTGTGCATTCCAAGCTACGAAGGTAAACAAAAACTTAACTGCGCTTCACAAAAAAGTACGTCGTTACTTTAATGTAACTTGGTCCGAAGTAAGATACAGCGATTTGAGGCGACCCTTGTACTCCGTGCTGGCTGCGAGGATTACCCTGGAAATGACTGAACGTTCCATTCCCCGTGGTTTGAGAAACCAAGCAAGCTTCTGGCTTAAAACATACCATAGCTGTGCAGAAAAATCTGCCAATCCACAAGTACGGGAAGACATATCGAAAACATTTATTAGAGGTAAGCGTGTTTTTATTTTGTCGCATCCACTGTGCATACGTTAAAAACGACAATCTATTATATTATTCTTTAAAAGCGTGAAAGTAGTTGTTAATATCTTTTATACTCGGCGTATTTAGAGTCTAAAGTTCTGAACAAAGGCAAGAATTACAAGCGCGTCGGTGACGTAATGTTCTTTTGAAAGCCTGTAATTACAACACAAAAGCAATACTCAAAACATCACGCATTGTCTTGAAAACATTTTTGTATCTGTAAATGAGGAGCAGAGCAATGAGGAGTTGAGGAGCATGCGTGGGCCCGAGCAGGGTGGATGTGTGTTTTAAGCGGAGCGCTTCTATCCTTCCTCTCTCGGTGCTTATCGACATAATAAGCGAAAGTTTTACATCCAAATCCAACAACTGGATGCCACCTGGACAGAAAAACAAAAGGGGCGCTCGTGGATCTGTAGAAGAGGAAAAGTCGGCGGCCAAGAGATCTAATATGGCGGACGCTGGCGAGACCGAAACGAGGAAAGATGACACCTCCCCAAGCGAGGAAGAAGAACCAAACTTATATGAAATCAAAACGATGTTGGTCGACATTCAAATTTCAGTGTCTTCCATTTTGCTCGATAACAAACAGCTCAAGAAAGAACTAGCGGAATTAAAAGCTTCCCTGCAAATCAAAGACCAAGAGCTTCGTGATCTGAAGACCACGTTCGACAAAGCGTCTAAGGCTGATATCGAGATGGCGAAAAGCCTGAAAGCAACGACCACTTCGCTCGACGTTGCAAAACGAGATTTACAGAAACAAAACGAAGAAATCGAATTTCTAAACGAGTCTCTGGATAACCTAGAACAATACACTCGTAAAACAGCTTAGAATTCCATGGAGTTCCTGAAAATTCCTACGCGTCTACAGAGGAAGCGGTACTCAAAATTGCGGCTGCAATTGACGTCCAAGTTGCCCCCAACGACATCGAAATATCACACCAACTGCGACGGAAAAAAGGCAACAACGCTATTGTCGCAAAGTTCTGCAGCCACAAAGTCAAAACAAGTCTGTACAAGGCACGGATAAAGCTCAAAAACCGATAAAAGCCTCGGATCTGTTCCCGAGTGCCAGCTATGCTGCGGTTGCCGGATCGACCGATCGCCTTTTCATAAATGAGAATTTAACTTCGTACTGGAGAGGCCTGGTTGAATCAGCAAACAAAAAACGAAGAGATGGCTACATCATCAGTGTGTGGACAATGGACGGGAAAGTCTTTGTCAAAACATTCCCGGACGGGAATCCTGTCGGGATCTTTACCGAAGAAGATTTAGATACCCTTTGAAACTGCTTAGCTGTCTCATGTATTGCCGAATGTAGGAAGGGTATACGCTTTTGCTATGAAGACTACGCTGAAGGTAATGCCTCCTACAAAAACCCATTTTAAACTTTCAATTTATGTTCCTTTTCTTATTTTATGCATAATTTGTTTACTTTTATATTATAGCCCTCAATCTACTAACTCTACAATCTGCTACAATCACAAATTCACACATTGCTTATCATTGCCGCTACTAACAACGTTATCTGCTATTAACACGATCGAAAAGATATTATGTCACTTTTATTGCAACCTTTTCCCTCCAAAGTTATACAATTTGTAATGTTTACGATCTATTTTTGGCCAAAATTTGCATGGGCCGAACTCTGCTTAATTATTCTATGTCGCGTAAGTTAAAACTGCTATCTTTAAACGTGCGAGGTTTGCGTAATGTTAACAAAAGAAGAGCAATTTTCTCCTATTTGAAAGCGCAAAAAGCCGCAATCTTTTGTCTTCAAGAGACATATTCATCAGCTGAAGATGAAAAAGTGTGGTCTGCAGAATGGGGTGGTAAAATTTTCTTTTCGCACGGTTCTTTACACTCAAAAGGCGTATGCATCCTTCTAAACCCAAGCTCGACACTACTTTTGCGAAGCATTCAAGAGGACTCAGAAGGAAGATTCTTGATTTTAAAAGCAACGATAGACGATAATAGCTTTTTCATCGTTAATATTTACGCTCCAACTGACTACCGTGAACAAGACAATTTCATCCGCTCATTAGGCGAACATCTCATATCGAATACAGACACTTCAAAACTTATCATTTCAGGTGACTGGAACACAACTCTCGATCGAATCGATAAGCGAGGCGGTCAGCCCTGGAAAGCTACAAATTATCGAAATTCTCTCATTAATCTCATGGAAGAACTCAATCTCATTGATAGCTATCGAGAAAAGCACCCAACAACTAAATCCTTCACATACGAGTCGAAGCCCTTGAATTTAAAATCGAGAATTGATTTTTTTCTTATCTCCCGTCCTCTCTCCTGTAGCGTCAAAAATGTAGAAATCCGTTCGTCAATAGCACCCGACCATAAATCAGTTTTCCTAAATATCGAAATTGAAAATGAATTTATAAGAGGTCCGGGATTGTGGAAATTTAATAACTCCTTACTCGAGGACGAAAATTATAAAGAACTCATTGCATTTTACTATCCTCATATTCTAGAAAAATACCGCGATGTTACAGACAAACAA
Source organism: Meandrina meandrites (assembly GCA_963693305.1). Classification (NCBI taxonomy): domain Eukaryota; kingdom Metazoa; phylum Cnidaria; class Anthozoa; order Scleractinia; family Meandrinidae; genus Meandrina; species Meandrina meandrites. The sequence continues at coordinate 14,136,704 of OY855907.1, read as the reverse complement.
CTTCTTTGGGAATTGATAAAAATGGAACTACGCTCGAAAACTATTAGCTATTCAAAACAGAGAAGATCAAAGTTAAGAAACAAAGAAGAAGCGCTTCAAAAAGAGCTGCAAGAACTAGATCTTAAAATTTGTAATGGTGATGATAATAATGTTTTTGACCAGGGGATTCTAGATAAATATGAAGCCGCTAAAGGTGAACTAAAGAAGATACACGAAACAAGGGGGAAAGAGGCCATGTTCAGATCCAAGATGAAATGGATCGAGCAAGGAGAGAAACCAACTAAATATTTCTTTAATCTAGAAAAAAATAACTACGAGAAAAAACTAATCAGAGAAGTCAAACTAGAAAATGGCGAGCTAACTTCAGATCCTGTACAGGTAAACAATGGGATTGAAGACTTCTATCGGAACATGTATACTTCTAAAATCACTGCTAACAATAGCGACTATATATCCGAACACAATCAAAACCTTGATGACTTTATCAAAGGTCTAAGCATCCCACAATTAAACGAAGAAGAACAGGAATCGCTAGAAAAAGATTTGACCTTCGAAGAACTAAAAAACGCTCTAACATCGTTCGCGGATAATAAGTCCCCAGGAGAAGATGGATTCTCAAAAGAATTTTACGAAACATTTTTCGATCTCCTCTGGAAAGACCTCTTAAACTCATACAACGAGGCCTTTTACAAAGGATCTTTATCAGTTTCCCAGAAAAGAGGAACAATAACCCTTATCCCGAAAGGAAACGTTGACCTTGATGATTTAAAGAATTGGCGCCCTATATCTTTACTCAATATTGACTATAAGATCCTCTCAAAAGTACTGGCAAAGAGACTGGAACAACACTTACCAAACTTAATTCACTCTGACCAAACAGGATTTGTTAATGGGAGATACATAGGCCAAAATATAAGGGCCCTAAGTGACATTATGGAATATACGGATACTAAAAAAATCGCAGGAATTTTTCTGTTTGTAGACTTTGAAAAGGCATTCGATACGTTGGAATGGAGCTTCATATCAAAGACCCTAGAAGTGTTCAATTTCGGCAACAACTTTAAAAATGGTTTACTGTTCTTTACAACAGCGTACAAAGCTCTGTCTTGAATGGTGGATATTTGACCAACTGTTTCGAAATATCACGAGGAGTCCGGCAAGGATGTCCGCTTAGCCCATCCTTGTTTATTCTCGCAGTGGAGTTGTTAGCACTTAAAATACGGCAAAACCCGGATTGTGGAAGCCTACTTTTACCGAATAATCAGAATGTAAAAATTTCGCAATTTGCAGACGATACAACCATAATAACAAACAGCACGGACTCTCTTAAATCACATCTCCAAATGATTGAATGGTTCGGAACTGTCTTGTCTCAGGTCTAAAGCTAAATAAAAAGAAAACTAAAGCAATGTGGTTAGGTACAATGAAACACAGTAGTTCTAAGATCCTCGAATTTAAAAGCATAAAAGATCCAATCAAAGTTCTGTGCGCTTTTCTATCGTACAACCAAAACAAGAATGTCGAAGATAATTTCTCTAACAAGATTAGAAAAATGAAAACGAAATGGAATCTATGGCTTTCCAGGGATCTCACGCTATACGGCCGATCCTTACTAGCAAAATCTTTAGGAGTGTCTCAGTTAGTTTATGCAGCGTCCATGCTCTCTGTTCCGACTTCAATAGTAAAAAGCGTCCAAACAGAACTTTTCTCCTTCTTGTGGAAAAACAAAAAAGATAAAATAAAAAGAATGGTCATGTATCAACCCCTCGCGGAAGGGGGTCTTAACTTTGTTAATTTTCCCGCTGTAGTCAAATCTTTGCGCCTTGCCTGGATAAGCAGACTTCTAAGTCACACTAGCGATGCATGGAAAGCAATTCCAAATTATTACTTTTCCACACACGGTGGCTTGCGATTCCTCCTCAAATGCAACTATAATGCAGCCTCTATAAACAGTTCTTTACCTACTTTTTATCGGGAGCTTTTGCAATATTTTCAAGAGTTTAAGAGCAAGACTAAAATGTTCTCGTATGGTGAATTTCTGCTATGGAACAACGAGGCAATAACCATTGAAAAAAACATGCTATTCTAGAAATCCTGGTTTAAGAAGAACATCCTATTTGTACAAGATATTCTTAACGCTGATGGAAATTTCCTAACTTTAGAAGAATTCCAAAATAAGTTCAACATTAAAACAAATTACCTTCATTATTTTCAGTTGATGGCTGCTATTCCATCCGATTTGAGAAAAAAAAGCAAGGGACTCTGAAGTACCTTCAAAAGAACTTTTAAGCAACTCTACGGTAGTCTTGTCACCCGAAAGTACTCCCATTGATTTAACAGAGATGCGCTCTAAGCATTACTATAAAATACTTAACAAAAACTCCACAGTCGAGCCAACCGGTATTAAAACCTGGAAAATTAAATTTGCCGACGCTCTTACAGAATGGCAAACCAAATTCTCCTTCATTTATCAATCAACAAGAGATAATAAATTAAGACAGTTTTCGTTCAGGTTATTACATAGAATATTAACAACAATAAAAGAACTTGTCAAATATCGTTTAGCAAGTGACGAAACATGTAATTTCTGCCCCAATCCGGATTCTGTAGAACATGCTTTTATAGACTGCGCTGTGACAACATCTTTTTATTCTGAAGCTTTATTGTGGTTTAACCGTGTAAATAATACTGATATCGGTCTTTCTAATAAGCAAATAGCCTTCAATGACATACCCGATTTAAAACAATTAACCGATTACCAAAGACGCAGACTACACTTATTCGTCATTTTACTAAAACAATATATTTACGCCAGCAAATGCCTCGGAAACAACCCGTCTCGAAACGAATTTCAAAGTAGAGTTTTACTGCAGTGGCAAATTGAGAAATGTGCTCTTCCTTAATTAATCTCCTTTATTGTATTAATAATGTGATTGATGTAACTTAACAATAATAGTAAATATGATTTATGTAGAAAGTAACTAAATGTAAGTAGGTAGTAATGATTTAATTATATAAGCAGATAAAAGATAAACAGAAATGTAGTATAATTTATGTGAACTATTTATGTGAACTAGTACTATTTTGATTTTTATTTATTTACTTATTTTTTGTAAATTTGTTTTGTTGTATTTTTGCAAATTTCTTTTGTTGTATGTGGTATGTGTTTTTCATGGAATAAAAAAAAATAAAAAAAAAAAAATCTGTAAAAAGGGATTCAAACTGCCGAAATGACTTAAATTGTCAAATTCTAGCACAAACATGCATTGTTCCCAAGGCAAGTACTCGTTTGAATTACATCGTTTTTGTAATTGTAGTACAGTTTGAAGTTTATATTACAGTCATGACAACCCGGGAGGGTTGGGGGGGGGGGGTGGTGCACTCCCAAATATGAGCTATATAGGTATGTGCCGCTGTGAAGGATAGGGTTTTCGAGCAGTTTAGTCTGGTATAGGGTAAGAGTTTCAGAGTCCCAGCGGCACACCCCCACCAAAAAATATACAGAGTACCCCCCCGGGCATGACAAACGAAGCGTGCACCTCTAAACTACATAAATGAATTGATTATTCGAAATTTGAATCCGCTGTTCAATTTCAAGAATGCGTTCATGTTATTAAAAAAGAAGCGCCAATTAATGTTCGATTCAGAATTTGGTTTCTGATCACAGCCGCCCGAATAGGCCATTTCCGAGTTGCCCTTTGCCTCATTTTCAAAACGAGTCCTCGTGCGAAACCATTGAAATAAAAATGAGTTTGATTTGCATGAAAATGGACGTGCAGGTGATACACATTTTCATATGAATGGTTTCGCACGTAGACTCGTTTTGACACAGAGGCAAAAGGTAACTCGGAAATGACCTATTGAATTCGTGTTACCATCTTTGCACTTAATAAGCGTGAACACGTACGTCCTGAAAAAAAACATGTTCAAGTTTAAAGGGGTTTCAGACATCGCTTTGCAAGAGCGATCACGAAAGTGAACCGCCGTTTACTAAAATTTCCGTATGCCTCCGGAAATTTGGTCAAATTTAAAAAGGCAAAGTCAGGCGACTGTAATAACTACAAAATGAACTGCAACTGCAAAACGATAGAATTCAAACGAGTAATTGCCTTGGGAACAATACTTGTTTGTGCTGGAATTTGTCAAGTTAAGATTGGCTTCTATTTACGACTATTTGTCTCTATTCGCGACTATTCAACGACTATTCGTCGCTGTTCGTAACTATTCGTCACTATTCGCGACTATTCGTCACTATTCGCGACTATTCGTCGCTGTTCGCAACTATTCGTCACTATTCGCGACTATTCAACGACTATTCGTCGCTGTTCGTAACTATTCGTCACTATTCGCGACTATTCGTCACTATTCGCGACTATCCAACGACTATTCGTCGCTGTTCGCAACTATTCGTCACTATTCGCGACTATTCAACGACTATTCGCGATTATTCAACTACTATTCGCGACTATTCGTCACTATTAGCGACTATTCGCGACTATTCGCTATTCGGGTTTTCCAAGCAGACCTTTCTAGAGAAAGTTCTTATCTCTTTAGAAAATAGTTACAAGGAAATGCTTCGATATTGAAATGAATTTATGATTCATTCCGCCTTATAAATTTAAATCAGCAATAAAGAAGGACCACTGTGCACTATTTCCATCTTCAACATATTGTACAATATAAAATGTCCTTGCAAACGCCATTAGCATTTGTAACGCTCTAGCACATAAAAGCATGCATTGGATTACTACATACCGCTGAGTGCGCCACGCTACAGTAAAGACGAATAAAAAAAAAATAGCGTACTTGTTAAGTATCTCTGGGTTATTCCATACCGCTGGGTGCGCCACCCTACAGTACGGACGCGTAGCGTGCCTCTCGTCTAAATACTCTCCACATATTCCACCCGTGCGCAACAGCAATAACGCCAAAACAGATCATAAAAACACAACTTTATTTGCTATCGTGTGCTCACTGGAGGCCGCACGGCCCCAAGAGTACAAAGAAAGAAAAAAGGACAACAAAACAATAGAAAATACAAGAGGAAAAACTTTCAGACAAAATGGATTCTCAAAGCAAGCATCCTAAAGTTTAAATTCTCACTACCAAAGACGCTATTGCATCTACCGGGAATGAAAGCTTCTTTTAAAGATGGAAGATCCATCTAGTCAACAACAAAATCGGAAAATTTATCACCGCCGGCGCTAATCATAGGCCACACAGTGGAACAATAAGAGTCCCTGACGCCTTGCAGTTACGCATATGAAGTAACACTCGTGGGATAAGGCAAATAGGCGGACATACATAATTGTTCTCCCCCGCCCAGTTCATAACGAATGAATCAATTCCTTCCGAGCCTGGATTCCAAAATCTAGAATTGAACCTCGGAAGTTTCTCATTTAAATAATTAGCAAAGCGATCGAAAGAGTGCGGACCCCAAACAATATCAATGTTTTGAAATGTATTCCACGAAAGACCCCAGTCATCGGGATCGTAAATGCGGCTGAGAAAATCGGCCTGGTCATTCTGAGATCTAGGGATCCATTCCATCTCGATCGAAATACCGCGATGACAACAAATGTAAAAAATCGACAAAGCTTCAGTCTGCAAATGACCTTTACTGCTGCCAGATGAAATGATCCTGGGAACGTTCTGATTATCTGTAAACCATTTCACAGTCAATCCTGACAACTTGTCCAGTAAAGAAAGAAGAACAAATTTAACGGCCAAAATTTCTCGCAAAGTAGAACTGGTATGCATTTCCTTTTCGGATCAAGTGCCAGACACAAAATCCTGGCCGCATTGAACGAAATAGCCACCAAAACCAGTGTCACTTGCGTCAGAATAAACAACGCCAACAGCACTTGACTTGGGCGACATAGGCTTGCCATTAATGGAGTCGATGTTGTTCTGCCAAAATAAAAGCTCATTACGAATCTCGAGGGACACGTCCAAAGGCTGATCCCAGGAGGTTCTTTGCTCTAGGGCCGCATAACAATTTCTTGTCAACAATCTAGTAATATTACCGACAGCACACGACATAGAAATAATTTGCCCCGTAATTGAAGCAAGACCACGGGCTGAAATACTACTTTTTTGAAGACAGGAAACAATGGAGGATTTCAGCTTGAGAATACGCTCTTCGGGAATATGAGTCAAACCGTGTTGGAAGTCCAAAACCGATCCCAAGAAGACTAACTTCTGGACAGGTTCCCAATTTGATTTTTCGTTATTAGCTGTAAAACCGGCCAAAGTCGGGTCCTTACGAACTTGAACACTAATGTTTTCGGCACTTTCGAAAGACAAATTTCCCCCGATGCCATCGTCTAGATACATCAAGGCTAAATGGCCGTGAGCCCTCCAAAACTTAACTAATTGACGTATGACTTTTGTAAAAATATACGGCGCTGAAGTTAAACCAAAAGGTAGCACTTTAAACTCGTAGAAATGCATCACGCCATCGACTGAAGGCCATTAGAACGACAGAAACTTCATATGTTCTTCACAAATGTCAATGTGATGATATGCCGATTTGAGGTCGAAGGAGAAGACAAACATCCCAGGCGAAAACACTTGAAGAACAGTTCTTAAATTTTCATACTTGACAGATTTTTTGACGACAAATTTGTTTAAATGAGACAAATCTAAAATAAGACTTAACTTCCCTGAAGACTGGACAGCGACGTGCAGCGGATTACAAAATTGAGGGTATTCCTGAACTTCCCTTACACAGCCACGTGCCATCAACTCCGAAATTGCCTCCCGAACAAAACTATCCCTACGAAGGGCGGAAGATCCATTTTCAATCGAAAACGGTAAAGGCGATTCCATAAAAAGAATCTTGTAACCATTCTGGATAATGTCTAGAACAAAGTCCGAAGCCTGGATAGTATCACGCCAAAATGTGAAGTTCGCATGCAGTTTTCCTTGAGTAAAGCTGGATGCCTCGATATCCTGTTCAAATTCGTACTGATCCAAAAAATTAAGGTTTTGATCCTGAAGACAACGGTTTGTCTTTGGTGGGGCACATATTGACCCAGTGTCCTCATTTACCGCATCGAAAGCACATGTCGAGGCCTCTGAATGAGTTGTAAGGGTATCGACCTTGGGGACGAAAATAACTAGTAGCTGGAGGAAAAGAGCTAAACGTACCGCCAACTCTGGAGGCGCTAGAAGATGAAAGCGCAGAAGAGGAACCTTTAGGACTAGTTTTCCTCTTTTTCTCTTGCAGTGTTTTGATCTTAACGGCGGCTCTTTTCTCGGCTTTCTTAATCTTCGAAGCGTCGGCCTCGTCGTTGGCCAAATCGTCGCAAACGTACTCTTGCACCGTAGCCCAACCGAATTCAGATTTGTCGGCCAATTTAATAATTTTTGCCTATTATTTAGCAAAGAAATACCTTTGTTAAGCTCTTCCTGGGCTTTAGGAATATTTCCACCTTCCAGGGCTTTCAGGGCCGAATTACTCGTCTTGGCCACTTTGCGGTTGAAACTAAACTGTTGCTCGTTTCCTTTCTTCCTGAAGACGTAATTGTCGGGCTGACGATCCGTCGCAATTTGAATCGCTAAATCAGACTGGGCTAGAAGCAGGTTGGTCTGAAGTCCTTGGATCTGGGAGTTAACGGCTGATAAAATTGCATTCTTCTGGGCTTCTAAAACAGCACTCAGTTCTGGAGAAATAGAGGTGCTACCTCCTGCTGAGTCTTCCATAAGGATGAGAGCAACACAAATAAAAGCGAGTCACCTCCAGAAAAGAGCTCCAAGAGGACGAATTAGCATAAAACCACTCCTAAATACCCTGTTCAAATCCCCTAGAGAGTTCATACCGACGAGAGAATATTTTTCCGCTAATTTCCAAACCGCGGAAAAATTCTATTTTGATTAGTATCTCTGGGTTATTCCCCATCGCTGGGTGCGCCACCTTACAGTACGGACGAATAATATAGTACACAAATTTAAAACCTTTCTACGAACATATCGGTTTCTGCTTTTTTATAGTCTTCATTTTTCTATTTTAAACCGATCAGATCATTATTGATCCAACGTATACCAGTAGGATCATCGTCCACGGTTGCTTGCTTGTTTAAACATTTTTATAAAAAAATATAGCGTTTTTGTTATTAGTGTCTCTGGGTTAGTCCATACCGCTGGGTGTGCCAGCCTTACAGTACGGACGAATAAAAAAAATATAGCGGGCTTGTTTCGACTATTTTGCTTGGTTACCAAGGAAAATGGTAAGAATTGGGATCATTGGTGGCACTCTCTGACACACATTTTTGTATACTCTCAAGGGACTGTTTTAATTTGTCAAGGGAATACTTTTCGCTGTGGGCGATAAAAACGTCACTGGATAGGAATGCGTCCGCAGTTTTCGATCCCGAAATGTTATTTTCACGCGTCGCTCGTCATTTAGCCTGTCTAGCCTTTTGCAAACTACAGGTAGGTATTTTTTAAAGATCTGTGCTATTCATCGATTGAATTGCTTAGTTTTACATGCTTAAAAGCTGCTGCGAATCTTCATTGTCAGAGGATATTGGCCAATGCTATTTTCTATTGTTACAAGTCTATTGTTTGTCGTCTTCATTGAAAGAAGTATTTTTAGCTCGTCACGCAATCTTTTGTTTTGACCACAATTCACGGACTTGATCACGACAGCAGCTTCTCAAGACTTCAGACAGGAAAATGGTAATGTGCAATATTGCTTCGAACTTAAATGGAATTTTTAGAAGGATCGGTAAAGCCACTTAGTGAAAAATTGACTGCAAAAAGCCGTCGGGCTAAAATTAAACTTACGCTTTAATAGCGTGAATAATGCAGGATCTCACGGCTTCAAAAAGATGCAGAATTTTGAAGCTTTGATACATTAGTAGCTACATCTTGAAATGAGAATTAATCTAAAACAAAACTTCCTTCAAGTTTCTTTCATTTGCCCAGTTTACGTTTGGAATTTTAGGCTTCTGAAGCGTATTGATTTGAAAAGAGCATGGTGACATCTGATATGCAGCGTGCGGCCGACTTACTGTGCCATCGCATTGTTGTTTATTTAATAATTGTGTTCAGTTTACGACCTTTTACATGCAAAGATTCACTGCAGTACTTCGGAAAATGCAAACAAGTATTTTTTTTGTTATTAGTTATAGTGATGGATAGCATAAAAAGCAATCTGAGTGTTAATTTTGTGGAAAGAATTCAGTACTTAGTTTTCCGCTATCTCACGGCAATCTCACGGCTTATCTCCAATTACCGCTTTTCTGTACCAAGATAATACCACTGGTGGTTAAATAAATGTCAGTGACAGTTATACAGAATGAAAACCTACCTTTCATAAAAAGCAATGTGAGTGTTAATTTTGTGGAAGGAATTCAATAGTTGTCCGCTATCTCACGGCACCATGATTCGCAAATTATTATCCCCAGTTACCGCTGGTGGTGGCTAAATAAATGTCAGTGACAGTTGTACAGAATGAAAGCCTACCTTTCACCAGAGTGTTTCGAACTCGTGTTATATTTTGTAGAAAGAGTTCGTGTTTTTGCGAGTTGTTAAAATGACGCGCGGAGGTGAAGAAATTTTTTTCACCGTCTTCAAGTTTGGTTTGGGGTCAATTCATCAAGGTTGATAATTAACTTTTCAAACCATCAATTGGTCTTTCAGCGTGTCTAGTTGTAATAAACGTTTACTTCAGAAAAGAATTGTTTGTCTGAATTTAGTACGCATATGGTATAATTTTTCCCACTCGCACGTTTGTGTTAAAAGCCGTAAAAGAACCAGGGATTTTTTTTTTTTTTTTTTTTTTTGGGGGGGGGGGGTGGGGGGGGGGTGGGTGAGCGCTAATAAAAGCCTTCTGGACTGTGAGTCAATGGGTTAATCAAAAATCGCTTTCAATACTAACATTTCCCCAATGCATACTCCATGCGAAATAGTCGAATCTCGAAGAGATCTTTGAGTTTTTTCAATTTTTGCACTAAACTTCCTTATTTCTGCATCGCATTTCCTCCAAACTGCATTTTTCTTGGCCAATCAGAATCAAGAATTGTTTTCATGTATATAATTGGACGAAAAAATGATAGCTCCGACTTAACAGCATTGTAAATAGTGTATGTAATTGTTATCTGAGAAGTCATAATCATGTTGTAACTAGAGTATATGTAATTAGTAACCGTGATATAAGATGTTCAAATTGTATTGTTAGTTATTGTATTTTAAGTAATGTAAGCGTTTTATTTTGTTTGTTTTGTTGTTTTTTCTCTCCCTCTTTATATTTTGTAGTGTATCTGTATGCAAGCGTGTAAGTTTAGTCAGTAATATTCTAGGTCAAATAAATACCGTAAAATTCCGGTTATAAGCCCTGCCACTTATACCGTAATGATTCTATTTAGCGCCCTCCTTCCAATAAGCGCCCCCTTCCGAATAAGCGCCCCCCTTCGAATGTGTTTTTGTCAATAAGCGCCCCTATTCCAATAAGCGCCCTTATTCTAATAAACCCCCCATTCTTATAAGCGCCCCTATGACACTGAAGTCATCGAAGTTGAATAGATAAACTCATGAACATTCACCGTACCATACATGCATATATTTACTGCTGAAATGAACAATTCTTTTAAAAGTAAATGAACTTTCAACAATTTGCTACTGCTACAGTTTCTGTTACTGTTAGTTATTTTAATATTTATTAAAATTTTGTTTTGAACATTTGGTTGTTTCTCAAAAAATTAAATAAGCGTCCTGTCCCGAATAAGCGCCCTCCTTTGAGGTGCCAAAAGTAAATAAGCGCCCCGGGCGCTAAATTGAATCATTACGGTAAGCCCCCTCCCGGTTATAGGCCCATCTACCTGGAAACAAAATAAATGCATCCCGTTAAAGCCCCCCCTTTCCCCCGGATAATCTCTACCTGGAGAATCAACGCATGCCTTTTTTGGATGGGGTGAGAAAGGAAAGGTTGGAAAAAAGCTTATTTCCTTGATCTTCATCCTTTGTTTTCCTTTTGCAGTTGTAAAAAGGTCTTGCCACAGTGGGTTTGTAAAGTGTGAACACGAGTGCCACCACACAAACAAGGGAAGAGCTATATGTCGCTGTAGGGCAGGGTACACCTTGGAAAGTGATGGAGAGTCGTGTGCAGGTACAATCCAACAATAATCTAAACAAAAATTTGTGTTACAGAGGTTGTGTAATAAATCGCATGGAGCGTCATATCCCACAGCTAGAGTTTTAAGGTAACCGCTTTAGTCGTGCCTCCCGAATAATATAACACTTGGTCCGAAGAGTAAAGAAAGATCTGTTTCGAGATTCCGGCCCAAATGGGTCTAATTATCGAAAACATTTGGCGAGTAATGTCTAGCGACATTGACTGTTAGCTCCATTACTTCTTAGTTGTTCTTTGTTGTGAAGAGTTGATATATATTTCGCTCGTTTCCTCCTTCCTTTCGTCGCGCTCTCAAAAATTAATGGGTGCCCAGCCGCTAAATGAAATCAATTCGGGAATTTGTTGAAGTGAACGTATTCTTAGGTTCGAAATGAAACCTAGCCTTGTCTCTTTCTTACAAATTGACATTCAAACTTTCAAAACAAATTTATGATATTATCTACCCAATTTTGACGCGGACTACTGAAGCAAATGGAAAAAAAAAGAAATATTAGTTTTGTAAGAGTTCTTTGATCGTTTTTTGCTGTGTACGCTTGTCATGTTGAGACTCGACAGTTATGAAGCCTCGCTTAAGGTTTTGTCTGACAACTGTCAAATGAAAACATATTTTCAGAATCAAGAGATTAGAAATTTAATCACTTAACGGCCTTCTTCTGGGATAGATAATCAGGGTTGAGCACCTGATGAACCAATATCACAGGTTCTTGAGCTGGCTTAAACAATTTCCACTATAATAAAAAAACTTAAATTAATTTATAATAAATAAATAATTAATGAAATTAATCAATCAATTAATCAATCATTTCTTTGTCCCTTTACCGCCTTAATTATATATTTACCTATTTAACTTTAGCGGATGGTTGTCAAGACTACCAAACTTTGTCCGATGCAGAAAGAAAGCACGACTACGTATCGGTATACCCTAAACAATGCGACTCGAGCCTTTCAATTCGCTGGTATCGTTTCCAAGGCGCTGCAGGGACACAAATGGCGACCACATGTCCACCGGAGGACAGATGTGATGCAAGCTACCCGGGCTGGTTGAGTGATGGTCATCCTACAGTGGCTGAGGGTGTAGTCACAAGAAAAGTCTGCTTTCACAAGTGGGGAGATTGCTGCAGGGAAACGAGGTACATTCAAGTGAAGAACTGCAGTTCCTACTACGTCTACAAGCTGGTCCCAGCACAAAGTTGTGACTCCCGTTACTGTGGCGCCGAGAAAAGTAAGAGTGGAAACTCTCTTTTTAATGAATTTATTAAGTCTGTATTTATTTAACTATTTTTGTTTTTGTATTTTTTAACGTTGTAGGCCCGTTAAACAAAAAAGTCGCTGTCCATTTTCATTAATTTCCTTCTAAGTGGCCCGGTTCGAGCAGTCAAACTGTAAAAGAGGGATAAAAAAATAAGAATGATTCGACACGTATACCAAAGAAAGTGAACCACATGACTTGGACTATACCAAACTATCCACGTGAGATGGTACTTTAAATCTGTACAATCAAAATATCTTGTTAGGGACGGACCATTATTTTCTTGGAGGGTGGTATGAGAAACTTCCCTCTGCAAACTTTTTTTTCAATTTATGCACCTCTGCAAACATCCTTTTTTGAAATGCAAACTAATTTTTGTGTACATTTCTTGTTTACAAGCAATTTACTTTTTCTTTTTAGGCCCTGCAATCAATTTTTTCAATATTTTTTTTCCATAACCCCCCCCCCCCCCCCCCCCCCTAAACATCAAGAGATAAAGTCTGCTTTTTATTTTAGCCAATTAAAAAGCGCGGAACACTGAGACGATATTCATTTCATTTTCTTCGGGCTCCTTCCTTTATTATTATTATTATTATCATTATTATTTATCTATCAATTGATAACTATTTAACTATTCTCACTGCATACATAATTAGCCCGTCGCGCGGGAAAGGCGTAAGTTCTTCAAATTCCAGCGTTCTGTACCTGCGTGCTAGTAGCAGGATGCATTGCGGCCATCGCTTCAAATATCGCAATTTCTGTCTCGGTGAAGTCACGTTAAAAGTTTCGCCCCTCCCACCTCCCCTGGTGGCGGTCGATGCTGTTTCCTACATTTTACACGCCTTTTGCCCTGGCAGTCGCGGGTATCCTCCCATAACTTAGCCTCCCGCGTCAGGGCTATTATATACAGTGAGAATGATTTACTATCTCCTTTTTCTTGTACGTGAAGTTAAGGTTTACCAAATTTTTGTCGGGATAAAATCTTTTTATCGCCAGTTGAACTTGGCATCATCGCGCGTGCGAAACGTTGTTTGAAACCCTTTCAAACTCTGACGTTTGAAGACGAATCATGCAATTAAGAGTGAGTCCACACGAGAACCATGCAAGCGAGTCTACAGTGCACCTCACCGATTTCCCTCAAATTTGGCACACTTGTGTAACTTCACTATTACATCAACCAGGTGCAACAGTTTGGTTCAACTGTCTATTGTTTTGGAGAATTGTCAATCAAACTGTCAGACAGTGGAAAGTGTTCAAATTTGAGGTTAAAATATACAGCATGTTTGATCACCTGCTACAAGTTTAAAATAAGGAAAAATGCAGTGAAATTTCTACACAGGACAGTCCTAACCCTTAACAATAGGAAGACGTTACGTTTACTTGTGAAATTTATTTCGTTTGGCTATAAGCACAATTTTAATTCTGCCTATTCAATTCATGTCAATAAAGTGGGGTCTCAAAAGCCGTTGTTTGTAGAGATGCGGCGTTTCTTAAATCGAATTTAAAACTATCTATAGATTGCCAAGGGAATGATAATTCTGTTTATAAAGTAAAAACTCTGTAAAGGTAAGAGTAATGACGGGTTTGCACTCAACAAAATACAGGTTACTCCGGGGTGATATGCAAATGAGCTCAACACGGAAATGGTGATAACTTAGTGTTCATAAATAATTTACTAAATAGAATGTTGCTTAAAGAAGCACGACATCGTTTTGTAAGAAAATATTTAAATTGTTAGAAGTTTTAACTACTTAAAGCCGTTAGCTGGTAGTATTGAACACAACAAATTAATATTATATTGAAACAAATTCAAATTCATACCGACCGGTTGGTCGTGCCGCACCAAGATGACAGCTGGGCTAATTTCCCACAAGCGAGCATCGCAGAATTAAGAAGTCATTCCTTAAAGGGAGTTTGGCGAAGCCCACTTGGTGTGTAAATTTCATTCTATGGTATTTCCACAGCCATAGTTATTATGCTGAACTGATGTTATCAAAACACGTTGGCAGCGTCACATCAAAAATCCACCGTCGTGAGAACCAGCTTATTTTAGTATCCGGTCCCGTGCTTTTGCTCACACACATATATATATATATATATATATATATATATATATATATATATATATATATATATATATATATATATATATATATATATATATATATATATATATATATATATATATATATATATATATATATATATATATATAAAACATTTTCCTATCGCAAAGTCATTCCCATCCGGTGGAAATTAGTGGCAAAGTGGTTTTTGGTGTTGTCGTTTTACGATGAAACATCGACAATGGTCGATTGCGTGACAGTCCGACTTGTGGTACCAGCAGTATTTTGTTCGTCTCGAATTTCTTGTCTCAAATTTCAATTCGAATTAGATAATATTGCGATCGCCTTGACTTCGTTTAAATACTCGTATAGAGGTTATTCCACGAAAAAGTGTGATGTATCTAGTCATTACAAAGACAAGTCGACAACGCTTGTACCGTTGAAGAACTGCACAAAAGATAAAACCACATCCGTGGGTGTTGAAATGGAGTAGAAACTTTGCCTATTCAGAATTGGTTTATTTGCCGAGGAGGGAGATTATTTTACCATTTCTCCCCTTCACAAAGATGACTTCGGCCGAGCAAAGCATGCAAACATCCCATGACAATATAATATCTATCACAGAAGTTCGTCCCCAGTGGGGGGCGCAAGAGGGTGTAGGGTGTGTTGCGTGCAAGAGAAATTATTGCGAGGGGTAAGGGACCGGGGGATGTAAGGCTTTTTAAAGACCCTTTCTTCTGGTGTTTGTGGTTTTCAGATCTACGTTATGTCCGCGACTTAAAACGGAACACCTACCCACGTTCTTCACGTTATTATGAAACTCCGTTTGGAACAAATAATTCGTTTTGTTTAATGTTCTTTAGGACGTTAATACCTTGAAACTAAGGGAAGGTACGTTTTTTCTTGGGGGGGGGGGGGGGGGGGGGGGGGGGGGGGGAGGGGGGAGGGCTAGGGCCTCAGAGGGGAGTGAAAGTGAGCACCAAATGGGGAGGGCCATACTTCTTTGTGAGCTATTCAAGGGGAGTGTCACACACCTTTTCCAGAATTTTTTAAAGAGGAATTTTAAGGTGTGGGTAAAGGTGAATTTGAGTGAAATTTTAAGAGTTTTAAAGAAGGGATAGAAGAAAGAAAATTATTTTTGGAACACCACCAGACAGTTGACCTCAACGGAAGAGCACCCCAGGTTGTCAGGGGACTGTTTGGGTGTCCATATACTAATTTTTAACTTCAAATGCTAATTTTAAAATCACATTAAATCTTTAATATTTCTTATTTCTCCAAATTTTACTAATCCTTTGAGAAAAACTATCTCTTTCCAAACATCCCCAAAAATCACCAAAAAATTTACAAAACACCGCTTAACATAGCTTTGCGGGATGAACAGAGGGTTTTGAGAGTGTTTGAAACGGGAGCGAGATATTCGCATTAAACCCAAGTTACGCGGTGGGAAAACGGGCTTCAGGTGTACCCCCGCCTTAAGGAAGCACATACATTTTCCCTTCCTCGATAAACGTTTATTTTAATAAATACTCAAAGTTATACTTCCATGTTTCAAACTTCAGCTATAAAGCGTAAATATCCCAAAATGATTGTTCCCATTTTACTGTTTCAGCTCGCACACATTTAATATCGAGATATATTTATATTTAAACATTTTCCATTCACAAGCGAAATGTCCTGAGGTTTCTACGACATGGAACATACCATGAAGTATTGTCAACCCCCTAAAGGTAGGGGGTCAGAAGTTTTTTTTATAGAAACGCAACGGTGTAATTGGAAAAAAAAATACCAAAATTCCCCAGCCCCCCCCCCCCCCCCCCCCCCCCCCCTCCCAAGAAAAAAACGTACCTTCCCTAAGTGACGGTGAATTCATATCACCACAACATTGCTCCGAAGCCCCCTCGCGTTTAAAGTGGCGGGTGGCTTGAGATGTCTGGCAATCAGCAGATCACGTGACTCGATAAAGGTTGGTGATGATTCAGAGGAGCTACATCCGTTCAAGTTTGGCGTTCGTTATCCGCATTAATTTACCTCATTCGTAACTTTATCCTTTTTATTTACAGTTTATTACTACTTCTTTGTACAACTTCTGATTCTTCCTTCAATTTATATATAAACTCTTTGTTTTAAAATTTCCATATAACACGTTGATCTGCAATATGACGTGTCTCGTGAGTGGAGCTAGAGAGGAGGTGGTATAAGTAATGGTTTGGAATCATACGTGTGATTGTCAAAATTGGACGACCGCACCGCGGTTGTCCGATTTGTTTGATCACTCCCAGTGGCGGATCCAGGGGAGGGGCTCGGAGCCTTCCCCCCACTCCCCTACTTTTTCGGAAATAGAGCATTAGTGTGTAGTTAACTGCAAATAAATGATCCACGATTTATATGAATCCACGTGGACCTCACCAGTGACGTAAGACAAAGAACGTCTAAGACAACAAGGAATCATGGAACAAGTGAGCAGGAAAACAATAGCTGTAAAACAAAGACAAAATTCACAGGTTCTTATGTCGAGGCACAGGCTTACCAGCCTATGTTTGTGAGGTCACAGCACGCCCCATATATATATTCAATTATTTTTTTCGCTAATGGATATTGTAAATATTTAAGATTCCTAAAATTGGCTATTACTGCTTTCCATTTGCAATAAAATGAATTAGAAACATTTTCGCTATGTTTAAGTTTGTTTTTATGCAATTTTTTTTGACGATTTGAGGCGTGCGAGAGCAGTTCTATGAGTTTAGGTTTTGACCCGTGTATAGAATACTAATATTTACACAAGGCGTGCAACTTCCACATCCAAGAATCGGGTACCGCCTCTGAAATGTAGCCGAAAGAATATCTTTCCCCTACTCGCTTTAGTAAGAGCTCCCGGTCCTCGATAGAACAGTCTTTGAACTATAATTTGGCCTAATTTGATTCCGATCAGTTCGCGAATAGTTCTTTTAAACCTTGCTAGAGTATCAAATTAGGCCGTAAATTTGCTGATTTACCATGATATGTGCCAATAGCTGGGACAATTTATGCAATTTTCGCTGAAATTGGTCAAAATTACTGCCCATACCTGTCCTAGAAAGCACGTGTTCCACTACCCAAGGAAATACTTCGGAAATCTCGACGGCAACTCCTGGTCACTCGTATGTTACTGGTGGAATCTTCGTAGCGTTTTAGTCAATGTCAGGGGGTGACAAATGTTTCTAATTAATTCTGTTATTTGCGTGCCAGCGGCCACTGTGTGGATCCAATGATAAATGAGCGAGTTTTGAGAGACTGGGTACTAGTCTGAAACAAGATGGCGCCGGGCGAAAAAAATTTGTTGTACTGAGACATTCATTCGCGGGACAAGTGGCATCTATAAGCCTTGCAGGATTGTTTGTAAAGGTTATAACTACTGGCCAGACAGCAGTGACAAAAGGTTTCTCTTCCTGAATCAATCTGCTCGTCTGTTCTTAAGGCACTATATAACAAGACACTTCACATCGATAGCTATTTTAGATATTAATAGTTTTACTGGATTTATTTAAGCGGTATTTCTTGTGTCCTCAGCCGACCTATCCATCATGTTATGAAATTCGTTGCAAAGCTTTGTGTTCCCGCACTCACTCGTGTAGCACATCTTTATATGTTAAAATCACACGTGTAGTTTCAACTTTACAGACTTTTGTTGATTTTAATTTGTTATCCGATAAGAGTTTCATAAAATAGTGGCTAACGAAAGTCTTTAAACAACGCCGCATCGGCGATATTCAAACGTAATTTTACCCTAAAATCTTTACTGTCACACATTGCCCACAAGACCTTATTTTTAAAATAGGTTTAGTTCCAAACCAGAAAGTGATTGATAATCCTGATAGTATCATTGAAATTGTATTTGGTTATATTAATGACACTGGTGTTTTGATGTGGAAAGCTTCAATGCTCTTAGAGATATTTTCGCTGAAAGATTGGTCAAAATTTGGGTATTTTGGGGCTGAAAACCGATCCTGGACACGTTAACCACGATATCTTCCACACGTTATATAATTTGGCGATAATATTCTACATATAGTATAAGCACCTCAATATGTAACTCCATGCGAAATATAAACAAAATCTGAGAGGGTCGATGTAGACTCAAATTTTAATACTGCATGGTTTTCAGATGGACCCTCTCTTAACACTTGATACCCCGCCTTCCATTTTTCAAGGCATCTGATTGGCATTTTAAAACAACGGGAAGCCATAAAACTCATCAAAGTAGTCAAAAACTTGTCAAAAATATGTGAAAAACTTCTCGGGTGACTACGGTTCGAGGCGCTTGACTGTAATTGCTTGCCTTTTTACTTACCTATATATTTATTTATTTAGTTTTAGCGGCTGGTTGTCAAAACTACCAGACTCTGTCCGATGCAGAAAGAAAGCACGACTACGTATCGGTATACCCTAAACAATGCGACTCGAGCCTTTCAATTCGCTGGTATCGTTTCCAAGGAGCTGCAGGGACACAAATGGCGACCACATGTCCACCGGAGAACAGATGTGATGCAAGCTACCCGGGCTGGTTGAGTGATGGTCATCCTACAGTGGCTGAGGGTGAAGTCACAAGAAAAGTCTGCTTTCACAAGTGGGGAAGTTGCTGCAGGGAAACGAGGTACATTCAAGTGAAGAACTGCAGTTCCTACTACGTCTACAAGCTGGTTCCAGCACGGAGTTGTTACTCACGTTACTGTGGCGCCGACAAAAGTAAAATTGAAAACTATCTTTTTAATGAATTTATTAAGTCTGTATTTATTTAACTATTTTTTTGTATTTTTTAACGTTGTAGGCCCGTTAAACAAAAAAGTCGCGATCCATTTTCATTAATTTCCTTCTAAGTGGCCCGGTTCGAGCAGTCAAACTGTAAAAGAGGGATAAAAAAATAAGAATGATTCGACACGTATAACCAAAGAAAGTGAACCACATGACTTGGACTATACCAAACTATCCACGTGAGATAGTACTTTAAATCTGTACAATCAAAATATCTTGTTAGGGACGGACCATTATTTTCTTGGAGGGTGGTATGAAAAACTTCCCTCTGCAAACTTTTTTTTAATTTATGCACCTCTGCAAACATCCTTTTTTGAAATGCAAACTAATTTTTGTGTACATTTAGTGTTTGCAAGCAATTTATTTTGTCTTTTTAGGCCCTGCAATCAATTTTTTTCAATATTTTTCAATTTTATTATTATTATTATTATTATTATTATTATTATTATTATTATTATTATTATTATTATTATTATTATTATTATTAAAGATTCTCACAGCTATTGAAGCTGGTTTCATCATTGGCTCCGGGCAACAACAAGTTGCCTAGGGAAACCAAGAAACAACCCTTGTTTGCTGTTTCTCTTCTTTCTACCTCTCCAGCACCTTTCTAAGAATTCTTGCCGACCCCAACAATGCACATCTCTGGATCAGTCCAACAGGAATGCCCGCCTCAATGGCTCTCAGATTGTCATTCAATCTCAGTGGTATTGATCCCAATGCTCCCACTACCACTGGAATAACCTTTGTCCTTACACCCCACATTTTTCGAACTTCTCTTGCTAGATCTTGATACTTTTCAACTTTTTCATCTTCCTTCTCTCTCACCCCATTATCCTCTGGAATTGCCACATCTATAATCTGACAGTTCTTGTCTCTCTTGTCAATGATCACCAAATCCGGTCTCCTAGCCCCAATTTCATGGTCTGTTCGCACACTGAAGTCCCATAGAAGTTTGTAATCCTCATTTTCAAGCACACTCTCTGGAACATGTTCATACCATCTCTCCTTTCGTTCAAACCCGCATTTTCCTGACAGGTCCCAATGGATTGCTGTAGCCACGTTATCATGTCTCCTTTTGTATTCTTTTTGTGCCAGTTTCGAACACGAACTTACAATATGGCTAATGGTCTCATTACTCTGTTTACAGATCCTACATTTTGGGTCATTCTGTGACTTGTCAACCATCGTTTTAATATAGTTTGTTCGTATTGCTTGATCTTGTGCGGCAATGATAAGAGCTTCTGTTTCTCTCTTAAGCTTTCCTTCTTTTAACCAGGTCCATGTTTCCTCACTTCTTTGTTCTTCACCCTGTCTTGCAAACTGTCCATATAACGGCTTTTCTTTCCATTCTTGAATGTTTTCAGTTCTTCTCCTCGCTTTAAAGTTGGCAGCTGTTTCTCTATTCTCATCCCCATCCCTCCTGACGGCTTTTAACAGTTCTTCCTCGCTTGTTTGGACATAACATTCTAGCGATATCTTTGCTTGATTGACACAATCCTCTACGGATATCAAACCTCTCCCTCCGTCCTTCCTTGGCACATAAAGTCGTGCCACACAGTCCCGTGGATGGAACCCTCCATTTATGGTTAGCAATTTTCTTGTTCTGCGATCTAGGTCCCGGAGTTCTTGTTTCCTCCATTCAAGTATTCCTCCGGCATATCTAACAAGTGACACTGCCCAGGTGTTTATGGCTTTTATCAAGTTTCCACCGTTCAACTTCGAGCGGGCAACTTTTTTAACACGTCGTAAGTATTCTTTCCGGATTTTGTCCTTCATTTGGTCATGAAGCATGTCGCTGGCCTCAAGCACTCCTAGATACTTGTACCCTTCACTATTATTATTATTCACTATTATTATTATTATTATTATTATTATTATTATTATTATTATTATTATTATTATTATTATTATTATTATTATTATTATTATTATTGCCCCCGCAGGGTTTTGGCCCAGAGGCCAAAACCCGAGGAGGCATCATTGTAGTCCGCGCGTATATACCTGATTGAAGAAACGTTGACCCTGGAAAGCATAAACCATGAACGATGCGACACAAATGTGTACTAGGAAATCGGAAAAAAATTAATCCTCGTCTGTGACGAAATGAACACAATGGGACAGGTTGCATAAATCTCGCCTTTAAGGCTCTCAAAGAAAGAAAATATCTTTTAGATATCTTTTAGATATTTTCTTAATTAGAATTAAAATCATCAATAGAATGAATATTACTAAGCTAACCAACGCTGTCTACCCAGAATCCCATTGGGTCATATCGTCGATGGTTTATGCTTTTCACGGGGTCAACCTTTCTTCAATTAGGTGTATACAGTATATGTATATAATATACCAGACAAAATCTCGAGTTGGCCAAAGTCGGCCCGCAAGTAGTATCGGTAGGTGTGATAAAATGCCCGCAAGTAGTATCGGTAGGTGTGATAAATTTCCCTGTACGGTGATTGGTCAATGATGACGCAAGATAAACGATGATTGGGTAATAATGACAAACCAAAGCGTGAGCACGTACACAAATGACAACAAGTCAACAAACGACGCTTGCAAACGTTGATTGCAGTTGGGTTGCTACAGTTTCCTTCGAGCTTTATTGATTTCACAAGGTCTAGAAGCCGAAACTTACGCAATTGATATGATCAAAAACATCACTGTACGGAGGCAGCGTGGCCTAGTGGTTAGGGCGCTGGACTTGTAATCCGGAGGTCCCGGGTTCAAATCCTCCTCCCTGCCACTAGATGGATTTGTCTTCGGTGGTCCCGAATTCAACTCCTCCACGCTTTGTATATAGCCAACTGGTCAGCCTCCTGCCAGTTGGGGTTTTTAACAAGTTTCTGTTTGATTTGTAATATTTTTTTCACTATTTACAGTGTCCTCAATTAGTACAGCTGTGCTAAATACAGTGACACTTAAATAAAGTGATTTATTTTTTTTTTTTATTTAAGAATAGTACGTATTGGTCTAGAAATTTCTCTTGATAGCGTGTTGCGAGCAGCTCTCGTTCGCTCGCAGGAATGACAGACTCAATCCGAAATCGAGATTTGTCAGACACAAATCACACTTTACACTACGGCTCGAGGCGCTTGACTGTAATTGCTTGCCTTTTTACTTACCTATATATTTATTTATTTAGTTTTAGCGGCTGCTTGTCAAAACTACCAGACTCTGTCCGATGCAGAAAGAAAACAAGACTACGTATCGGTATACCCTAAACAATGCGACTCGAGCCTTTCAATTCGCTGGTATCGTTTCCAAGGAGCTGCAGGGACACAAATGGCGACCACATGTCCACCGGAGGACAGATGTGATGCAAGCTTCCCGGGCTGGTTGAGTGACGGTCATCCCACAGTGGCTGAGGGTATAGTCACAAGAAAAGTCTGCTTTCACAAGTGGGGACGTTGCTGCAGGGAAACGAGGTATATTCAAGTGGTGAACTGCGACACCTTCTACATCTACAAGTTGGTTCCAGCACAAAGTTGTGACTCCCGTTACTGTGGAACCGACTAATCCCGCTGCAAATGATCTCAGTACAGTGAATGCTGATATTTTTTTTCCTAATAAACTTTACTTAGTTGCTATTGCTGGCTTGATGAAAATGAACAAAAAAATGTCTCTTTCCTGTGTGTAGATATTATTGAATTGTTGGTCAACCTTAACTAGTGTTCTGCGTGTTAGTATTGTAAGTAACGTGTATTGTAAGCATTAAGTGGTCTTTTTTAATTTATTAATAGTAAAAAGTAAAAGTAAAGTCTGCTTACGAGCCTAGTGGCCCATCAGGCAGGAGCTTACCCCCAGCCGGTACCCGCTGCACCTGGGTGGAGAGAGGCACAATGAGAGTAAAGTGTATTGCCCAGGAACACAACGCAGTGCACCGGCCAGGGATCGAGCCCGGACCGTTCGATCCTGAGTCTAGCGTGCTAACCATTAGGCCACCGTGCTTCCCAATTTATTGATACAATGTAACTTATTGTCGTGTAAGTAATGTAAGTAATTATATTGTAAGTAATTATCCCATAAGTAGTGTAATTAATTGACTGTAATGATTTTTTTCTTTCATGTGCTTTGCAATTAAAAACCAAAACAAAACAGCAATTTAGATATTAAAAAAATGTCTCTTCTCCTCCCCCCTCGAGGTACCCTGAGATTCGAGCACGAAAATTCCCTAGTCACGCTATGGAGAGCTCTTTATAGTGTGTCGTAGAGCGATTCTCCCTCTACTGTATGAATTGCTTCTAGTACGTTCTTTTATGCAACGCTGAGTCAGAGCGCTGCAAATTTTCTAATCAGTCCAAAATTGTAGTAACTGGATTGCTTAGGGCCACTTATACACAGGGTACTGTTTGGCCCAATTTTTGACGGCTTTGAGTGTATAACCTCTTATTTTTATTGAAACGATATACAGTAGTCTTTGCACTGTGCTGTTGAGAGAAGAAATGATTTGTCAGTGAAAAAGTCGAATACGTCAAAATCGTCAAGAAAAGAATTTAAAGGCATGAGTGCAAGAGCCGCCTTGAATTTGAGGTTAACTGAAATTGATGCAAGGATTTCAAAATAGTTTACATGTAATAACTAATAACAAGAGATTATCAACTTTAAGTGTAAATGTTTTTTGTGCTCTAGTAGCCAATATACATGCCTATCACGGCCTTCAGGTATCGATTGGTTATGCATCAGTCAATTCCAGCAGTGCCCACCCCCCCCCCCCGGGCAACCCCGGGGCATTTCCTAATGTTGCCCGTCCCGGGGGTGGGGCATTTGCGTACCTCGGGTTGACCCCCGGGCATTTGACACGTGGTTTCGAAACCGTGGAGTGAGTCGCGTATTCGTGATGGAGGCATTTATAGGCCAAGACGTGGACTACGTTGCAGATTAGCTAGTCCGTGAAGGACTAGAGAAGCTCGTGGATGTTCATGGATGTTTTTAAAGGTATATTTTCTCAATTTTAGATATTTCTTATATCACCTATCGAGAGATTGAAAACAATCAACCCGGGAGCGGGGCATTTGCCCGGTTCCCTCATCCCCACCCCGGGGAATTTACCAAAGAAATGCTAATGCCCGGGGGTCAGCCCGGGGGGGGGGGGGGGGATGGGCACTGCTGGAATTGACTGATGCATTAGGCCTTGGGGAACTTACTCACTTGACCGCGTGGAAGGAACGGGAAATTGGGCACTATTTCGCAGGATGGGGCCTGGTAAAACACTACTGGAATTTCAAAATGGCGGCCGAGGGTGATGAAACACGATTTTCGTGCGTGATCGCGTGATATTGCTTGTAATAAGAGTGTTGAACGTTTAAAAGTTTATATACATTTCGCACATACGATGAGTGAACGCCAAGCAATTCCTGAGCGGCCAACAAAGCCACAGAGGCCATCCATAACTCGATTTATTCGCTACGAACATCTTTTAGCTGGAGTGTCTGGCGGTGTTTCGTCAACTCTTGTTCTGCATCCGTTGGACCTGATAAAAATTAGATTACAAGGTAAGCTACAATGAATAACTAAGTACGCCTTACGTAGTTTTCTTGTAACTGTACCCGAATACCCTGCCTATCGAGCCCTTCACTGAGCAGAGGTGGCTACGCGGACATACGACTAGGGACAGTGCGTCTCCCAGGCACTTAGATTACCGGTAATTTCTATCAAATTAAAAGAAGGAAACAAAGACAACTATGATAAGAAAGTAGAGGATTTGGACCCGGGATAAACCCATCACAAGAATGCCTTACGACCACTAGACCACCAATTTGTTATACATATATATCGTGTTACCCTTACAATTATTAATAGCTAACGGTAAACAGGCTAACTGGAGTGCTTTGTAGGGTAACAGGAGTGCTTAATAGGCTAACCAGAGTGCTTAGTAGGCGAACCAAAGTGCATAGTAGGCTAACCAAAGCGCCATTCAGACCAGCTTCTCACCATAGGATACCATTATTACTTGTTCCCAGTGCTTTTGGAATTTGGGAGACGTGCTGCCCCTAGACACTTATGCTACTCAGTATGTAGTGACAGGGCGTTACAAGGCTAACCAGGGTGCTTAGTAGGTTGACCAAAGTGCCATTCAGGCTAACCTCTCGCTAACTCTCGCTATACAATACCATTATCACTTGTTCCAGTGTTTTTGGAGCTTAGGATCCAGGCGCGTTGTCTCTAGACGATTTCGCTACACAGTACGTACATGTAGTGACAGGGCGCTACAAATCAATAGTAATCGATCATCGGACACTAATCAAGTTCTCAATATTACTTGATAATACTTGATAATTGTTAATCGATTAGCTAAAATAATCGATAAATATCGATAATCACAAGATCTGGCTGGTATATGAGAGACAACCCCAAGTTTTGGGAGCAGATTTTTTATTATATCAGTTTACTTGGTGGAGAGAACAAGTCAACTCAGTTTTGTCTTACCCTAAAACCTCTCTCATTCTTGGCCATTAAATCTGTGATAACTCATTCACATAACTTGGAGCAGGTTTTAAAACTGAAGTGCGGGTGAAAGCAGACTTTAAAGATCAGTGTAAACATTTGAAACATTAATTGATAAAATTATGTTGTTGGAAAGTTAAATTATATTAAAATGGTATGGAAATCGAGGATTTGAAAGTCAAATAAAACTTATAGAATACAAAATATTAATACTACGAACAAGTTACAGGGTAAGATTTCGAAAAGTAGTTAGCGATACTTTAGCCTCCGAATAAAACACAAACAAAAAGAATCCGTCAGCATTTGACGACTTTGACAGGCTTTGTGACTCTTATTTACACAAGGGCGTCTTTGTAGATTCTTTGTCGCTGATAAGAGAAAAAACTTTTGCCCGCTGAATCC
Organism: Meandrina meandrites; assembly: GCA_963693305.1. Classification (NCBI taxonomy): domain Eukaryota; kingdom Metazoa; phylum Cnidaria; class Anthozoa; order Scleractinia; family Meandrinidae; genus Meandrina; species Meandrina meandrites. The sequence goes on along the minus strand of OY855907.1, from coordinate 14,110,612 downwards.
TAAACAAACATCTCTGGCCTTTCGAACGGATGACTGTTGCCGTCCAAGCGGTGAAGATTTCCTCTGAACAGATACTGAGCTGTTTGAACGAGTGTTTTTTCCTGAACGGATGACCGAAGCCGTTCAAATGGATTGAGAGATTTTTTGAATGGATGACTCAAGCTGTTCAAACGGATCGAGAGATTTTTTGAATGGATGAGCTGAGCCGTTCAAACGGATGCAATTTTTTTCTGAACAGATGACTCAAGCCGTTCGAACGAATCGAGAAATTTTTTTGAACGGATGAGTTGTTACTAGTTGTTGCAACTTACTAAAGTGTGGATGTGTACCAAAGTTAGTTAACACCATTTCTGCGTCTTTGTCCTCTTGTTGACGTGAGGGCGGTGTACATGTATAACATTTGCAAACTGCAAACTGCAGATTGCAGACTGCAGACTGTAGACAACAACTGCTTTTTTAGCAAAATAGTACTGGCCCAAACAGCCAAGGAACAGCTAACCACAAGCAGACTGCAGCAAAGGCTAAGCAAATGGCATGGGAAACTTGTGGTTAGCCTTCACTGCAGTCTGCAAATGCCATACACCAACGTGAAGATTACACGTACAATTTTTTTTACATTTTACACCGAGTAACATACTGTACATGTAGATGCAAGAGTAGTCGCAGTGAACGCGGTGGTCTTGGTGTTTTCATTGCTTAGCATGTTTGTTTCGGCTCATGGAGTAAAGAAGCGAGGTTGTTTTGGCTGACAGGTTGCCATCATGAATTATTTATTTCTCACTGAGTGTTCGTACTGCGCAGCCAGCACGAGTTTGAATTTAATCCTCAATTGAATACATGTAAATATCATTATGAACTTGAATTCATTAGTTTCTGCATATACCGCCTAGCCTGTGTACAGCTGTCTTGGTTGTACACAGGCTACATACATGTACTGTCTAGCAGCTATGTGGAATTTACATGTAGTTTGAGTGGCAGGATACTGTGCAGAACTTTGAAAGCAGAGTTTTGAATTTTATTGAAGTGAACTGCCATAAATTCTGCCTGTGGTATGGACTGCATGATCTTTATTTCCCCATTGATACAGGAAAATATCTACCTGTTATAGACCATTACATGTACATGTATGTTGCATTAAAGACACAGAGATTCCTGGTTGTAAATGTAGCACGCACAAAAGAAAATTAATTTGTTCTGATTGGCAAATGACAAAATTACCACACATAAATTGTACATGGTAGACCCTGCAGTATGAAAATTACAGAGCTGTACATGTACCTTTTGAATGAGAGTGTACATGTAACTGGGCAAGATGTACACTGTAGAAGGGCATATTTCTCTTCTGCTACTTATTTCAAACTGTAAATTTTGCACAAATTAATAGTTTAATTTATATAACCTAAGATAGCTTTACAGTAGTTTTTATTAAAAGAAGTTATTGTCAGTTAAATACTGTACGTGATTGTAAATGAAACCCTTTTGTGGTGACCACCATGTAATTCTCCATTGGTGGCTGGTAGGCGGGCAGTGCTCTTGGCCTGTGCTCTAGGTTTTTTTTTTATTATTATTATTTAATTACAGTAGTTATTGATATTATATTTGTCAGTGAATGATGGCAGTGGCAAGTTACCAGCGTACAGAGGACTTATTGATGCCGTGAAGTCTATTGTGAGATCAAATGGTGTCAAGGGATTATATCAGGTACAGAAAAAAAAAAATATTAATATTCATGTACATGTAGTCATGTACCATTTAATAACTTGTATTTAGAGCAATTTTAATTTAATTTTGAGTACTAGCAATTTTTTAGGGTTACATTAATTTTGCTAAAAATGGAGGTGTGGCAGCCTAATGGTTAGCACACTTAGTGGACTCTTGATTGAATGTTCCAAGTTGAAGCCCTGGCCGGGGTCACTGTGTTGTGTTCTTGGGCAAGACACTTTTCTCTCATAATTGTACTCCTCTCCATCCAGGTGTATAAATGGGTACCAGTGAAATAAACCCTGTGATGGACTAGCATCCCAATCAGGGGAGAGAAGAAATACATCAAATCGCTTGATGCTGCAGAAACCAGGATAATGATCTCCAGCCTGATGGGCCACTTGGCTCGATGGAGACTTTACCTTACTTGCTAAAAAATTAATGCTAAGGGGGAAGCTGGAATACTGTACCATGCAGGGGATACTGCAATACTCCTCTTACTGCTTCAGAAACCAGACTTGAAAGTAGCCAACCCTGTTTGAGCTGAGGGTTGTCCAATGCTGTTGACTACATGTAGATTCCCGCCGAAAAAGAGATAGTACAAATCTTTCGATTCGTCAAATGAATAATTTTATTCCGAGGCCCTGCCAGGGTAAATTCCGACAAGTGACATGGCCCAAAAAGTAGTGACAGCATATGAAATAAAACTGCGACAAACGACAGCCCTAATGGAAAAACTTAAATTACGACATGGACAAGCAATTTTCCTTCAATTCAACTACCGACAGCGACGTGAAATGCGATAAAACAGCGACACGGGACATTTTTAAATTTAGACAAGCGACACGGGATCCCCCCCTGGCAGGGCCTCTATTCCCGATCCGACAAGTGGAGTTGTCAATCGGAAAATTATATCTCATAAAAAAGACGTTAGCGGGACTTGTTGCAAGATATTTTTCAGGCATGCCCCCTGTGAAAGTTTGTTTTTTGGTTTGTGTGCCTCACAATCTTTCAAGTCCTAGAAAACTCTTACTACTACTTATTCATTCTACCTTTGTGGTGTCCACTTGTTTAAAGAACAAGGAATATACATGTATTTCAGGTCATCATTTGCGTGCGCATGGCATGTCTCGCTATTTGACAATGTTTTGTCTGTTTCTTCGTATTATACTGGCTCGGACCAATTTCCGACTTTCTATTGTAAAGTGAAGAAGGATAATTATGTTGAGGAGCTTAATTTTAATGCCCAGTCAGTACAGTCGCTATGCTATGTTTGGCTTCATACCACCTTTTTTTTGGCTTTAGTTTGGTGTTTTTAGAATGAGGAACATACAGACATTTAATATGTCATTAATTTAGGTGACACACTTTTGTTTACAATTGTTGGATCGTGAATAAAATTATTCATGTGTGTGAATTGAGTGAAAAAATGTTGGTCAAATCAACAACCTTGGCCCGCTGGGACTGTTGTTATAATGAGATGTGATTTTTCGGGTCGTGAATAATAATCCATTTGTGATGTTGGCAAATCGAATGAATGGATGGAACCAACAGGCACTGCATCCAGCTAATTGCTAATGAGATGTAATTTTCTGATTGACAACAAATAGAAAGTTCTCTTTTTGGATGGAATCTAGAGTCAACAGTATTCGATATGGATGTCAGAGCCATGACAAGCACCTTGACGTACATGTAGGCTCACATCACCAAGAAGCTTATTTCCAACATTTATTTTATGCTGTTGCTGTTGTTATTTTTTGCTGGGTGCAAAGAAATTTTAAGCTATGTTTTTCTAATTTTACTTTTTTTTTCTTTTTCCTCCTTTTGCCTTCAGGGTGTGACGCCAAATGTTTGGGGAAATGGATCAGCATGGGGTCTGTACTTTTTCAGGTAAATTACTGGTAATGTCCATCAGTGTTCTTATTCAGCGTGTAATAACAATTTTTGTACTATTTTTATTATTGGCTGAAAAAAAAAAATCCCCTAGAAAGCCCATTTTTCTGTCATACTGAATAATAAAGGAGCGATAGTTGAGAGACTGGGCACTAAACAATGTAACTGACTCATGAAGTCAGCCCTGTACTAAGCTCTTAATAATAATAATAATAATAATAATAATAATAATAATAATAATAATAATAATAATAATAATAATAATAATAATAATAATAATAATAATAATTATAAAAACAATATATAATTATAATAAAAACCTTCCCAAAATCCTTTGCAACTGCAAAATCGTCAATGCCAAATAACGTGGTTAGTTTGAAGCCAGCAGGAGTACAACGTCGTATAGAAATAACTCTTAACAATAACCACTTCTTGTATAAGACGTAGGGCGATGACGTCATTAGTCACGTGACATTGCTCTGAAGTTCGTTTTTGCTCACTGTGACGAAGATATTTTGTTACTGAAAAAGCAGGCATTGCAGTTTGAAGCACATTGGTGTGAGGCATTTCAGACTGCCCGGGTACCGAACAAAATATAAATGTTAAGGGAGCTATGTACAATTTTCTAAAAGTGGGAGTCTGGGTACAAGTGCGTATCTGGCGTTGCACTAAATGTAAGGAAACAACAAATTACATGTTGGTAGATATTTATATGTTAAGTACATTTTTATCACTTTTATTGTTATGACGTCATCGGTCACGTGACCAGAACGGACCGCATTTTTAAATTCGCTTGAAAGCTTTACTGGGGTCTCCCTCTTAAGATTTTTTTAAGCAAAGTTGTAGATTTTTAAATAGTGTTTTTAAAAATGGCCATTATTACTTTTTCCTAAAAACGTACGGCAGTAAAAAATACAATTGAAAAGTTTGTTGGCTTCCTACTCAGCGACCATTTGCGGTAGGAATAAAAGAAAATTTTGCCAAAGGCAGGAGTGCATGCTCTTTATGATGGCGTTGTCAGTTTTTTCTTATTTTAATTCCCTTTTGCGAGGATGGATTTAATTTCTTTCAGACGAAAGGAGTGGGACTGGGGAGATGTTAAGTAGCTGCCCCTCCCCTCTCCCCTACTGTGGGTCTCCCCAGCGGATTCCCCGTGGTCCGTATTGCGGGCTCATGACAAGAGCATTTTCAAAATGGCGACTAGAAAAGGGAATCTAATGGAGTGAATTTGAGCCAATTTGAGATATAGAGGACAGTTTTTTCGATGTTTTTCCTTCTTGACGCGATCAAAACGAGTCCCCAAACGTAGGGTATACCTCCTTTATTTGTGTTCCCGATAAAGAAGAATATGGAATGAGTAGAAACGTGCGAAAACGTGGTTAACAGAAACTTACAGGGACCTGAGGTAAGCGTTTCTCATTGTAAAATGATTTTTTTAGACTGGTTAAAGCTTATGTCTTCGACGTTTATCATGTTTATCGACTTAGCTTACTGGAATTAAAGCCGAGCTTGGCGTAAAAAAAAATAGATAGTGAGAACGAGGCGATAATATTAAATGGCAGTCATTTCGTCGAGGCATGTAACTGTTATTTATGTTTGTCATCTGAATTTTAAGCTACTGTACATCAAATTAATAAGAAGCGCATCCTTTCATTGTTTATACGTGAGGAAATGTTCCTCAAAATATTGACCAAGTGGCCATTTCAGGCCGCAAAGAAAAATTACGTCAGGGAAATTTGAAATTACTGTAACACCTTTGATGTGATACCTTTGAAATTGGAAGAAACATTTCAGCTCAGTGTGATCTCTTTTTTTAAGTTAGACTAGAGACTACTTTCAGTCAACCTGGTAGCTAATCTAGACTTCAATTATTTGAACACTAGTGCTACTCACATTTTGGAATGCCTCATTGGGCATGTTTTATAAATGAGACCATTTCTTAACTTAAAATTTGTTCTTCCCATGATGTTTTATTGTATTGGTAAACATGGATTTACGTTTCTTTTGCATTTTGTGGTCTACAGGTAATTTTTGGGACTAATAGAATGCCTAATGTTTTGACAGGATTTACAGTATTCAGAACTGAGGATATTCTGGATTACTGTTGAGTTAAACTATGGATTATAACAAGTTCAGGTAGTTGTTGATCTCTTAGTTTTGCACATAGTTATGTGACAGTCAATTCTAGCAATTCCCATCCTTCTCTCTACACACATTCATTACCTGAGGCATTTAAGATCTGCTTTTTGACCAGACATTTGTCTACTTTATAAAAAAAATCTGTTTAACATTTTTAATGCCTGTATTTTCAGTTGTTGAATGACCTTCAGTAGCATTTTGAAGTAGCAAATATGAAAATTCGTGAGGCCTTAAACTTAAGCAAGCCAGAAAACCCTGATCCCAATACAAAGCTAACTGCAAGCAACATGATGTACATACCATTTGGCTAACCGGTGTACTATGTACATGTAGGCTAACCGGAATCTTATGTAGGCTTGCATGTTTCATGACACATAAGTGCCATACAAGCCAGAAATAGCTAACTCCAATAATAAGCATAACCTCAAGCTACCTCAGCTAACTATACTCAGGCTAACTGGAGTACTGCTTAGGCTAATCAGGGAGCTTTTTAGGCTAACCAATGTGCTATTTGTATATAGTGGAATGGCTCTCATGACTTGTTGGCTCACACTTTGTCAAGACCTAAGTTTTTTTTTTTTAACTCATATGGGAATTAGCCAAGTAGTAGCTGTAAATTTGATTTAAATTAACTCCAGCTTAGTTTTGGTTGGCAACTTGCTCTACAAGAAAAACCAAACATAGATTTTTTTCTGTGATGTAATGTTTTGAAATGAACAGATTACAAAAATTCAGCTTTAGGGTCCAAAACATTTTTAAACATTATTAAAATAATCTGACATTTTTCTGCAATAATTAATGAAAAGAGGGGTGCAAAGAAAATTGATTTTAATATACAGTCTGGATCCTGGAAAATTGCAATTTTCACATTTACCTGTTTGATCCAGGTAGACTGGGCAAGGTGAAACCATTATAACCTTACCCAAAGTCCCATGTTTCTTTTGAAACAACTACAACAAAAAAATAAAAATCCATAAATGTCATTTGGCTATCTGCTTTTTGACCCTGATCCCAATACAAAGCTAACTGCAAGCTACCTCAGCTAACTATACTCAGGCTAACTGGAGTACTGCTTAGGCTAATCAGGCAACTTGCTCTACAAGAAAACCAAACATAGATTTTTTTCTGTGATGTAATGTTTTGAAATGAACAGATTACAAAAATTCAGCTTTAGGGTCCAAAACATTTTTAAACATTATTAAAATAATCTGACATTTTTCTGCAATAATTAATGAAAGGAGGGGTGCAAAGAAAATTTGTTTCTTCCTTGCCTGACCCAGGTAGACTGGGCAAGGTGAAACCATTATAACCTTACCCAAAGTCCCATGTTTCTTTTGAAACAACTACAACAAAAAAATAAAAATCCATAAATGTCATTTGGCTATCTAGCAAGTGGAAAAAATTATTGGATCCACTAGACTAACATAAAAGCAGCCAGTTTTTTTTCACACACTGAAAAAGGCCATTTAATTTTAATATACAGTCTGGATCCTGGAAAATTGCAATTTCATCAAAATAAATAGTTTTGTTAGTTTTGTTCTATTTACAGGTGACTTGAATACTTTGCAAGGGCATTCCTGTTAGTCAAAATGAATTCAAAAATACACCTTGTGTCAATGTAATAAAATTGCCACATGATTGACTCCCACATGTTGCCAGTTTAAACCCGAATATACTTTAGTAACATTTATAGCTATTTATATGATATAAATTCCCAGAACCCAATATGGCTCCATTCTGGGGTTCATGACAAAAAATTTTGTTTCAGTAAAAACATGTAACAATGATGAAGTAACAGAGAATTAACATCATTAATTATTATCGCAGACCTTAAATGGCTTGGTTCCACAAGGTGTGATTCCAAAAAAATATCCATACCTCCCCTGAGGATGGTTCTTTGGTTTGGACCCTCCCACCCCCTGGGATTTCCAGTGTAGCTTCATACTTTCTTTTAAAAAATTGTGTTATTGAGACCCCATCCCCCTCAGAACTTCCAATGACCATCCTTGGGGTGGGTATGGATATTTTCTGGAACCGCGCAATGTAGGCATTTGCTTATGAAAGTAAGCTGCAGATTGATCTGATTGATACATACTAAACTATTTTCACATTTACCTGTTTTCTATGGGATATATAATTATATATTGTTTTTACCGGTTTCACTTGTAATAATAATAATAATAATAATAATAATAATAATAATAATAATAATAATAATAATAATAATAATAATAATAATAAAAACATATTTATGCAGGATGACCATTTCAGTTATAAAAACTGCTATCAACATGGGTCCTAGGGGGTGTTGATTTTTCAACATTAAATTTTAGCAGAAATAAATGCAGCCACAAAAGCAAAAAAATGCTCTCACACTAATGTCTTGTTCTTTAATATTCCTTATAACTACAGTAAGGGCGTGATCCATTCAACCACAATTTCCAGAAATTTCGGTTCGCAACTCAATGGAACGGTTTGGCCCAACTGGGAAAGCTCGGGAAAATGAGGTCCCCCTTTTGAGGAGGACCACTTTACTGGTCGGACTGGTCCAATCAGGAATTTCCCATTCCATTTGGACATTTCCATTCAGTTTTATTTCTCCAGCGTCTTAACTTCACTAAGACCTGTAAAAAGATGGCAGTGACAGGCCTGTTCACCAGCGAAGCGCATGTTTCCTAGCTTGTTTCACACGTCAATCGTAATAATTGTTTCCAGACCTTTCCATGACATTTCAATGTCAGCGACACGGATGATACATTTATACAGTTCTTGGAAGAGAAGTTTCTCTTGTTCCTGTCGGGTGCCACTTCGTGTATTGTATTGTAAATGAAACTGAATCATACAGGCAAATATCTTGAATGATTGAGTTAAAAATAGTCTGTAACCACAGGTAAATTTAACTCTTCTCATTAAGCAACTAACAGGTAATTATTATCTTGTTGTTGTTCTGTAGGATAGAAATTGTTTATTTGCTTGAGTAATGAACAAGTTGTACGACAAACCCGCCATTTTGATGTGACCGGTTCAGTCCAGTGGAAAAAAACTGTTCCTTTCGACGCATGAAAATTTTGAAAACTCAAACCAGAATTTTTGGTCAAATGGATCATGCCCTAACAAGGCTGCTGCCTAAGGAAATTTGTAAGGAGCCCTTCGGGCTCCTAGTTCATCAAAAGTTAGGAGCCCAAGCCATTACTTTAGGGGCCCAGCGTAAAAGTTGCCATGGTTGATCAAGGGGGAGGGGTTGGGGTAGTAGTAATAATACCATTCATTCTTCATTCCATATTTGGGAGTCGGTCCCAGTCCTAGACACTTGAAAATAAATGGTTTTTGAATTTGCTGAATTCTGCAAAGGCACATTACGTATTTGATACGCTAAAATTATCTTGAATGTGGAAAATTTTAGTATCTCCGTTAAATTGAAATGAAGCACTTATTGTTTTGAACGGGATATATCTTACGCCAGTGGAACAAAGTTACAAGGAAATGGAAGTCATTAGATGAGAATCGAAAATCTATGCTTAGGCGCCCATCCGGGCTCCTTGAACAAAAATTTAGTCGCCCACACTCGTAACTTAGGCGCCCCAGGCTACCGGGCGCCCGTTAGGCAGCAGCCTTGCCTAAGATACTGTACTCAGGTTGATGTCACAACCCTAATTAAAGTCTCAGTTTGTTGCGCAAACAAAGACAGGATGCCTTTGTGTGTCATGTTTGCTAGCACCGAAGGAGAAATAAGGAAGTTCCTTGTCATTCTTATCCTTCCGTGACCTGGAAATGAAACACCATAATTTATTTTTGAAATAGCTGCTTATTTACTCTGAGTAGATTACCAGCAGCCCCCCTTTGAAATCTGGGATGGGACAGGATGTGGCAACATGTTTGACTGTCATTTTATTTTGCTTCATGCTTCATGGACTAGGAAAACTCTGAGTTTCACAATTTCTTTTGCATTAATATTTTTAAAAATCAAGAATACCTTTAATTAAATCCTATTGATCCTGCTTGTTCTTGCTTATTTTACAAATTGCCTACTTTTATTTGAAGAAAAAAAAAATAAGACAGTTTTTTTTAATTATTATTATAATTTCAGACACAAGGCCATTCTACGTTACTGTACAGTACAATAATTATTTACACACTAAGCCTTTACGATGTGATACTAAGAAAAAAATTAATATATTTAAACTGACTTTAAGGGTGAAAGCTGTTACTTCATTTGGAGTGAGTGGAATTCAATTCATGTACATGTACGTGTACAGTTACATAACTGTAATCTCTCCATTTTACATTTGGTACATTCTATTTTCTTATATTTTTGTGATTTATTTTACTTGATGCAGTTACAACATTTTAAAAGCATGGATGCAAAAAGACAGTGACAAACCATTAGGAGCTGAGAAGCATCTTATAGCAGGGGCTGTGGCAGGTAGGTAGGGGACTACACTTATGAACTGTATTCATGTATGTTGTGGCTCAATATTTATCCTTGGTTCAAATTTTATTTTCCTTTGTTTCTGGGTATGGTAATGTATGACAATATATGAAAAAAAAAGTTTAAAACATAGGAAAAGAAAATTTGAACCAAGGAGAAAATTGAACCACAACATATACGAAGATGTATTAATTGCAACAATATTGAAATAAATGAATAAAAGTTTATTAAAAGATAGGGTTACATGTAGTACTACATGTATCTTATAGTTTATAATTGTTCTTTAAAGTCCACAACATGTGAGAGGAAGTGGCCTAAATCTAATGGCTGATGTGCCAGATTCCAGATTGAGGGGTCTGGGCTCAAGCCCTGGCCGGGGTCATTGAGTTGGGTTCTTGGGCAAGACACTTTACTCCCATAGTGCCTCCTTCACCTAGGTGTATAAATGGGTATTGGTGAAATAATGCTGAGGGGGAAGGGACCTGCAATGGAAGTAGCATCCAATCTAGTGGGGAGTAGAAACACTCCTGGTAGCTTCATGCAACAGAAACCAGGATAACTGTATTGTAAGCACAGCTCTGATGGGCCACTACATGTAGGCTCTAATGCAGACTGACTTATGGCCTCCAATGTACATGTAATGAAGGGCAAACTGAGCCAAATTAAATTCTCATTTTGCAGACCTGCAGATCATGGTACCTTGAACTTATTTTTAAACACGGAAAATGTTGGACCAGTGGGACCAAATTCACTCCTTCTATCCTATCTGGCCCTCCTTCCGTCATTTCCTGTCAGATTTTTTGTTAATCTTCTGACTATTGTATAGAGTTTGCGCAACATCGTCAGTAATCATTAGGAAGCAGTATAAAATCAAGAGAAGCCATCTTTCGTTTCATTATTTATTTCCTTCTCAATAAACAATTACATACACCTACTTCACAGTGAAATGATATGTTATAATGTGACAATTACTACATGTATCTAACAATCAATCAAAGATCGGCCACACGAAGCCATGTAGTAAGCCTTCTCTCCTTCGTTATCTTGTTCTTTTGTATAAAACTTGCAGCATTTTATAAGCTTTGATAGTTTTAACTCGAGTTTGAAATAGAAATACTCGGCCGCCAGAAAGAAAGACAACATCTATAAACAATTTGAATTCTTGAGCGATTACAACCTGTACATGACTTTTACATTTAAGACCGAGTGACAATTAGAATTAATGCTTCATTTCCAAAAATAAAATCTTAAAAATCAATCTTCAGAATGGTATTAATAATTATGTTTATAGCGGAATGTTATAAAAACTTGCGAAAAAAATGAAATAAAGAAAAAAACCCAACAACAACAACAACAACAAAAAACAACAAAAGGAAAACAAGAAATTGAGTTCCCAGGCTAGGACTCAAACTTACTGCCTTACTTACTTACTTTAATTGCTGTTGTGCTTTAAAGTGTATTTGCTTATCCATTGCACCATATTGTGACAAGGTTACATGTAGCTTTATACCCAGATAATCCTCCTTATGAGTTTCTGGCTTTAGTGAACGTTACCAAAGAGTGGAAGGTTTAGCTTTAAGGTACGTAATTTGATGGATAGGGAGTTGAACTTATCAGTTCATATCTTCATTTGTCAAAGTTTTCGGTTTTAAAAGTACTACGTTCTTGTTGCATAATTCATTTTTCGAGCTTCAGTGGTTCTTTGCAGCCACTTTGATTTTCTTATTAATTTTGTTACATAATCATTAATGGCTACAGGCCACATTATTGACAGTAATACATGTAAACTTTTATGACTTATTTTACTTAACCTCTCGATTTTATTAAGTAGAACTAAACAAACAAACAGGCAAACAAGGAAGTAAGTCAATAGAAATATACATGTAATCTATCAACTGAAGGTCATTTGACTGGCAGCCAGTTACATGTAGTTCCTTTCCTGTTTTGTTTTATGTAGGAAAGTACAGATGTAAGGAAATAAGTTATAATCATTTATTACTATTTTATACCAATGCTACATTTAACGTGGCCTATTACACTTATACATGTTGGAAATAAAGAAAGAAATACATGTAGGCTCCAGGTACATGTATATTACCCTGATCTGCAGGCCTTCAAAATGAGATTTAATTGAGTTTAATACATGTACATCAGTGTAGCCAACAAAACAAGAAAACCGAAAAAAAAATCTTGGTACACCGATTTTGATCATCAGCCACTATGCTGTTACCTGTTATGCTCTTGGGTGCTAGTTTTGATTGGTTCACAGGATTGTCTGTGCCCTTTGTGATTGGCCAGAGTGATTACTTTGGTTTTGGTTTTACAACACTCATTTGGAAACTTCTCTATAGAACCTATAACGTGGTGGACATTTCTCGGCACTAATACTGTGTGACCCAGTGTACCCCACCAAGAACCTTTATTATCACCTGGAACCTGCAAACATGTTTAGAATATAATATAACAAAAAAGTAATTGTTTTTTTCTTCTTCTAGGAATTGGAACTCTGACAGTAACAAACCCAATATGGGTGGTGAAAACTCGCTTGTGTCTTCAGTACAATGATCCACGAGCTGGGATCACACAAGCACCTCAATACAAAGGAATGTTTGGTGAGTTAATTATTATATAATATAACTTCCATGTATTTTTTTTCCATGCAAATTGTGAATACTTGACATGCACTGTATGTGTGAGCGACACTTATTTTCAATACTGTAATTTCAATTTCTGAAGCTCAAAACAATATATGATTATTAATATTATAATTATTCTAAATAAATAAACAATGCACTGTATGGATGTGCAATGCAATACTAAAAAATTCACTTAAATAATTTTGGTTGTAAACTATGTGTCTGCACATCAATATTATTGGTTACTACGAACATGAGGGAATGGTGACAAGCATACAGTAACTACTGACATTTTATCTAACTATACATGTCTGATAAGTGCAACCTATTTCTCCAAAAACAAACAATGTACAGCTACTCCAGATGGAAAACCAGTTGTTTGAAAATTATTATGTTTATAAGTAAGGTGTTCATTATGGAAATTCCATCTGCATGTAAGGTGTGTTTTTGTAGAAGCTGACCAATGGCAGGGACATACAGTGTATTGATAATGATAATAACAATGACGTTGGTCAACAATGGTAATATAGCGACAGTAAAAGCACAAATAATTTGTCAGAAGGCTCAAACCTTTAAAAGTCTTATAATTCTCTCTCCTAGATGCCCTTTTAAAGTTGTGGAGACAGGAAGGATTAAGAGGATTGTACAAGGTAAGTGTATTCCATAGTAACGTTGTTGAAAGCCATGCAGTGTATATTGTTGCTTAGGGATTGGTCATTAACCCAAGGTGGGGTGGGATTTTGGGAAAGCAGTGCTTGCAAAGCATGTGACCTTCCCCCTTTCTCTTGGCTTAAAATTGACTGACCCACCCCTGATCAGAGGTTGAATATTTACATGACCCACCCCCTCACAATATAATTCAAATCTGCATACATGACTGTGTGTTTTGTAAAAATATTTGAATCATAAATAATTTATGATGACCCAGCCCCTTTGACTAGCTTAAAATTGAGTGACCCACCCCTTTGCAAGGGCTCAAAAACTAGTTACCCACCCCCTCTCTGCTCCAGCCCACACCCCCTATACTTTTTGGCCAGCCCCTTAAATTATTGTCCCACCACTGCCAATGTAACTTTGACTTTACTGTACCTACAGCGGTGCATCTACATGTAGATTACATCACAGATACCTAGACCTGACGTACATGCATGCATTTTTATGCAGGCAAAATAACAGTCAATTTTTGATATTTCAAGCCCTCAAATTTTTTGAACCTCACGAAAACTTGAACCAAGGGTTGTTTGCCTTGCATTTACCTTGCTCAGCCAAATACTACAACTCTAGCCCCAGTTTCTCAAAATCTTAATTTCTTGAACATATTAATTTTTTGTTGCCCTTGGAGGTGCCAGAAATTGAGATTTCATTGTAGCTGCAAATTACTATTATTTATTATGTTGTGGTTTAGATTTATCTTTGGTATGAAATGTTTCAAACCAGTTTAATTTTTATTTTTATTTTTCAGTGTCTCATATTCATTATCATAATCTGAGACAAAGGAAACAAAAATCAAACTGGTTTGAAAAAATTTAAACCAAAGATAAATTTAAACCATAAAATATAATTTAAATATACATTAGAGATTTTTTGCATTGTATTTATTTGACCGGCAGGGGTATGCTCCAGGACTTATTGGTGTTTCACATGGGGCACTGCAGTTTATGGCATATGAAGAACTGAAGAAGGGCTACAGTCAGTACTTTGGAACACCAATCAACAAGAAACTGGTAATAAATAAATGTCAGTATAATATGGTATTGAAATTTTGAAGCGTACTAACTACATTGTAAAAAATAATGATCACTTTTATTATTGAAGTGCTATTTTATTTACCACTGTTGTGCTAAATCAACTGGCAGGAGGCTGACCAGTTGGCTATTTACAAAACGTGGAGGAGGTGAATTCGGGGCCACCGAACACAAATCCATCCAGTGACAGGGGGGGGGGGGGGGGGGGGATCCAGTACCTCAGCCCTTCAGAACCACTAGGCCATGCTATGTACATGTACATGTGCATCCTCAACAGACCAAGAACCCTAGAGTGCCCATCTGTGAAAGCCCTCCCCTCTGAGCCTCCTCCTAGAATTTGACTAATATTTGTTTACAATGAGAAATTTATTATTCCTCAATTGGAAGTCACTTATTGTAACTTTCTGCACTTGACAACTAACCCTAAGGCCAACATTTTTTTCTAAAATAATATTAAGAAACTTAAAACGTCAATTTTCAATACCATATGATAACATAATATATTTAAATTCTGACATTAGATACATGTACATTGTATAGTTTAAAATTATTACAATACAAAGCTACTACAGAGTGACACAAATCAGAAACAAACACAACATTATATCAAAGAAATAATTATGCATTTCCTTTTTTTTCAGAGCTCAACAGAATACCTGATAATGGCTTCATTGTCTAAAATTTTTGCTGCCACTGCAACATACCCCTATCAAGTGGTTAGATCAAGACTTCAGGTAAAGATTGGTTTAGAATTGCTTATCTTTGTTAGAACGATGCAGTACGTCACATGTGTAGTTTTTGAAACCACAAGGGATGGTGGATGGTTGCCTGTGCATGGGAGGCACATGCTAGGGATGTGCATGTTTAAGAAAGTTTTTCTTATAGTAGATTAAGTAAGTGGTGCAGCAGGAGGCAGTGTAGTGAGTATTGCATCAGCAGTAGCTGGCTGCTACCTCCCACCCCCGGTGAGAGACGAAGACCCTATGCTGATGCATGCCTTCCCATGTCCTAACACTTACCATGCTATATACCGTTTTTGACAGAAAAGGTAACCCTTTACAAGTGTACCTTCGACATGTTGTACCTATAGAAGGGACACTGAATCTCTTTTCTTAATTTCCCACACACTTAAATAGCCCCTTAAAACGCTTAGATGAATAGCCTGCGTAGCTGGCGGGATAAGCGGGCTGGAATTTTTTCTTGCACGGGCAAAGCCCGGGTGAGCGCGTGAAATTTATCTCAACTCGACTCCTCACCAATCCCCTCGCAGCTTGGTGGCCTATACAAAAGAACATTGCTGCTTAAGGTTACACAATACCTTCAGAGGGCTACTTTTGTCGAAAAAAAATTTTTTGGACTAAAATAAAAGTTTGCTATAAATCTAACATTTCCCCAAAAATGAAAGAAAAATCTTAAAACGTGCGCGAGTTATTTCGAAAAGAAGGTTTTTTAATAAGAGTTAATAAAACAGTTTGGTGTCATAATCCTCATAGCGCGTTGATTCCCCGGCGATGTTTTTGCACGAAACGGCCTCATCAGCGAGCTCTTATTACTAGGACCTAATTAGCATATTGTGTTTACATGTGATTTTGCTTCTCTTCCATTCCCGATATCGCTCTTCGGTATCGCTCAGCTTCGTTTCTCGAATATTGGCCTTGTTGAGGTCGTGAAACGAGTTGAAAAAAATGGAGAAAAGTTCTTGGACAGCGAAAACATCGAAGCCAGGAACTAGGAAGAAGACAAAAGTAGAATTTGCCGAAAGCAAGAAGGAAAACTTGGCCGATAGTGACGAGTGATCCTTCGAACAAATCGAACTTCTCATTGGTACTTCATTTTCTGTTCTCTACACCGTATATTTTTCTGTTTTCCAAATCTCTCGCACGCTGAAGTTCAACAAGGAGAATGTACGTGACTCAGGTCACACTATTACTGCCTTTGAATTCCCGCGAACATCGTTTCGCTCGCTGTGAACGGTAGGGGTGCCATCATCTCATTGGCCGGCGGCATATCCTGTTGACAGAAGATCGTAACGTGTTTACAAATCTTCAAATGGCGAAAACTCGCAATCGTTTCTCGCGAGAATAACATCTCTTTGAATGAATTAATAGGGTATGTAGAGTTGACGGATTCTAACGAAATTTGGCCTGAACATTCATTAAGCATCGAGGAACAAAAGGGTGTCGGGGATTAGCTTTAATTTAGATATTTCTCATTTTACGGCCGCGAACGCAACGGGGTCGGCAAATTATTCGCTACTTAAACTTTACGGGTCTATAGAAAGATAACCAATAAGAATTAAGAAAAAGCCTGACACCCTTTGAGAGATTGATACTTGCTGATTAACATTGTGCAGTGCTTTTGCAGTAGTGGTTGTGTTTGATACCCGAATAATTCGGCGGAATGACACTCGGTCGTTTTCTGTCTATCGGCTTCTTTCTTTTCAATAATGGCTCCGCCAAACAGCGGATATTTTTTTTTGAGTTCTACAGTTCTTTACCTTTCTATTGATATATAGTTTGTGGTAGTTTACTTTAAAACAACGAGCGTACGAATTTTTTTCCGAAGGACACCCTCGAAGGTATTGTGTAACCTTAAGAAAGCACTCACTCTTACACTCGCTCGCGAAATCCCGCCAGCTACACAGGCTACTATATGAATTGACAGTTCAGTGGGTCTGTTCAAGATATTTTCATCTGAAAGGCGCTTGCTTACTGGAAGAAAGGCACTGTACATGAACCGAGTAACTGAACTAATGTTACCATTATTTTATTTTCTAAATTTGAAGAATCAGTACACTATGGCTGAATATAAAGGAGCAGTGGACATTATTCGTAAAACGTTCAGGTGAGAGGCAAATTGAGATTTCTTATTCAGAGAAAAACTGAAAGCAAAAAAATGGTTAGCACAGTCGAGTTGAGCTCCAGATGCTGAGAGTTGAAGTCTAGTAGTGGTCCTCTAGTGTAGCAGTTGCTGTTGTTTTGGGGCTAGTGGTATTGTTCCTGTTGTTTGTTCTATTGTTCTCTTTTCTCCAGTAGTGTA
This sequence comes from Meandrina meandrites, assembly GCA_963693305.1. Lineage (NCBI taxonomy): Eukaryota > Metazoa > Cnidaria > Anthozoa > Scleractinia > Meandrinidae > Meandrina > Meandrina meandrites. The sequence goes on along the minus strand of OY855907.1, from coordinate 14,093,030 downwards.
ACTGAGCTCTCGTAAGCTTGTAATTCTGCTGGTCCTCCTGTGTAGCAGTTGCTGTTGTTTTGGGGGCTAGGGGCATTGTTCCTGTTGTTTGTTCAATTGTTCTCTTTTCTCCAGTAGTGTAGCAGCTGTCGTAAGCTTGTAATTCTACTGGTCCTCTTGTGTAGCAGTTGCTGTTGTTTTGGGGCTAGTGGTATTGTTCCTGTTGTTTGTTCAATTGTTCTCTTTTCTCCAGTAGTGTAGCAGCTGTCGTAAGCTTGTAATTCTACTGGTCCTCTAGTGTAGCAGTTGCTGTTGTTTTGGGGCTAGTGGTATTGTTCCTGTTGTTTGCTCTATTGTTCTCTTTTCTCCAGTAGTGTAACTGAGCTCTCGTAAGCTTGTAATTCTACTGGTCCTCCTGTGTAGCAGTTGCTGTTGTTTTGGGGGCTAGTGGTATTGTTCCTGTTGTTTGCTCTATTGTTCTCTTTTCTCCAGTAGTGTAACTGAGCTCTCGTAAGCTTGTAATTCTGCTGGTCCTCCTGTGTAGCAGTTGCTGTTGTTTTGGGGGCTAGGGGCATTGTTCCTGTTGTTTGTTCTGTTGTTCTCTCGAAGGGTAGCGAGCCATTCATGTGAGACCTTGCACTCCATCACGCCAGGAAAGATATAGGGCTAAAGGGCTTGGAGCAACAAACATCCACCGTCTCTCTGGGGTGTCGGGCAGCAGCTGTCGCAAGGTCTCGCATGAACGGCGCGTTACCCTTTAAGAAAACAATAGAACAAACAACAGGAACAATGCTTCTAGCCCCAAGAACAATAACAACTGCTACACAAAAGGACAAGAAGAATTGCAATATACAAACCTGATAGATGCTACAGCTCCGACTATAATTACGGGGCCAACTTTTTGGAGAAAGAAATGACTCATCGTTACTACCACCCTTCCCTCCCCTCGCCCTTCATGCAGTACTTTGCATCCTATATTCTTCGTTTAGTCTTCTTTGCATTCAAGTTCTAAAACACCCGAGAGCAATGCCATCTTTCTCTCAGTATCAGATTCGCGCCAGAAATGCAGTAAGACGCTACCTCACTGGAACCTCTATTTTCATTCGCCCGCTGTAAACACTATCTCTATTGGTATTCAGGGCTAAAAGGGGCATTGTTATGACCTGTTATCTATTGTTTTAAGAACCAATGAAGCAACTCGTTCAGAGAGGTAGTGGGCGACCCCAGAAATGCCTTGTTAATGACATGCACTACAGATATACGTGCAATGGTTGAGATTTAAGACGGAGAAATGACTGTATGAGCTGATGAGCTATTCCATATTTAACAGGTGTCCCTTACGGGGGATTAAGCTGTAGTTAAAAAAAAATTCCACCTTCAAGGTTAGTGCCCCATACAACCGACGTTTATATCTGATTCCTATAGTCTGTGAGGTTAAATTGTCTTATCCAAAACACGATGTAGTGACTCAGTCAAGGGCCCGAACCGGGACTGCTTGATTCGCAGTCCTTGATTCCGGAGCCACCGCGCCGCCCAGGCCTAAGTAACCTTAGGTACCACAAGCTGTTGGTATAAGGCGGCCATAATGTGTTTTAACTTTGGTTTCCTTTAGATACGAAGGAGTGAAAGGATTTTACAAGGGACTGGTCCCTAATGTTCTCAGGTAAGATGGATTATTTACAAATACGTTTACTTTAACGGGCTTAAAATGTCAATCGTCGGCTGTATTTTGGTAGATTTTGATCTGTTTTAAAGTTAACCCTAAAACTAACTTATTACTTTGAGCTGACAAACAGCTAAGCGTTACACTAACGTGTAAAACTTTGGATTAATTTAGTTTGCATTCTGCAGTCTGAAAATATCACACACCGTTATAGTCGTCTTTGTATATGTTTGACGGCAGCGTAAACCGCTTGCTTGTCAGATGGGCTTTGAGGTGCGTGTGTTTGAAAGGTGCTGTAATTGAACGTTTGTTTGACTAGATTGATGTAAAACAAACAAATAAACACAAGGGGACGAAGGAACGAGGTTGCAGATAGCACAGACAACAAACAAATGAAACCAAACATGATAGACAAACAAACAAACATAAAAAAAGCAAAATAAGAAAACACGAGAAAAAGAAAACGAACGACCAAAAAAAAAAACGAACAGTCAGACCAAATTAATAACAAATAATAATAATAATGAAAATAAAGAAACCAATGAACAGATGAGCTAACGAACGGACTGACGGACGGACGGACGAACCAGCGAGCGAGCGAACGAGCGAACGAACGAGCGAGCGAACGAGCGAACGAACGAGCGAGCGAGCGAGCGACCGACCGACCGACCGACCGACCGACCGAACGAACGAACGAACGAACGAACGAACGAACGAACGAACGAACGAACGAACGAACGAACGAACGAACGAACGAACGAACGAACGAACGAACGAACGAACGAAGAGTTATTAACTTGTAGCTGTCTTTTTTGTTGTTTTTAGAGTGACACCAGCGTGTGCACTTACCTTTATGGTGTACGAAAACGTCATCCACCTTCTGATGCCGACCAGCTAGCATCAAGGGAATTAACAATAGAATAAAATTTTAGGACACAGTTACGAGTCACTACGTGACATTTTGAGTCAGAATGATGCTTCAGACTCTGCTTTATGCGACAAACGTGCCAACTGCTTTCTCTGCTCGTAGAAAGGGCTGAAATATTACTGAAAGAAGTGTCAGTCATTCAGCGAAAATCGACACTGAGATGGCGATGTAATTTATTAGCCTATTTTAATACTAGAATACCGAAACGGCAGTGAAATGCTGCCGTGGAGAAGGAGGTTAGAGGAGGTTGTGTTAAAAATGCCAAGGGAGGGTGAATGTTGGAGGCGAAGGGTCGGCTTCCATGAAGCTTGAAAACGCAGGAAGGAGAAAGTATGCTTATATAAAAAAATCCTCTTTTGCAATAGCATGTTAAAAGCAACGGAATGAGAAAGGACAAACACAACATAGGCGATATAGTACACAAGGAATCGGTTGATTGAAGCGTTATTTTACTTAACACATGAAAGACATTTTGGGTTAAGCGATGCCGTTGTATACGTTAAATCGCATGTTTGTTTACTGTGGTTAACCGTTGGAAATGCAGCTCCTGCAGTTTAAAAATCTGTTGGGTAAAACAGATTTCCCTTCAGAGACTGTAATCAATATACAGGTTCTTTTATACCACTGAATGGCTCTTACATTCCTTTTATTCAATTTATTTTAATACAGTGAATCTGAATAATCACCTTCTACATTGTAGATTAAACTTTAAATCGGAAAGTTGTAAATGGTACCCGGCAATAGCAGTACAAATTAATTATAATACCAAATAATTGCCATTAGTTAAAAATATTAGTAATGCAGTCATGTGTAAAAACACGCACACACAATGCTCAATGACATTTTTGCAACTTGCGCAACTGTTTAAGTGTGGAGTCACATACTATAGCAAAAAATATTTTCCTCGATTCATGACAACAACAACAACAACAACAAAACCTTTACTAAAAGTGTGTGGGGGTATTTAGCATTGCCGCTAATTGGGGACACAACATAAAAAAAATTACACTATATATCTTACCATATATCTTACAACACAAAAGGGGCAGGAGATTTTTCAGCACGATTCTTTTGTTGAGCTTACGAGCTTGAAAAATTTCGCCGCAACGACGCAAAACCATTAAACAGCACCAATAATACAAATATTACACCTCTATTTTTTTTTCGGGGGGGGGGGGGGGGGGGGGGGTAGCAGCTCTCGCAAGGCCTCACATGAATGGCTCGCTAGGAACAATGCCCCTAGCACCAAAAATAGTAGCAACTGCTACACAACAGGATCAGAAGAATTACAAGCTTATGAGAGCTGCTACACCTTTTTTTGGAAATGCGACTCCGGCCGTCCTCTTGCAACCGGCGAAACGATACACAGTGCATGTCCGGTTGTTCGTTTTGTTCAAAATTCCCTAAACGGGCGTTAATTACTGCTAATACAATCCATTTATATAGTGCCAAAATCCACAAATCCAGTTGCGCTTTACAATATTGGTTTAAACAGCTTAACGACGTAGAAACGAAATAAACTATAATTACAAAGTGGTTTATGAAATACCACTTAATAAAACTAAGGAAAAGGCATAAAAGAGAAATAAAAGATAGTAATAAATATTGGAACTGTAAAAGTAAAAAGCCGTGTCCAAACTTTCAATCAAAAAAACACATTTGACAACACCTAGCTGTAGTATAGTGTTTTAAATGTTTATGTTCAAGGGTGACAAGCCTTTTGCTGCCTTGTAAGTGAGTAATGGAATCTTAAAATTCACACGTTCTTTACCACATGTAGACTAGCGACTAGTGGGACCCTGTGGTGTCTGTTACCCCTCCCCCTTCTCCCCCCGTAACCCCCCACCCCCCTTATTCAGATGGCGAAAAATCTAGCGCGAATCCGAATCAACATGCCAAAAATCATTTCTAGCGCTACATCTGCAGTGGACTATGTAAGTACCTTGGGTGTGACACAGTGTGAACCCAGACAAATTAATTTAACAAAAAAAAAAAAAAATAAGTTTAATAATACGAAAAACAATCACCCCCAACCAACTGAAAACTGTTGATTTCGATCGAGCCCTGCGCTATTTACCCGGCGACCGTTGTAATCAAAACTGGCCGGAAAATGTCCTATATTGGGACGTTTGGACCTCAGTACCTAACGGGTTTCCCGTACAAGGTACGGGAAGTGCTGAAATTGAAAAAAGCACACACTTTTCACAAATAATAGAAGTATTAGTCTAGGAACGAATGTAAATCGATAATGATCCGAAATGGTCAAATATTTGGAAAAATAGACGGTACTCGAGACAGATTCCATAACAACAAACAAGAACGATGTTGTACCATTAGATATTTTTTTTCAGAAAACGACAATTTTCTGCACAGTTGCAGAATGCACAGGCGTAAACAATACCGAAATGTATATTTTCATCAGAAAACACAGTTCTCGTTGGATGACTCGCCTAATATAGAGGCACTACAAAATGCCATTTCTGGGGAAGGAGTGCTCTCGGCTCTTACTTGGTGTAGAAGACACAGTTCACCTATGACAAAGAGAACAAAAGGACAAAAGAACGAGGAATACAATAAAAACAATAGGTTTGTGAGGCAGTGTTCTATTGTGACGTGTCCTGTGTCTTCTACACCAAGTAGGAGCCGTGCTCTCTCAACAAAGTGTTACGGCTATAATCAAATGTAAAGTAAACTAATTAAACATCTAAAAAAATCACCTTACTTTAGATGAACCGTTGGCACAGCGTCTTCCCGAAGGAAGGAAACAAAAGATTACGAATGTGATAGAACGAACACCGAAACTACACAAAGAGCTGGCTAAGTCAGCGATCAGGCACCAAAAACAATCTTATACTACTTCTTTGTATTAGACAGGGTGGTAGAAAATAGATTTTTCAGGTTGACCTTCGGGCACTGGGTGCTAGCCCGGAGGCCTTTTGCTGTGGCCTTTCATAATCTGCCAACTAATAAGTCCAAATCTGTTACTCGGCCATCGGGTTAGTGATAATGGAATCCACTAGCCTGACAGGAAAAATCCATTAGCCCGGACTATTGGTCAAGACTTTCTTTGCATGCCGATATGAATATGCTAATTATCTCTTGACAGCGCTACACTGTAAGAAAAGCCTTGTAAGGTGTCAACTCATCATCTCATACCCGCTTAAGATACGTCTTGGATTTCCGGAACTTTTTGAAAATTCCATATTGAGGAAGTAGCTCTGCAGTGAAGCGTGTGCTCTGCTTGTTTTGATAGCTTATGATCTATCTTCAGTCAGTATTACTTGCTCGCGAGAACTACATGTAACAGAGCGACCTCTTGAGTGTCGTAAAGCCAACAACAGAATAGTCACTTTGACCAATCACAAAGGACACAGACAATTCAGAGAACCAATTAAAAACTCGAAGTGAATGCATGTAGCCGGCTAGCAGCACGGCAACAATGTGTCTGAATGAGTCACTGACGGTTGGTTTTGGTTTTACTTCTGATTGGTCGAAAAAGTGGCACAAAAACAAGACACTACAAATATCTCTCGGCAAGTTACGTCATCAGTATGGAATTTAACATTTTTTTTTCTTTATCGGGTGGCTTTTCAGTGATGCTTACTACGAAAAAAGTCAAACACGACACAAAATGTTCACCCGCCAATATCGAGCTGTACTGCACTGAGGTCATTTGCAATGGATTAGTCGGTTCCACAGTAACGAATGTCACAACCCGGTGTTGGTTTCAACTCGTAGATATAATAGGAGCCGCAGTTCTTCACTTGAATGTACAATTGTTTTCTGCATGTAACTCCCCATTTGTGAATGCAGACTTTCCTTATGACTATACCCTCATCCACTGTAGGATGAGCACCATTCATCCAGGCCGGGTAGCTTGCATCGCATCTGCTCTCCGATGAGGAGGAGGTCGCCATTTTTGTCCCTGCAGCTCCCTGGAAACGATACCAGCCAATTGAGAGGGTATTGTCACATTGATTAGGCCATACCGTTGCGTAGTCGTGTTTTCTTTCTGCATCGGACAGAGTTTGGTAGTTTTGACAATCATCCGCTTTAAAAAAATAAGTAAGTGACTTGGTAAACAGACAAACAACAGAAAAAGGTACATTCTACTCGATGATTAAAACGAGTAAATAGATAGGTGGAAAGATTGGCCCTAATCACGTGAACAAGACATGCAACGCACGTGTTTCTGAACTACATAATGCATGTTCACTCTTCACTTGAGAAAGTCCGCTTGACATTTACTTCGTAAGATATTCTAGCAAAACAAGATGTGGATTGTAACTTAGTTAGGGACTGTTTGAAACTAATAATTTAAAGTCTTTGATAGGCACTTTAATGCATATAATATTGTTTATTTTTACTGCACCTTCACAATTAGGACCGTTTTCTACGAATCCATCTTTGCATTGGCAGATATACGATCCATTGGTATTATTGCATGCAGAGTTGGCAACGGTATTGCATGGGTCGACCGGTGCGCCACACTCGTCAATATCTGAGAAATAGAATGGAATATGACTGTTTTTTCTATGCCACCGTTCGAATATGCAATAATAATTTCACACGGGTTCTCATCCCAAAGGGACAAAATTTATCTATACCTTGGGCACCGTGGGCAACGCCCGGGAGGGGGGGGGGGGGGGGGGGGGTTACTCGAAGTATCAAAGGCAGATGGACCAGCAACTAAAATCAGTTAATTATAGTGCTTTATTGACGGTCCAATATTGTCTTACTTCTGAACGGGTTAGAGCTTCTGCGGCTCTTTTACAGTAATGAAATTATCTCTGTAGAATCCTCGAAGTAGATACAACGTGTTGGACACGGACTGAAATATACACATATGTTCTTCATTTAAACCTACCACGAAACATCCCACATCCTTTTCCTTTTTTACAGAAAAGACAACTATGACTGAACTTAAATGGCACGCAAGAGGTCTCAAAGAGTCATCTTTCCATCAAGTTATCGCTCTAAATTTAATGTTCGATACTAGAACATATACATGTACCTCAAACCTCAGCAATGGGATAAGAGAGAGAAAGGAGACGTTTTTCCAGTAATGACCACGAGTGTTGTAAAGCCAAGGCACGCCTCTTACGGCGTAAGTGTGCATCGCACTGCCGTCTAATTCTCTTCCTGTACCATTTCTCTAAACAAATGCCGCTCGTAGGAAATGTTAATTTGTGTTACGAAAAGTGCAGTTAAGGTGGTTCGATAGGGTTTATATATACTCCCGTCTTTAGCATCCTATTGCAGGTACCTACACCAATAATGTTGAGGTTAAACTTTTAGTACAACATTGTTTACCAATGAACAAATTGTAGTCGCTGTGACGGTAAAATTTGTTGGAAAAGCAACGTCATATGAAGTGATTTAGGATATTTATTGCAAAGAAATAAATGATTTTATGTAGCTTGTGACGTATTCTTCTCCCAGCTTCCGGTTTGGGGAACTTCCTCTCATCCGGGAGTTTGTTTCACAGGTTCTGACATAAAATTGAGGCAAGCATGCATGTTCAATCCTTTAGCTGAATGAGGTCTTCGACAAATTTTGATTTTGTCCCAGCAAACAGAGCTCGGCCAAGGTAGCACGTGCATACATTATGAATAAGTTATGATTAATTCATAAGGACCAAGATACATAAATAACTTTTTTTTTACCGTTTGAGGCGAAAGTGGTGAAAGGTCTTGTTTTTTATTCATAAATTTTTTTCCAATGGACAAAACGAGCAATCTAACCATGTTTAAAAAAATGTAGGTGGGTTCAGAGCCACCTTAAATTTATGAAAAAATAAGCTAGTTCCGAATCCTACCTTCAGATTTTTTTAGAAATTTGCAATGTTTTTTCTTTTGTCGGTTAGAAAAAAAATGTCAAAAACAAGAACTTTTGCCGAGAAGTTTCTGAGTTGTCAGCCTCAGAAGGTCGAAATTAGGGTATCTTTGACCTCGTATGACCTCAATTTGTTCATTGTTCAAGTTTGTACTGTAATATTTTCCTAAACATTATTTGTATAGCGGCTTTAGACCACCAAGAACAGGCATATCTTATTCTAACTAAACTATTAAGGCATCTTCAACTTCTGAAAATTCTTCGCACCTCAAGTGTTCGGCAAAACATCAAAAAGATATTGAACACCTGGTCCTGCACAACGAAACCTTCTCCACTTTGTATTCACGCTACTCGGAACACTGTTGACAGGAAATTGTCGAATTCCTCCAATCTCCAAATCTTTGAAACTCATCTTTACTAAAAAATTAATTCCTTTACACCATGAGAACCATCCTCGTTGCCAATTGTAGAATCCCCGAAGTAGATATAACTCGATGGACACGGAATAAACCATAACGAAACACGTTTTAAAAATACGACATGGCCAGCCCGCTTTTACACCTCATTTTGTAATGTGAAACGCTGGAAAGTTAATTTTTAAAACTAAACGTTTCGGCAGTGCTGCCTTCATCAGTAGTAGTAAAAAAATGTGTCGTTGTTCGCTTTTACACAGCCCCTTACATCATGTAAGAGCGCATGAAATAAGCACAAGTGGTTGAATGCAGTATTCAAAGGTACAATGTTTGACAAAAATGTTGACACATTGTCATTCTGTACCCCATTTTTGTAGCAGTACTCCATGCTTTGGCCTCTTCCCTGCCATCTGGTAAACCCTCCCCCCGTTGCAGTTTGTCTCTAGACGTTTCTCACTGCAATCTTACAACATTATGGGGGGGGGGGGGGGGATGACTTTGTGGCAATGAATGGCAATCTAAAAACGATGTATTGAAATGCGATAAAAACTTCTCTGCGAAGTGAATGTGTCAACTACTTTTGTCAAACATTGAAGCTTATCGGAATGGAATTTTAAATTTAATTCTGACATTTGCACTTATTGCGGAAACAATCGGCAAACACATGTCTGACATTCAAGAGTTCATTAAAAGCTAAAGGATTTTGACAGATCTTACTTTTGTAGCAAATGAACTGTAATTGCAGAGAGATGGCCTTGCTGAATGAAGGTGAAGTTTGTGGTATAAATTTTAATATTCTGTTCCTGTTGAACAATCTCACCTGTACAGTCGCGTCCATCTCCAGTATATCCTGTTTTACAGGTACAGTTGTATGAGCCATGCGTATTAACACAGTCAGCATTAGCAGGGCAATTATACATCGCTGAAGTGCATTCGTCAATATCTGGAAAACCGAAACATTTAAGCCGTTATGGTATTGGGACAAACCGTTTCAACCGCCAATTTTGTTGATTTTTTTTTTTTAATTTGAAGACGGTGTCTTGCTGCTCTCAGTTACATCGGTTGCTGACTGTTACTTGCTGGTACTTGCCTGAGAACGTAAGGTGCAATTATCCTGGCCAGTACTGGGACCCGGACCGCTCGATCCGGGGAACAGCGCGCTAAATAATGGATAACCTGCGATCAGTCGTTACTTAGGGAGGGAGGGAAGGCATGATCTTAGGTTAACTAATAGACCACCACGACTTCCACAGGTTGCACATAAAGATTATTACAGACAGTAGTCTCAAAATTTAACGTGTTGCCAAATTATACATTCTATTTCTAGCAGGAACACAAGCGTACAAAGCCAAAAGCAAAACATCAAGAATTTCAACAGTAATTTTACCTTGCGTACAATCCTGACCCGTGAATCCAGGAGGGCACATACATCGATATGCTTTGTCGGTATATCCCGCCTGGCATATCGCATTGTTCTGACATGGTGTCAAGCCACAGGCGTTCTTAGCCGAACAAAAAAAGAAAGGCGCAGTTAAAGAAAAAAATAAATAAAACATTTCTCGTATTGTTGCCAATTTTAGACAGTTTAGTTACCACAAAAACCTTATTCTTGAGTTTGTGGCGATCTAAGATCACGTGGAATATACATTTTTTTTATAATGATTGACACACCTCCTTTGGTAAACACATTTCTAGTCCAAATTTATATTCAAGTGCAAGCAGCTGCCCACACATTTTCTTTTTAGATTATTTTACTCGCCTACACCAAATGTAACAAGGTAACACGAACTAACAATGTGAAAAGGTGAATAATTTGCCTGCCTGATTTGGCCCAGCTAAAATAGAAAAATGAGCACCTGGTAAAGACAAAAGAAGCGATTTTTGTAAACTGTTGCACTCCAATAGACGCTTTTGGCCTTTTTGCTTTGCTTATAACCAACACTCACCTCCGATCCACGATAAATATAATTTGACCATGGTTTAAAATCATCGGGGTCATCGTTGTGAGTTGAGTTGTTCAGTTCACATTTAGTGATTGAAGGTGATCCACTGATATCTTCCATGTTATAACTGACACAGTTGGGTTCCATGAAGCAAAGCGCTCCACAAAAGTCTTTAAAGACAGTTTCAGCGGTTCGGATCACGTGGTTAATCAGTCGTCTGCCAGAGAACGAGAGGGCGGACCTGAATTCCAGTTGGCGGCATTCCTCTGCAAAAGAGCCACTGGCGTAAATTAGGAATTCTTCTTGACTGCCATGAATACATAATAATAGTAATTACCCCTACTATTTAAGGGGGCTTAGAGATACGGACAATTTCTCTTAGAGATCTTTAGAAGAGGGTCTTTGCTTTCTGGTGGTGTTGTACGGTACCCCCTTACAACAGAATGTGCCCTTCCGTGGGTTGTGTCTTAGAGTTGGCTCCTCATTTACGCGATTTACTCATCTCAATACGGAATGTAACACCTCGTTGCTGTTTTTTTCTTACTGGAAGTGCGTTCTCGCTACACACTTATGACAGGTGCTCCTCTGTGATACATCAATATTGCTCACATTTTATTAAATTTTTACGGGAAATGAGAAAATATAGACACCTCGATGATGAAAATTGACAAAGAAAGAAATTAACAGAGAAATTTTGCGTCTAATCCATGTTAAACAGTTTTTAGCAATATATGGATCAGGTAAAAACGCTAGCTCAGTATTTGTTTTTTAAAACAAACTGCGCGTTTTGAACAAATTTAATTTGACATGACCCAAAACGTATCACCTTTGAAAAGAACTTCGACTCTATGGTTTATTTTCAGTAATAATAATTAATTGTAAGTACGAATATATAGAGGCTTGTTTCTTTACACTGAAAACAAAACGTTTTCGTTGAAATTAATTAGCTGAGCGAAAGAAAGCAAGAAGAAGTGGATGAAATAACCGTTATGTAAATTAAGCATACGCCACTGTGCCAAGGTGTTCGAAAAGATCGATTTTTCAAGCTAATTAATTAACCAAGTTGTGAAAACAAAATGCAAATGAGCTAGAAATTGCGACCATTTTCTCTTTTTTCAATTTTAGTTGTTTTCGAAAAAACACAGAAATAATAACCATAACCAGTAGTCGATAGGAAAACTGTAGAACGACTAAATGGAATTGAAGGATGTTTTCAAAAGGTCGAAATGTTGTAAATTAACTGTTCTAATTTTAGAGAGCAGGTTGCTTAAAATTTAATAAGTTGTCCGAGATCTTCAGTTTTCTAAGTTTCAAGTTCACTAAATGATTCGCTGGATATTTGATGAAATACTTTTTCTTTTAATTTTTTTTTTTCAGCAGTAATCTGCTTCATTGGATTTGGTTTGTAAATGTACCAGCCACTTAACGTAGTCATTAGCGAACTTATAGCATTGTAATAAATATAAGCGTCTCTTAAAAGATATTCTCTTAGAAATTCGTCAAGGTCAATGGAGTATACGAAGTGTAGTCGAAAACTCTTACTTTAGTCCCTTCCATTAAGGAACTGTACGTGTCAAATTGTCATCAATATTAACACTTTACTGCCTCAACCCTACGCATAAGCAAAATTGTGTATATAGCTAGCACGAAACGTTTATCCTCTTTTCTCGGTTTTCTTTTTTAAATGCTAAACTGAAAATATTGTACTGACACGTCTTCACTTATATCAATAGCGTTTCTGTTTAATGTTTGCTTTGAAAATTTGGTAGTGCACTCAGACAGTCCACGAGTCGCTCTTTCCAGCTCTATTGCTTTGACAGTTCATTTAATTATATGCTAGGGATAAAGCACACTATTAAAAAGCACTCGATTGAAAGGACTAAGAGGTATGAACAATTGAGAAATTTGCACTCACCGTCTTCGCACATAACATGCGCTGTCAACAAAGACAACAAGAAGACAACGAAGGCAAAAGAATCCATGTTGCAAATCACCTTGAGATGACTTATTAAGGAGTTCACTATAAATGTAAAATTACGCGTGCATCATTGGCAAGTATAGGTTCGCTCGGACAGCTGTGTAGAATGATTAAGACATCAGGTTGAAGCACCATGGAGGGAACAACTGAGGTTAACTGGTAGCCGAACTGTTTTTATACCACGCCGCCACTTCACTTGGAGCCAATAAACTTTTGTTTTGACATGCAGAAGACGTCGTGTTGAGAGGTTCATTTCAAGTCTCCGTTTTGTTTTCTTTTCTTAATGAGGTTCGTTTTGTCGTTGCAATAATTCTAAAACAGTCTCTTGCCTGGAGCAAGTAGCGGCAACTAAGCAACGGAAAGACTAAACATGCTAGGGGTTTAGTTTCGGAGCGGGGGGGGAGGGGGGAAATGGTGAACGTTAACTGCATTGAAGAGAAAGCACGACATCATGCCATGAGGAAGAACGAAGCTTAATCATTTACATGAAACACAAACTCAAAATGTTAATTTCTTTGCTGTTTTAACACACATCTTTTAAGGATGATCATGAGAGTTCGTGTTTTTTTTTTTCAAAACATTTTCCACTTGTTGACGATGTCAAAATAAAAATTAAATATTAAAAACAACTGAAAGGCCGGAATTTTCATAAAATATAATGACTAAATTTAACTTAGAAACCCCACAAAGTATTCCACAATTGTCGTAAAACTGTTAGAGCCCATTTCTAACGAAGTTCCCGGTATAACGAACACATGTTCCTGTCCTAAGCACACTTTTAGATCGGGGCTACTATTAACAGATTTAGATAAAAATATCTCATGTACCTCAGTGGAGTTGTGATTCAGCCGTTTGCATGCAAAACTTTTAGCAATGTTTATCAGCAGTTAGCATCTGGTTGTCTGTCTGATGTTATGTGTGCTAATTTAATTGTAAGGTTGATTATGGCGTCAGCGTTTGTGCAAAGTACAAAAAAGAGGCTAGCTAACTACAGTTAAACATAATTCGATGTTATGATATAATGGCACTCCATTAAAGAATATTATCAGCAATTTTGCGAAAGAAAAGACGATTGGAACTTGAGTCTTATCGTTGTTTTCTTGGATCCTCTCCGCTTCTTTCAGTTACGATTTGATATTTTCTTACTGAGCTTACCGTTTCAGTTTTGAATAATGTTGCAAAAGCGCTGGGAAGTGTTGGAAGTTTAGAAAGTAGATAAATGAAATAAATGTTTCAACAAAGCTTATCGCATAGAATTAAAAAAAAAATCCCAGCTTGGCAAACTCTAGTCCTAGAATTAGGTGGCTAGTCCAAGCTAAATTGCTGGCTACATTTGAAACAATGAAAGAATGTATCAGAAATCGTTTTTTTTTTTAATGCGGTTTGTAAATTATGGCTTTTCAGCAATGTTTTGCGTTTAGAGATTCCAACCTTTTTATAGAAATACTCTCGATTTTTGATTGGCTCCTTCACGCGCCTATTTGTCGCGTTATTGGCACGCGATTAGTGGTTGTCCAATGACCGCTTTTGCAATGGAACTTCCAATACATTCTCTTAAATTAAATCTGAAAGATGTTCTCACAAATTGCAAAGCAATCATTAGGGCGATAGTCAGTGGATACCTCAGAGGCGCATGAGTAGATCGTCTCTGAGCTTGCCAAAAAAATTCAACAACATGGCGGCCAGTAGGAGATTTGGAAAGTTCGATACATGCGTCAGTCACATGCACGTAAATGGGTTCTTTCTTGCTGTTTCATACTATTTGTAAACTAATCAAATATACCTTTGCCTTTTTTACACAAAAGAAGTTCCCAAAGGCTTTCATCGCAACCCAAGGTTCTAAAAAAACTTGTTTGTTCTTCAATATGATACTTATTGGAAATCGTGTTGTATCATTCAGAGAGTAACCGTGCTCGTAAATTCAAATCAAAATTACTCGCCCCGTTGATTGAAACGTGATTTATTTAACCCATGAAAGACATCTTGGCGTATTAAGCGATGCCGGTGTGGTTAACCGTTGGAAATGCAAAAACTTCTGCACTTTAAAAATCTGTTGATAAAACAGATTTTCCTTAAGAGACTGTAATCAATCTACAGTTTTTTTTATACCAGTGAATGGCTCTTACATTCCTTTTATTCAATTTATTTTAATACAGTAAGTGAATCTTTATAATCACCTTCTACATTTTAGATTAAACTTTAAATAAAGGTGTATATGGTACATGAAAATAGCTGTACAGATTAACTATATTACGAAATAATTGCTATTAGTTAAAAATTTTAAAAATAGTAATACACAACGACATTTTTCCAACTCGCGCAACTGTACTTAAGCGTGGAGTCACATATTATAGAAAACTACTTTCCGCGATTCATGGTATGTTACAACACAAAAGGGAGAAAAGATTATTCAGCACTATTCCTTTTGTCGTGCTTACGAGCTTGAAAAACATTACCGCAACGACTTTATAGTTAACTTTACCTAGTTACTTTATTTCTGTAAGTTTTTCAATTTGTATTTTGTACTATTATTATTTCTATTTATTTATTTATTATTCTTATTCTTATTCTTATTATTATTATTTTGTAAAAAAACTGTCTATTGTAAAATATTGTCTATTGTTAAACAAATAAAGAATTATTTAAAAAAAAAAAAAACAAAAAAAAAACGACGCAAAACCAGTAAATGGCGCAGATAAAACGAAAGTTACACCCCCCCTTTTTTTTGGGGGGGGGGAGGGGGTGGGGCGACGGGTAGCAGCTCTCTCAATGTCTCAGATGAATGGCTCGCTAGCAACGGGAACGATGCCCCTAGAACCAAAAAGAGTAGCAACTGCTACACTAGAGGGCCAGTAGAAATGTCCCGACCGCCCGCTTGCAACTGTCGAAACGATACACAGTGCACTACACGGGAAGCACCTTAAATCAGGTTATTTAGTATTATGTAATAATGTCTGGACGGCTATTTGTACTTATATTTAAATTACAAGGGTTTTTATACTGCTTATTTTTTAGAAGTGCTTGTTCTAATGGATCTGCCAGGTGAAATAATTTACATCGTTATATCTGATGTTCGTTATTGCAATATCTGCAATAGAAAAAAGTCCTGCGTTGAAACTTTTAATTCATATCTTTAGGCATCCAATAGATTCTGTGATATAAATCTCGAAAGATTCAAATCACAAAATCACATTTGAAAACACC
This sequence comes from Meandrina meandrites, assembly GCA_963693305.1. Taxonomy (NCBI): domain Eukaryota; kingdom Metazoa; phylum Cnidaria; class Anthozoa; order Scleractinia; family Meandrinidae; genus Meandrina; species Meandrina meandrites. The sequence goes on along the minus strand of OY855907.1, from coordinate 14,077,087 downwards.
TTCCGCTGGTGTATAGCTTTTCATATCTCTTATGTACAAAAGGTGACAAGACATTCACTGCCTTGTAAGTCAATAATAGAATCTTTAAAAATTTATTACAGGTTCTTTAATCAAAGGTATGGGCATTCTGTACACTTGTATTATACTGTATAGTTGTAAAAATGATACTACGATTATCAGTTGAGTAAGGCATGTAGGAATTTTGAGACAGTTTTGACGTTAAAACTACGTTGTTTCCATGGGCAACTCGCTCAGTTTCCATTAGTAACTTGTCGAACTCGGCCGTTCCATGATTTGGCGGGCTTTTTCGGTATGTAACGCATATGTTACCAATGGATACTAAGCCGGTTACTCGTGGCAACGACGTAGTTTTAACATCAAAACCTTCTCACCAAACTTCTCCCGTGGCTTACTTAACTTAAAATCGTAGTACAAGCATTTTAAGTTATCCTGAAAATGTCAGACGTCCTCTCGTCCTATTTTTGTTTTTGGGCGCAGGGCACCCAACAAGGTCATTATGCAGCGCTTCAGGACGCATGTGTATATCACGTTTTACAAGCAGCTATTTCAAAACGAAATAGTGTTTCGTTTCCACATTGCAAAAGGATAAGAATGACAAGGAACTCCTTATTTCCCATTCTCTTGCCCTTTTAAATTTACGTCAGCGGCGCAGGCCAGCAAACACGACACATGCGAAGGCATCGTGTCTTTGTGCTTGCAAGCGCTCTCATTGGTGTGGGAATTTTCTTCTTTCTCAGAATATAGCTAGAGCGTTTACTTAACAATGAAACACGGAAAGAGCCCACTTAGTTCGCCAATGCATCGCTTTAATCGAACTTAAAAGCATTGTAGTCGTCAGATATTTCTATTTGTAGTGAATCTCGATAGCTTTTGGTGTTGCTGACGATTATTTTCCCGTTATTTAAATTGTTTGCCTTTAGTGCAACATGTTGGCATCGTGGCTACGAGCGTTCTTCTGATTGGATAGCAGGCCCTATGTTCTATGTTAAGACGTTTTAAACAAAAAAATGTGAGAATATATGATCCTTGTTATAGAATACGAACTAATGGGTAACCCGTGAACTCGTAAAACACAGCTCTCATTCATTGAATGTAGAGGCACTACAAAATCCGCCTCACTTCCGGGGTAAGGAGACATCGAATTTAAGATGAACCGTGGTTACGGCCTGAAGTAAGAAAACATCTAATGCTATTGTAGTAATGCCAACTAAGAAAAATGTCAACAATCGCGTCACGAAATATTTCCCCATATCCAATATCGAGCTGTATTGTACTGAAGTCATCTGTAATTGGATTAGTCGGTGCCACAGTAACGGGAGTTACAACTCAGTGGTCGAACCAACTTGTAGACATAGTAGGAACCGCAGTTTTTTACTTCAATGTTGAACGTTTCTTTGCAGCAATTTCCAGGCCTGTGAAAGCAGACTTTTTTTGAGACTATACCCTCAGCTGCTGAAGGATGAACATCACTCAACCAGCCTGGGAAGTCTGCACCACATCTGCTCGTCGATGGACATGAGATCGGCATTTTTGTTCCTGCAGGTGGTTGGAAACGATACCAGCCAGTGAGGTTTGAGTCACATTGACTAGGCCATTCCGTTGGGAGATTGTATTTTCTCTTTCCATCGGACAGAATATGGTAATCTTGACATACATCAGCTTTACAAAAAAGTACGTAAATAAATATGTAAGAAAGTCAGTAAATATACAAACAATGGAACGAAAAAAGGTGCAGTTGTTTTATTATTCTGCTGTATGACTAAAGTGAGTAAATAAATAAACTAATTAATAAAGAAAATAATTAATAGACAGATAAACAGCTATCGTAACGTATTAAAGGGAACCTCCACTCTTGGGACAAGTTGACGTTGAATTGTTTGAAATAATTCCTAATTTCGAAATTCCACAAGACAAGGGAGAATAACTTTTAATAGTAACAAAAAATGGACAAATTTATGACTTTTAAATTTCCAGCGTGCCGCCATTTTGGATTTTTGAGTCTAATGCGCATGCGCTTTAGACTCTATGTAGTGGAAAAAAAGTTGTTAGCAATCCCAAGGGAATGGTTCGGGATCGATAATCGTTCGGCGTAATTGTGCTTAAACAATAGCCCGCCTCATTGCAGGCTTGATGCGATGATCGTAATCCAATCAGGAAGCAAGGATGTTGTTAACGAAGCAACGGTCGAACGGAGCTCGAGCACGACACGCACTTGTAAAAGAAATTGTCATGTATGTAATTGGAATAAATGCTTTACAGTGCAAAATAATATGAATCCTCGTTTTCAAGTGTGAAGCCACTGAAAATGTTCTTCTTCCAGCTGCATTTTTTTTTTATAATCCCTGGGAAACGCAACGTGAGATCGACATCTTTTGATGAAAAAAATCCGGAAGTGACATTTGATTTTAACTTATTAAATATTTTAACATATTACATATTTTAACATATTAACGATTTTAACTTTAAACGCCCTGTCGGCTTCAACAACCCGCCACAGACATAGTGACTTAATATACAATTAGTTTTAGTTAGTTTATTGTAATCATATAGTATATTAACTTAGTAATAGTTCTAGTTAGTAATTAATTAAATAATTAATTTTTATTGTAAATCTAAGGATTGTAATTTAAACATTTTAATCGTAATTTTAATTTTTAGCAAAGTTAAATTTAAATACACGACCCCTCAATAAGCAAAAAAATAACTTTGAAAAAAAAAATGGAAAATTAAATAAGATTGTAGTCAGCAATTGATTGTTCAATTCAACTGAAGCAGGATTTCATTCACAGAATGCAACTTTCATTAAAAAAGAGTTTTGTTTTCACGATACAAGATTCAATCTAGAGCTTGAAAACAAGACAGTGTAATCAAATTACATTTCGCACGAAATTTGCATAAATATTGAAACTTGCCAAAAAGTAGTTAAGACAGAATGAAAACTCGCTTTAATAGTCATTGAATTCTGATCTGATTGTTATTTCCATGTATTGACTATTTGAAAGCTGTTCTCAGTCATGAAAACAAAACTCTTTCATTCAACTGCTTGCAGTGTTTAATAGACGTGAAAATATTTCGCTTAATTAAATTACATTCTGCACGCAATGTTTTATTTCCTCTCCTGTGTTGAAATCTTTGTTGAGCAGTATTGCATAAATTGCAAAGGAATTGAAAAAAATATATTTTGGCTTATTTTGATGGGATTTAGGATATTTAGAATACTGAATAAGTGGCTGTATCTTGTCTATCTATGGGGCGGACCATTATTTTTTTGGAAGCTGGGGGATGAAGATCTTTCCAAGACAAACAATTTTTTTCTGTATCGTTGTATGTGAAAACATTTGTTTTCCAGTGTCATCTTCCTGCAGACAATTTTTTTTCATGCCTGCAAAAAAATTAGTGTGGCTTTTTTTTTTGCTTTTGCAAACAAATTTTTTCAGGATCCCCCACCCCCCCATCTCTCTAAATCTGTAAGATCTTCCTATGGTCTACAATGCACTAATCTTTTAACATGAATCGATGAGCTCAAACCCTAAGTAACAAGTTTTTCCTATTTCAAATATAACATTTCGTCAACTTTCTGAACATATATACTTCAGAGAACAAATATTATCGACTTCTTCTGAACCAATCTTACTACCAAACCTCCACTACACCCCTTGCTCTATGCCGTAAATACCGAAACTACTTCAATATATTTCAACCGCACTAACAATCCATGACGCATTAGACTCATGTACCCACTGGGTACTATTTTTATCACATGTTGTGGCTCCCGCTATTGTTTGGAAGCTTCCAAACAATTGCGGGAACCATAACATCAGACAAAATGTCGTAAAAATCCAAAATAGCGGCGCGCTGGAAATTTAAAACCCATAAACTTTTCCATTTATTGTTATTATTAAATGTTATTTCTCCCTTGACCTGTAAAATTTGGAATTTTGGCATCATTTCAAACAATTCAACGTCAACTTGTAAGAGTGGAGGTTTCCTTAAATGGTAAATAATAAACTTGAAATAAATAAAAATTATACAACGAGGATGAATGAGCGAACAGACGGGTTAATCAAGTGAAATGAATGCAGATTGGATTCTGCGCTTGCTGTGATTGGCTCAAATAAAGACTTTTAGAAAGGACCGCGCGGCACCCGTATAAAGTGTAATTAATTGATATTTATGAGTATTATGGTGTGCCGGTAGTAGGCAATACTGCCCGCCGATACGCCAAAGCCCCCTGGGTATACACCCTTTTTAAAAGGAGTTTTGGGAGGGTTCCCACCACAGGTAGACCAAGCATGATATTTGCATATATTAAAATGGCGGTCTTAATATAAGAATTTGTATGGGTTTTTAAACGGGGAACTTTTGAACAATAAATACAAGCGAAATTACTAAATAAAGTCGATGAAACATAACATGGTGTTGTTTGCTAACGTTACAGCGTGTTTGCAAGCAATTTGGAGCTATTTTATGTCTATTTACTATTAGCTACTATTACCGTGTATAATAATATGACAAGGTAGGACACTTCAGTCGCTTCTAGCGTTCGACACGTGTTGAAATAAGCTCGAATTCCACCCACAAAAATAGTTTCGGCTGTCATAAGGATCCACATGTGAATGATATAATGACACACGAATGTTTTTCTAAAAACTACTTGCTCATACTTCGTCAACCGCCGCAACTAGCCGCTTCTGAAAATCCAAAATCCGTTCAAAATAGCCGCCATACAGGCCGTGTCGCTCATAACAGTAACAAAATAGCCCGAAATAGACTGGACACTAGTCAAATTAAACCCAACGGAGAGGGGCACGCTATTTTTGCTCGCGCTTCAATTTGTTTCCACTTAGAGCAAAACTAGCGTGCCCCTCTCCGCTGGGGTTCACTTTGACTGGTGTCCAGTCTATTTCGCGCTATTTTGTTACTGTCGTGAGCGACACGGCCTATATGGCGGCTGTTTTGAACAGATTTTGCTACGGTAGACGAGGTATGAGCAAGTAGTTTTCGGAAAAACATTCGTGTGTCATTGTTTCATTCACATGTTGATCCTTATGACAGCCGAAACTATTTTTGTGGGTGAAATTCGAGCTTATTTCAACACATGTCGAACGCTAGAAGCGACTGAAGTGTCCTACCTTGTCATATTATTATACACGGTAATAGTAGCTAATAGTAAATAGACGTAAAATAGCTCCAAATTGCTTGCAAACACGCTGTAAAGTAAGCAAACAACACCATGTTATGTTCCATCGACTTTATTTAGTAATTTCGCTTTTATTTATTGTTCAAAAGTTTCCCGTTTAAAAACCCATAAAAATTCTTATATAAAGACCGCCATTTTAATATATGCAAATATCATGCTTGGTCTACCTGTGTTCCCACCGGATCAAGAAAATCTTGACCCCGGTGGGATTTGAACCCACGACCTCCGCATTAGATCTTCCGACACTCTACCGACTGAGGTACGCGGCCAGACGGGAGTAGGTTGGGGTAATTAGATAGTAAATCGCGGTAAAATCTACGGCCTACGAACAGTAATGAACACGGGGAAAACTTCTAATTATGAGTCATTACTCAAACTGCTGGGCATGAGAACGCTAGAACATAGACGTATTGAACAATCTCTGATAATATTTTTTAAGTATTTTAAAGAAAATGGCCCACGTTATATCACTAACTTATTCAAGCCCGGGGCACGCCATACAATCTTAGAAGCAGCGGGCTAAACGTAGAACAATGCCCTTACAATAGTAGATTCTTCCACGGCTCGTATTCTTATATCATCTCTAGAATTTGGAATCAGTTACCGCCGGCAGCAAAAAATGCAGCAAACGTTCCATCTTTTATCAATCATCTTAATACAACAAACTTTGGTGGCTGCCAATGCAGTTCTTGTTTTAAATGATTCCTTTATAGACATGTTGTATTTTTATCGTTTTTTAATATTGTATTTTTAACGCATATTTTTAAGATATTAATAGTATAATAATATTGTATTTTTTAATATATAGTTTTTAAATCTTTTTTTAACATGTATGTCAAACACTTTTATCATGAGCCTCTGGCTCGGGAGACTTGGGCAACCACTTCCCGTGCTTTTGACGTAAAATAAATTACCTTACCTTACCTTACCTTACCTTACCTTACCATGATAGCATATATAGAAAGGACCGCGCGGCACCCGTACCGGCACACCATAATACTCATAAATATCAAATAAAGACTTGCTCAAAGTCGCCCGTTTTTTCTTTATGTCAACCAGGTGTCAACAGAATTATTTGAATTGATCGTCAAAGTTGTTGGACTTGAGGCTAATCAACACGAGCGACGTTTTCTTGAAGCAAGGAACTCGACGGTAGATCCAAATGCTGGGAGTGATCACATCATAATCCCAGAAGCATACAAGTGCATTAATCGACGTACAATACATTGGACAATACATTGGACTCTTCGCATCCAACCTTATTGCTGCGATTCGTGGAAGAGCCAATAATTCGCGATACAGTCAGATTAGATTGCCACGTCACCAACAGTCGAGCCCAGCGAACAAGTACCCAACTTACAGCCACGTACTTCAAAGCTCGCAAGCTAGAGGCAATCAGAACCCAAACAGTTTTAACAGTCCACCTTACTTCCAGCGCCAACAACCATTACTACCGAGTACCAACCAATACCGACAGCCGCCTCATACACCAAGAGAAAATGACCAAACACTTGCCTCTGGTGCTAGCAAAGACGCAGGCTTTGATATACCTAAAGAACTAATATCCTTTTTGAGATTTGTAAAGACATTTATATAGTCTTAAATTTTTTACCAGGATGCATCTCATTAGTTTCGACAGATGTAAGATACCACTAGGGGTTTGACTAGTCGCTCGACTTCTCCAGGCAAACTATCCTTTTTTTGCATGGAATATACATGGGGTAATTTCAAAAACGTTGGGGAACAAATTGCAAAGTAGTGATTTTTTAAGCATGATTAATGGCTCTGATTTTATATTCCTTACTGAGACTTGGAAATGTACCGATGTTGAAGTTCCAGGGTATAGATCTATAATTAATGATGCTATAGTCTCAAAAAGCCGTGGCCGAAACTCCGGAGGAATTGTTTTGCTATACAAAAATATATTCCATGATTGGATTTCAATAGTCAAAACATCGCCAAATTTTCTTTGGTTTACAATCAACAAAAGATATACCAAGGCAACAAAAGATATCTACTTTTGTGGTCTTTATATTCCACCGAGTAGCTCGAAATATTTTGACCCTGAATTATTTGAAGAACTAGAAAAAGATGTCCTAAATTTCTCTTCCCAAGGGTCAATCCTCCTCTTGGGCGACTTAAAACTCGAGGACAGGAAAATATTCAGATAGTGTTTGCCATGACGGAAACAACATCATAGTAAATGATCAATCTGAATCTTCATTTTGTCCAATCCGGCGGAATAGCTATGATAACGAAATAAATAATCACGGTAAAAGACTTCTTGATATATGCAAAAGCGCTGAACTTAAAATATTAAACGGAAGAGTCTGGGGCGATACCTTGGACAGACCCACCTTCCACGGAAGAAATGGAATAAGTGTTATCGATTATGCAATTTGTGACCAGGAATTGTTTTCAAATGTTTCAAATTTTATCGTAAGTCAACCATGTTCTATATCGGATCATAGTTCGATAATCACCTCGATAAATATTAACACAACTATTGGTGAACCTGAATCCCCAATTGAGAATAATCTAATGTCACGTCTTCCTATGCAGTTCCTCTGGGAAAACGATTCTGCACCAAAGTTCAAAGATGTCTTGCGCTCACCTGATCTTCAAATGCTCATACGAGATTATCTTGATGACGACAACGCGTTTCTAGATGTGAACACTAGGTTAAAAAAAGTAGAGAACATGCTTATTTCAGCAGCTAAAAAAAGCTTGAAGATAAGAAAACCAAAACGTCGTAAAAAATGAAGCCAGTATCGAATAAAAAATGGTTTGATAGAGACTGTCGGTTCAAAAGACACGAGGTAAGAAAGCTCTCAAACCAAAAACACAGGGACCCCTTAAATGAAAACTTGCGGGAGACGTATCATATTGCCTTAGCAGATTACAAAAAGCTTTTGAGTAGAAAACAAACTGAGTATTACAACTCAAAGATTACGGAAATAGAGAAAAATGCAGAAAGTTCAGATAAGAAACACTTTTGGCAATGTTTAAAATCGATGGACGACACCCAAAAAGATAATGATATCCCATTAATATCGGAGGAAAGATGGCTCAATTATTTCACTTCACTTCACTCGGAAAAGCCTTTAAATCTCACACAGCAGTCAATTATTAATGATTTGGCATACCTTGAAAGTCGTAAAGATCAGATGGACTCCTTAGACTACTTAATTACCGAAAATGAAATAGTTACAGCGACGAAGAAAATGAAAAATAACAAATCGTCGTTTTCAGACAAAATAAAAAATGAAATGGTCAAAGCTAGCCTTCAAGACATGATGCCTGTATATCTTAAACTTTTTAATTCAATTCTAATTTCAGGAACAATGCCTGAAACGTGGTGTCGCGGCCTTATTACACCGATATTTAAATCAGGCGATAGAAGTGATCCGTCAAATTATCGGGGAATTTGTGTTTCAAGCTGTCTAGGATAATTTTTTTGTTCTATTTTAAACCAGAGGCTACTAAAGCATGTCAATTCGTGTAACATTCTCCACAATTCCCAGATTGGATTCCTGCCAAACAATCGTTCAGCAGACCATGTCCTCACAATAAGGACGTTAGTAGATAAATATGTGCATAACCACAACGAGAAAATATATGCTTGTTTCGTAGATTTCAAAAAAGCTTTCGACTCAATTTGGCATGTTGGTCTCTTATATAAGCTGTTACAAATAAATGTCGGAGGGTCTTTTTACAATTTGATTAAGAGTTTGTATTCAAACTCTACATGTTCTATTAAGCTTGGACAAAATCAAACACGACCCTTTCAATATGCCAGAGGTGTACGACAAGGTTGCATTTTAATCCCGTTACTGTTTAACCTTTTTATTAATAATATACCATTCTCTTTCGAAGAAACTTTGTCTGACCCCTTTGTCTTACCAAACGGCGCGAAGTTAAATTCTCTTTTATACGCGGACGATCTAGTAATATTATCAAGATCCAAAATGGGATTGCAAAATTGCCTAAATATGTTATCCTCCTACTGCAATTCATGGATGTTAAGTATCAATCTTAAAAAGACTAAAGTCGTGATCTTCCAAAAACGCGCAAAAAGATGTACTGAGTATAGTTTTCATATTGACAATGAAAACATTGAAGTTGTTCAGAATTACACCTATTTAGGAACATTAATCTCTTCAACAGGAAACTTTTCATTGGCGCTTGACAAATTGAAAGAGAAGGCTCTCCACGCTCTTTTCAGCCTTAGAAAACACACACATGTTAGCAATCTGTCCCCATTCCTTGCAAATAAACTTTTTGACGCTATGATCTCTCCCATTTTAACTTACAACAGTGAAATCTGGGGAGTATATACCAAACCTGATTTTAAGTCTTGGGACAGTTCACAGATTGAAAAAGCTCATCTCCAGTATTGTAAACGTTACTTAGAAGTAAGCAGTAAGGCATCGAATGTAGCTTGTAGAGCTGAGCTTGGAAGATTTCCGCTTATAATAGCTATTAATCAAAAAATAATTAATTACACCTTATATCTCCACAATAAGGAAAATGACCCTATTGTTAAACAAATCTTTTTAATGTCATATGATCTTCATAACACCAGCAAAAATAGTTTTTACTCTAATGTTATGAGGATGTCTGAATATTATAATCTGCCTGATTTTGACCCTACTTTCTTAACTGATGCTAAGATTAAACACTATATAAGTCTTATGCAACAAAAGTATATTTCACACTGGCAACACGTTGTTCGAAATTCTAAGAAATTAGAATTCTACAACACTTTTAAAGACGAATATACGCCTTCCTGCTATTTAGATCTTACAAGAAAACTAAATAACAGGAAAGAGTTAGTGAAACTTAGAATAGGTAATCACAAATTATTAATCGAAACTGGCAGATATGATCAAATCCCAAGGGATAATAGACTCTGCCATTCGTGTGGATCAAACCAAATTGAAGATGAATTTCATTTGCTTTTCCACTGTACTAAATACTGTACTTTTAGAGATGAATTTTACAAAAAAATAGAGAATCAAATACCAAATATAACACAATTACCTCGTATGCAAGCCACCAAAAAATTAATGAATTCTGATAATTATCATTTAAATACTCAACTGATAAAGTTCATCTTGAGATGCTTATCTTTACGAAATAATCTTTTATCGAATGAAAGTGATGGAATACACACGTAATTGTTTTTCTCCTATTACATAATTATGATTGCTATAAGTTTCATTTTACGATTTTGCAAGACTGTATGTACTTATAGTCATGCAAATAAAGCTTGTTGTTGTTGTTGTTGCATTGCACGAGCTTAAGAGATTCAAATATTAAAGCTTATGGTCATGGCGGCAAGCCTCGCGCTACGTTCTTTTTTCAAATAGCGTTTGAAGCTGCTGGAACGCTTGCATTAGTCACAGCGAGCTAATTCGTCGTACGTGTGTTGGAGACTCAGCTGGCTGTGTGATTGCTGGGAATTTGACATTAACTGGCCACCACTACTGGCTGGAGGAGCAGTTATCTGCTGAGCATTTTGGGACTGACTTGAACCACTCAAGATATACGACATTTTTTGCTGACTTGCATAATTGGAGGCTTTGAAGATTTTTGTGGCCGCTTAGTTGGGCCACAAAAGTCTCTGGATTATTTGTATCTAGCAATCGGCCAATGCTGGTCTTCCCGACACTGTGGTTTGTGACTTTTGATCCTTGTCTCTGGAGACTGGCTTCATCCGCAGCTGTTTTCAAGAATTTGCCTATTTCATTCTTCCCAAGGGGCGCCTTCATGTACCACACTTCAGGATTTACTCGGCGGTCGCCGTGTCGTACAGCAAGGAAGAATGGAGCGTCTAGCTCGTTCATTTCATCAGGGCGGTGGCTTCTGAACAGCTTGTAAAATTGGACAGGATACCTCTCTGTGTTGGTGGCGTATGCTTTCGGCGAGAAAGGACGCCTGTGGCCATTTTCTTCACCTTTGCGTGTCTTGGTGCCCCGCGCATTCAGCCAAACAAGCATTTCGCGGCCATCTTGAATTGGATCCGTCTGTAAAGAAACGTCTCCCCAGCACAATCTGCGGCTCTCGCCATGGGCTCTAAAACCGAAATGCAGGGAGAGAATCCACCAATGGTTCTCTGAAGTGCTACCGGATTTTCTGCATCGAATGCGCCACTCTGAAAACTGAAGCTTGTCTTCTTTTTCTTTAGTCAGCGAGCGAGTCGCGTTGGGACGGTTGCCTTTGCCTTGCACAACGAGGTTTTTACGCTTGGCTTCCAGCAGTTTTCGTGAAAAGGCAAACTCGTCGTCCTTCAGAATGTTCATTTTGGACCCAGAATCCGACAGAAACCTCTGGATACTTCTCTGCAGCCCCGTCAAAGTACTTTGCTCGTATTTATCGCTACTGACTTTTCTTACATCTTTAAAGAACTTTCCCAGGAGGTGGTCAAGTTCTTCAGGTGGTAAGTCCAAAATCTGAACATTTCTCTTGTTTATCGACCAAAGAAAACGGTAAAAACACTAAATATCACTTGACGTTTTTTTCACAGTGTTTTCACTTTTCTGTTGTTGAACAAACTTTTGTAATTCCTCTTGACTGTTGCTGGAATTTTCGTTTCCGTGAGTGGCAACGTTGGCCATGTTGTTTTGCTCAGTTTTGGCCTGTTCATTCTCCTCTGGGTAATAAAACTCGCTCTCGCTGTGGCTCTCTTCGTCGCTCATACTTAGGCCTGTATTTTTCCTCTTTAGTTATTGACAAGATAGTTAACTTTTGTCGGTATTTTTTTGTTTCGCCCTCGCGCTCGTAACCTTCAGAGCCTCACAACTCAAAAGAGCCGTCGAGCCGAGAAAAATTTTCATAACGCTCGGTCATTACAAGAAAATCTTGCCCGCTCAGCAGCCAATCAGAGCGCGCGTACTATTGTAGCCATATAATAACGTCTCGCGCTTCACCGTTGTTTATTAATTTATTAACAGTTTGATGAAAGCCGCGTGACAGCACTGAGATAACAGATAATGATGCATCGCTTACGAGATCGACCATGTGAGTGAATACGCTCTCCTACGATACTCCTTTTTGGCATTTTCTGCAAAGAAGTTGGTAAAAATGCAACGCATGTGTTTCTCAACTACATAATGCATGTTCACTTGAGATAGTCAGCTTGAGATTTACGATAATGTAGTGGATTTAAAACTTTAGTCGGGGCTGTTCGAAGCTAAAAAAAGGTATCAAATATATATATAATATGGTTAAAATATTAATTTTTGCTGTACCTTCACAATCAGGACCATTCTTTACAAATCCGTCTTTGCATTGGCAGATGTACGATCCATTGGTGTTATTGCATACCGAGTTGGAAACGTCGTCATCACATGGGTTGACCGGTGAAGCACACTCGTCGATATCTAAAAGATAGAATGGAATATAACTGTTATTTCTTTGCCACTGTTCGAATATGTAACAGTTATTTCCCGGCTGGTTCCCATCACAAACGGGCAAAAGAAACTATGCCTTGGGGATTGTGGGCAACCTTAAACCTAAATTGGTACACATGTACATCTTAAGACCATCAGTTTGTCCGTTTACTTTTGCAGCAAATTAACTCAAATTACAGTCGGTTCACCCAATGACTTTTCTGACTAGATAAAGGGTTACCTTGAGCACAGACCTTTGATATTGAATGCAGATTATCACCAATAAATGATCAGCGATCGAGACTTTTGTAAAAGGCTACCACGTCCAGTAAATGTTAAATATAGTTGACAATCTCACCTGTACAGTTGATTCCATCACCAGTATATCCTGTTTTACAGGTGCAGTTGTATGAGCCATGCGTATTGACACAGTCAGCATTAGCAGTGCAATTGTGTGTCGCTGCAGTGCATTCGTCAACATCTGAAAAACCGAAACATTTAGGTCGCTGTGGTATTGCGACCAACCGTTTCAACCGCCAATGTGTTTTCTTGGCTTTGGCTAATTTGTTTGAAGTCGGTGTCAAACTGCTTTTTTTCTAACTGTTCGTTGCTGTAAGTTACTTGACAGAGAATGTGATGGAATCAGGATCCCCACCCCAGGGTGGGGGATACTTCCATATATGGGCTATATAGGCATGTACCGCGGGTTAAGGTATGGTTTTGAGGTTTATAGGCTATCTAAATGTTATCAGCTAAAACTGCAACGCGTAAATGCCCATCTAAACGGAAAAGGAATGGCCTGTAATTTGGGTCGTCACGCAACGTTTCTCCTTCCCATGAATAGGGTGTCATTTTTCGGGTTTGGGCCTTACAAAGGGTATCAATTTCCGTTTTAATTTTCGCTGCACAAATCCATCCAAAATTTATGGGAGTGCCCCCCCCCCCCCCCCCCCTCCCACTCTTTCCCGTTCACGAATCCCACATGCTGCGCATACAAATTATTTAAAGACAGTAGTCTCGAAATCAAAAGTCTTGCCACAATATACAGAATGTTCTTTCAAACGCATTAAAAGACCATCCAAAACATCAGAATTTCAGCAACAGTCTTACCTTCCGTACAATCCTGACCCGTGAATCCAGCAGCGCACACACATCGATATCCTTTGTCAGTATATCCTGCCTGGCAGATCGCATTGTTCTGACATGGTGTAAAACCACAGGCGTTCTTAACCGAAATGATAATCATAGTAATAATTAAAAAAAAAATTCTCCCGGCTTTAGTCAGTTTAATCACCACAAAAAACCTATTCTTGAGATTTTGGCGATCTTAGATCCCGGAAAAAATAAATCCTTCAGTGTATTAAACGATTAAATCTGTTTGTAATTCGTAAAATATTTTCGCCCTTAATTGGTCTTTACATCATGGCAAGTGACGCCGCCGGAATATTCGATAATGTTCCACAGTTTTTACAGACAAATTTCCCTGTAAATTTTTCATGCCAAATGTAGTTTATTCTCTATTTTTTTACATATTGTTATACTTTATTTTACAATAACTGGCACACGTCTTTTGGTAAACGCCTTTGTAGTCCAAATTTACAAGTGTAATCAACAAATGTAAGATAGTAACTGACAATGAGTAAAAATTTTTGATTTGTTTGCCCGATTTGGCTGAGCGAAATATGAAAATGAGCACCCGGTCAAAAAAAAAAAACGAAAAAAAAAAGAAAGAAAAATCGGGCCGATTTTTGAAATCTGTTGCTCTGCACAGACACTTTTGGACTTTTTGTTTTTCTTATAACCAACACTCACCTCTGATCCACGATAATTATAATTAGACCATAGTTTAAAATCATCAGGGTGTTCATTGTGAGTTGAGTTGTTCAGTTCACATTTAGCGATTGACGGTGATCCACTGGTATCTTCCATGTTATAACTGACACAGTTGGGTTCCATAAAGCATAGCACTCCGCAGAAGTCTTTAAAGACAGTTTTAACGGTTCGGATCACGTGGTTAATCAGTCGTCTACCAGAGAACGAGAGGGCGGATCTGAACTGCAGATGGCGGCATTCCTCTGCAAAAGAGACAGAGGCTAAAATTAGGAATTCTGCTTGAAAGTCTTGAATACATAATAATAGTAATTACCCGTGTTATTAAAGGGGGCTTACAGATGACGCCGACAATTTCTCTTAGACGAGGTTCTTTGCTTTCTGGTGGTAACAAATGTATTGCTCATGAACTGATATACCTGCCACGAATAAGTGCCCTTGTACGGTACCTCCTTACAACGGAATGTGCCCTTCAGTGGGTTGTGTCTTAGAGGTGTCTCCCTATATACATGATGTCTCCTAAATTTGGAATGAGACAACTCGTTGTTGGTGTTGTTTTATTTTCCTTACTGGAAGTGCTTTCTGGCAGGGGCTGCATTCTTATGAGAGGTGCCCCTCTGTGATTGCACCTTCTTTCACAGGATTACACAAGATGCCACCCAGTTGGTGGCTGTGTGCTCTTTTAAGGTGTGCGTTTATGGGTGGTGCTTTCTTGCAGAAGATCCCCTCGATGGGCGTTGTTGTATTACGGGCCGGGAGGTGTCATTTTACGACACGTGTTCCCTTACACCAGGAAGACCCAAATTAGCCGTTGTCCTTTTCCCTTATAAGTGGAGATTCCTTGCGACTGATGTCCATATTGAGAAGGTAAAGGTTTGCTATGAAATCTTAGGGTAACCAAAGGGTGCTATCTGTGTACCCATAGATGTTTGTACTGATGTATTTGAAATTCAAACGAAAAAAAAAGGAAGACTTTTCCTTCTAAAAAGTTGGAAATAAAGTGAGTAAAAGCGTTGTTTTGTTTTCAATGTTTCTATTGCTTCAGGAAGGCTCTTCTTTTGGGCGATTTTCTTTTCGACCATCGAACGCTACGTACGCCTACTAAAAAAAATTAGCAATAATAAATAAATAGATAAAAACGTGACGTACGCCTAATGTACGCGTAAGTCATGGGGTCTACGGTGAGAGGAAGCCTGCCAAAAACCACCTCCCTCCGGGCGCCACACAGAAAGGGACCGGTGACTGGACAACAACTTTTCGAAGGATAAGTGAAATGTTTTCAATCGATTTTCAGATTCATACAAACTCTTACAGAACTTACTGATAGTAGTTTGGTTACCTGCGGGAAAACCTGTTTCAACGACAGACAGACCCAGGGCTAGTAACCTGAGAAAGTTGTATAAGGCATTGGCATAATCTTCAGCAGTATAAAAGTTTCCTTCTTCAACTTAACTGAATGCTCTTGACGCTGTGTAAAGTTAGTTGTAGGAGCAAATTGAAGTTCGGGTGTGTTGCTGATGACTTTATTTTGACAATTTGTGGAATTAAAAATTCATATTTTATTTAAATATTATGGATTGAACGGAAAATTCAAAACTTTATCAATCCAAAGTAAAATAAATACATCGATATTGCTTACATTTAATTAAATTTTCACGGGAAATGAGAAAATATAGACACTTCGATGACAATCTTATAATAATGAAAGTTGACAAAGAAAGAAATTAAAGGAGAAATTTTGCGTCTAATTCATGTTAAACAGTTTTAGCAATATATGGATCATATTAAAACACTCAGTATTTGTTTTTTACAACAAACTGCGCGTTTTCACCAAATTTAATTTGACATGACCAAAAACGTATCACCTTTCAAAAGAACTTCGGGTTAATTTTTCAGTATCAATAATTAATTGTAAGCACGAACGAAGAAAATATATGGACGTTTGTTTCTTTACACTAAAAACAAAACGTTTACGTTGAAATTAATTAACTGAGCGAAAGAAAGCAACAAGAAGCGAATAAAATAACCGTTATGTGACCCTTATGTGAATTAATCACACGCCTGGCCACTGTGTCAAGGTGTTCCAAAAGATCGATTTCTCAAGTTAATTAATTAACCAAGTTGTGAAAACAAAATGCAAATAAGCTAGAAAATGCAACCATTTTGTCTTTTTTTAAATTTCAGTTTTTTTTTCGAAAAAACACAGAAATTGCCAGTAGTCGATAGAAAATCTAACGTAGAACGAGTAAATGCAATTGAAGGATGTTTTCAAAATGTTGAAATGTTGTAAATTAACTGTTCTAATTTTAGAGAGCAGGTTGCTTAAAATTTAATAAGTTGTCTGAGATCTTCCGTTTTCTAAGTTTCGCAGCTATGTTTGAAGTTAACTAAATGATTCGCTGGACATTTGATGAAATATTTGTTCTTTTATTTTTTTCAGCAGTAATCTGCTTCATTGGATTTGGTTTGTAAATGTACCAGCCACTTAACGTTGCTCTCGAATTCCGGTGGTAGTCATTAGCGAACTTATAGCATTGTCATAAATATAAGCGTCTCTTAAAAGATATTCTCTTAGAAATTCGCACAAAACGTCGCACAAAACGTTTATCCTCTTTTCTAGGTTTTCTTCCCTTTAAGTGCTAAGTTGAAAATATCGTACTCGGACACATCTTAACTTATATCAATAGCGTTTCTGTTGAATGTTTGCTTTAAAAATTTTGTAGTGCACGCAGGCAGTCCACGACTCGCTCCTTTAAGCTTTTTGCCTTGACAGTTCATTTATATGCTAAGGATAAAGCACACTATTAAAAAGCACTCGATTGAAAGCACTCGATTGAAAGGACGAAGAGGTACAAACAATTGAGAAATTTTCACTCACCGTCCTTGCACATAACATCCACTGTCAACAAAGATAACAAGAAAACAAGGAAGGCAAAAGAATCCATGTTGCAAGTAACCTTGAGATGACTTATTAAGCAGTTCACTGAAAATGTAAAATTACGCGTACGTCATTGGCAAGTATAGGTTCGCCCGGACAGCTGCGCTGAATGATTAAGACGTCAGGTTGAAACGCCATCGAGGGAACAAGTGAGGTTAACGGGTAGCCGAACTATTTTCATACCGCAGGCACTTCACTTTGAGCCAATAAAGCTTTTGTTTTGATATGCATGTGACGTCTTGTTGAGAGGTTCATTTCAAGCCTCCGTTTTGTTATGTTTTGTTAATGAGGTTCGTTTTGTCATTGTAATAATTCTAAAACAGTCTCTTGTATGGAGCACGTAGTGGCAACTAAGAGACGGAAAGACTAAACAAGCTAAACAGGGCTGTCGAGATGTATATAGTGGTAGCGGGGGGCAAGTGGTGAACGTTAACTGCATTGAAGAGACGGCACGACATCATGCCATGAGGAAGAACGAAGTTAAATCATTTTCATGAAACACAAACTCATATCCCTGCTGTTTAACACCCATCTTTAAAGTATGGTTATAAGAGTTCCACTGGTTGACGATATCAAAATTAAACGTCGTTCACTATTAAAACAAAACTGAAAGGCCCTCATCAAAAATGACTAAATTTAACACAAAAACTCACAAAGCATTCCATAATTGCCGTAAAACTGTTAGAGCCCCTTTCTAACGAAGTTCCCGGTATAACGAAAACATGTTCCTGTCCTAAGCACATTTTTAGATCGGGATAACAATTTTTTTTTTTTTGTCTAAATCTGTTTTTTTTTTTTTCATGTGCCTGGAGTTGGGATTCAGCCGTTTGCATGTAAAACTTGTAGCATTGTTTATCAGAAGCTAGCGTCTGGTTGTCTGATAGTATTATGTGTGCTAATTGTAAGGCTGATTATGGCGTGAGCGTTTGTGCAAAGTACAAAAAAAGAAACTAACTAACTACAGTTAAAATAATTAGATGTTAGGATTTAAAGAATACTATTAGCAATTTTGCAAAAGAAAAGACGATTGGAACTTGAGTCATATCGTTGTTTTCTTTCTTTCATCCTCCCCGCTTCTTTCAGTTACGATTTGACATTTTCTTACTTAGCTTACCGTCTAATTTTTGAATAATGTTGCAAAAGAGCTGGGAAGTGTTGGAAGTTTAGAAAGTAGATAAGTGAAATAAATGTTTCAACAAAGCTTATCGCATAGAATTAAAAAAAAAAAAAAAAAAAATCCCAGCTTGTCAAACTCTAGTTCTAGAGTTTGGTGGCTCGTCCAAGCTTAATTGCTGGCTACATTTGAATTAATGAAAGAATGTATCGGAAATCATTTTTTTAATGCTGTTTGTAAATTATGGCTTTTCAGCAATGTTTTGCATTTACAGATTCCAACCTTTCTGTAAAAATACTCTCGATTTTTGATTGGCTCCTTCACGCGCCTATTTGTCGCGTTATTGGCACTCGATTAGTGGTTGTCCAATTACAACTTTCGCAACTGCAAAATGCATCCTTGCTTTTCACAAGAATCGTGTTTAACAACTTTTTTGCTCGTGCATGCGCACAAATCAGTTTTATTTATTTTTTTCGCTTCTCCTTTTTCTCTTCTCTTTTTTCGAGTGAAGAATTTCCGAGAAAGCGTGAAAGTGGCGAGAACTACTTACCATGGACAAGCAAAGGGTGGAAATTTTCCTTTGAGTTTCTTTACAGGCGGTTTAGGGCGGTTCAGGTGTCAATGGGTTAAATATAACTTTGCCTTTTTTACACAAAAGAGGTTCCCAAAAGCTTTCATCGCAACCCAAGGTTCTAAAAAACGTGTTTGTTCTTCGATATGATTAATAACTAATTGGAAATCGTGTTTTATTATTCAGAGAGTAACCATGCTTGTAAATCAGAAACTGATGGGTTTCTGTGTAAATTCAAATCAAAATTACTCGCCCGGTTGATTGAAGCGTGATTTTACTTAAAACATTTTGGCGTAAGTGATGCCGTTGTTTACTGTGGTTACCGTTGGAAATGCAACAACTTCTGCATTTTAAAAATCTGTTGATAAAACAGATTTTCCTTAAGAGACTGTAATCAATCTACAGCTTTTTTTATGCCACTAAATGGCTCTTGCATTCCTTTTATTCAATTTATTTTAATACAGTAAGTGAATCGTTATAATCACCTTCTACATTTTAGATTAAACTTTATATCGGAAAGGTATAAATGGTACATGAAAATAGCTGTAAAGATTAACTATATTACGAAAATTTGTTATTAGTTAAAAATATTAATAACTATTAGTTAAAATATTAAAAATATTAATACACAACGGCATATTTCCAACTCGCGCAACTGTACTTAAGCGATGGGGCGATGGGTAGCAGTTCTCTCAAGGTCTCAGATGAATGGCTCGCTAGCAATGGGAACGATGTCCCTAGAACCAAAATGAGTAGCAACTGCTACACTAGAGGACCAGTATAATTACAAACTTACGAGAGCTGCTCTAAAACTTTTTTTCTTTGGAAATTTGCCCTCGGCCGTCCGCTTGCAATTGCAACCGGCGATACGATGCACAGTGCACTACGAGGGAAGCACCTTAAATCAGATTATTTACTATTTGTAATAATGTCTCAAACTAACTATACTTATTTTATAACAAGGGTGCTTATAGTACTTATTTTTTAGAAGTGCTTGTTTCAATGGATCTGTCAGGTTAAATAATTTACGTCGTTATATCTGATGTTCGTTATTCACGTATCATAAACTCAGATACAACGAGTTCGGTGCTGTTACTTAATTAATTGTTTGCGATATCCGAGGTGTCTGGCTATGTTTAGTAGAATTTACGTCAAATAGCTTGACATACCTGAGACGGTCGTTTTTCGTGCATATGCCCGGTCGTTCGCTATGTTCGATCGAGTAAGCTAAACGGGCGTTAATAATATTATAATAATATAATGCTTATATATATAGCGCCAAAATCTGCAAGTCCAATGGCGCTTTACATATTGATTTCAAAAGCTAAAAACGTAGAAACGAAATTAACCACAGTTACAAAGTCGTTTATGAAATATTACTTATTAAAACGATAAGCAAAGTTATAGAAGATATAAAATTAAGAAAAATAAATGGCAGCAATAAAAACTCATGCATTGCACGTTTGTTTAAAAAGAAGCGTTTCTAAAAGTGAACGAAAAACTCCACAGTATTGGAGTAGCAAATGCAATAGAAAAAAATTATGTGTCCAAAGTTTCAATGCATAGACATCCAACAGATTTTGTGATTTAGATTTTGAAAGACAAATTACAAAATCACATTTGACAACACCTATGCTGGTGTATAGCTTTTGAGAAGATTTTTTATGTACAAAGTTGGCATGTCATTAGCTGCCTTGTAAGTCAGTGTAATAGAATCTCAAAATTCACACTTTTTAAAACGTATACCAACGTAGATTCCTTAAAATCACTGTGATGTGGACATTTTTTGTGAGTTCTGCATAGTAGTGAGGCCGCAGTATTCTGTACACTTGTGTTGTACTATCGTTGTAAAAAGAATACAAGCATGTTTAGTCACCCTGAAAATGCCAGGCATGCTCTCGTCCTATATTCAGGGGCGCCCCCAGCCTTTTAGGTAGGAGGGTTCCATCACATCCGAAATTCCTCACTCAAGTCATTATACAGCAATTCAGAACAAGTGTATGCCACGTTTCAAAACTGAAAGAAAAATTCTTTGAATGACCCCGCGGCTTTCAGGACTTTGTTATCAATTCGCATCGTTTCCACTAGTTGAAATTCGAATGAGGGGTTCGTTTGACAACATAAGCGAAAGTTTGAGCGCAAAAAGGTTTTGTCTGTACCTTATTGACAAGCCCCTTTGACACTAAGTGATTCAATCGCCGTATTTTGGACTGATTAGAACAGTGTATTAGAAAATTCCCCGTAAAAGCAATGGAAAGCCTAGAAAGCATTGTGAAAGTTAATTCTGTTGAAGGAGTTATTTTGTTTTGCGAGCGGTATTGTGCTATTTCACGACGCCATGATTCGTAAATAATTTTATCATCATGTTGAATTACGGCTCTTCCAAGATAATCCCACATTGCTAGCGCTATTGAATTAATATCAGTACCGAATATAAAGTTACCTTTTTACGAGACTAGTTTAAGATGCAAATATACATGTATCACCTTTGTATACCGTCGGATACTCCAGGCCAACATTCCACACCTTCGCATTCGAGGTAACTTCTACTCCGAGACAAATACATTTAAACCGTAACTCAGGGCAATACATCAAAACACTGCATCGGTTCAACATTTCGGCGAACGTTCGCCACGACTTCGTAGACTAACGGTACTCAGAACTCGCTTGAACCTGCTGTGGTACAGCTCATAACTGACTGTGCACGATTTTTTTATGCTTTGCTGAAAGGACGTAATGGTCACTTGTTACGTGTTCCATTGAAGCGATCGGATGTGAGTTCAAATCATAGTCGGGGAACCGTTTTTTTTTTTTGTTTTTTTTTTTGTCTTCTTTTTATAACGCATCTGTTTATATCGCTTCGCGATAACATATAATTTATTGTACCGTAACATTTGAACATTTAAGAACCTATTAACCGAAACGGAACGTTTGCCCCTATGTCTCGTGAATTCGTATAGTTCATCAACTTTATATTTTGTTTTGGTCGAGTATTTCGATTTTTTTTTTAAAACAAAAGTGGATGTTTATCGAAGGAGGATAAAAAAATAGTCAAATATATGACTTTCTCGCCCTAAATCTTCCCAGGATTACTGAATAGTCGCAAAATATGCGTATGCACTAGTCAGCGAATTTAAAACAAAATGTTTACATTTTCTGACGGACGGACAAAAGCTCTTCCAACTACTCACTATAACCTCGTAATTGGTTTTAAAAGCCATTTTCCGAGTTAAAAACAAGACTAAATGATGGTCAGAACAGGATTTGAACCAACGACTTCCGAATTTCAAGTCCAGCGCCACTCGGCCACGCTGCTTCCGTTTCACGACATATCTACATTATTCGAGAAATCGAGAGACACTACAAAGATCTCTTCGTAGAGTTACGTCACACTAGTATGGAAATTCTTGGCTAGAATCTCAGACCCCTTTCCAGCTGGGGAAGAGAGACTTGCGTTTACTCATTTAATTTCAGACATATCGTATGTAAATTCCATAGGCTCTTTCATTTTGACATTTGTTTGTAATGTAAAGAAGCACGTCACGAAACATTCACCCGCCAATATCCAGCTGTACTGTACTGATCATGAGGTCATTTGCAACGGGATTAGTCGGTGCCACAGTAACGGGAGTCACAACTAGGTGGTAGAGCCAACTTGTAGACGTAATAGGAGCTGCAGTTCTTTACTTGAATGCTGAGGAGTGTTTTGCAGCAAGTTCCAAAATTGTTAAAGCAAACTTTTCTTGTGGCTATACCCTCAGGCACTGTGGGATGGCCATCACGCAACCAGCCCGTGTAGGTTGCATCACATCTGTTCCACAAAGGACATGTGGTCGCCATTTGTGTCCTTGCAGCTCCCTGGAAACGATACCAGCCATTGAGGTTCCTGTCACATTTGGCGTTTACCGTCACATAGTCATATTTTCTTTCTGCATCGGACAGAGTTTGGTAGTTTCGACATACATCAGCTTAAAAATAAGTACGTAAATAAATAAGTAACACAAATACACCAGAACGATAAAAGTTACATTTTTTTTTCCTTTTTGTACTGTTTGACTCACCCTTTCATTTCTAAATTTTCTAAAAAAAACGCTTTTTTAACCGTTATTTTTTGTGCTATGATGCTAAATTTCCAAACCTTTTCTTCACTTAGGCTAGATTTTCATGAAGATTCCGTCTTAAAATGTACAATACGTTCCGATTTTTCCTTCTTTCTTGTCCTCTCGTTTTGCTCGGCCTTCTTATTTTCGCAACCCTCTATTCTAAACATTCTTTCTAGTTGCCGGAAAAGTTTTGGTCAACTCCGGAAAGGAGACCTTGATCAATAAAACGTGTATTGGAATGTTTTACAGTCAATGTTGCACCAAAACCTCATCATCAAGTTTTCTTTTTTTGATAAGCTCCCTGGGAATGCAGTCGATATTCAAAATGGCTAGTCGTGTGGAAAGATCTACTCTATCCGTTGCATATTGATGACGTCACAAGTGGTTCAATGGATGTTTCATCATATGTCGACTTTAACACCGAAAGAGTTTAAGCGAGTGAATAAATAAATAAGTTTATTAAATAAATAATTTAATAAGGTCAAATAAGCTTTGACCTTAGGTGGCTCGTTATGCTTTATACAATCAAATTCATTCTGCTGCAGCTACACCAATAATAGCCTGCGAACGCAGACGCATTTTCGGCGACAGCCAGAAATGCTTCTGCGTTCGTAGGCGACACCAGTAATGTTGAGGTTAAACTTTTCTAGTACAACTTTGTGAAGGTTTTACCAATGAACAAATTGAAGTCACCGTGATGTCAAAAAACAATCTAATTATTAAAAAAAATATATGTAGGTATGTTCAGATCTACCTTAAATTTATGAATAAAAAACGTTGCTCCGAATCCTGCCTACAGGTTTGTTGAAAATGTGCAAAAGTGTTTCTTTTGTCGGTAAGATTAAAAATATATCGAAACAAGAACTTTTACCGAGTAATTTTTTTTCGTTATTAGACTCAAAAGAACCAAAATAGGGTATCTGATCTTATGAAGTTGCCATGGCAACGAAGTTTGACGTGACAATGGCATGGATTTGTTCATTGGTAAACCTTGTACAAGTTTGTACTAAAAGATTTTCCTAAACGTTATAGGCACAGTTGCGATAGAACACCAAAGATGGGCAAAGATGGGCATGACCAAACTATTTGTTTTTATGATTTTTCTTGGTGCTAACCATGGCCATGTGAACAAAAAATGCACCTCTTGTGTTTTTATAATATAATGATGTATGTTCACTCTTCACTTGAGATAGTCATTTTGGGATTTACTACCTATTATATTTTAAGCAATAATGAAGTGGAATCTACCTTTTATCTTGGCTCTTTGGAGCTAACGAGAAAGAATTGAATGCATAAAATATTGTTAAAATTTTGTTGCACCTTCACAATTATCGCCATTCTTTACGAATCCATCTTTGCATTGACAGATGTACGATCCATTGGTATTATTGCATGTCGAGTTGAGAACGGCGTAACAAGGGTCGACCTGTGCAGTACACTCGTTGATATCTGAAAGACAATGGGATACCGTATTTACTCGATTAAACGCCCTTTATTTATTTATTTATTTATTTTTGAGATTCGGCTGGGGCGCTTATCCGGGGATGGCGCTTTTTGAAAAACAACAGAAGAGAGAGGGGAGCGGCGCTTAATCTAGTAAATACGGTATGACTGTTAGGTAACTCATAAAAGTTGGCTGCAAGGGCTGTCCCCACTACTCATTATTATTATTTTATAGGGATTTAATTATTTTCAAATTCTCTTTTTTATATATTTTTAGTATCTATTAATTTGTGTCCCCAAATTAGTATGAGATTTTCCCAGGCTATGTGGCATCAACACGATAATAAAATTTTATCTTATATCTTATCTTGGCTTTGCTATTGAATGCCGATCATCGGCAGTAAACAATCGGCGATAGTCGAGACTTTTGTAAAAGGTGACGAATTCCACTAAATGTTAAATAGAGATGACCCGGCTAAATAAAGGTAAAGTTTATAGTAGCAAATTTCAATATCCTGATCTGGTTGAACAATCTCACCTGTACAGTTGTGTCCATTTCCGGTATATCCTGCTTTGCAGGTACAGTTGTATGAGCCATGCGTGTTGACACAGTCAGCATTAGCAAGACAATTGTGCGTCGCTGCAGTACATTCGTCAACATCTGAAAAACCGAAACATTTAGGTCGTTGTGGTATTGGGACAAACCGTTTCAACCGCGAATGTGTTTTCTTGGTTTTGGCTAATTTGTTTGAAGTCGGTGTCAAACTGCTTTTTTTCTAACTGTTCGTTGCTGTAAGTTACTTGACAGAGAATGTAATGGAATCAGGATCCCTACCCCAGGGTGGGAAATACTCCCATATATGGGCTATATAGGCATGTACCGCGGGTTAAGGTATGGTTTTGAGGTTTATAGGGTATGTAAATTTTATCAGCTAAAACTGCAACGCATAAATGCCCATCTAAACGGAAAAGGAATGGCATGTAATTTGGGTCGTCACGCAACGTTTCTCCTTCCCATGAATAGGGTGTCATTTTTCTGGTTTGGGCCATATATCAATTTTCGTTTTAATTTTCGCGGCACACATCCATCAAAAATTTATGGGAGTGCTCCCCCCTCAGCTCTTTCCCGTTCACGCATCCCACATGCTGCGCATACAAATTATTAAAAGACAGTAGTCTCGAAATCAAACGTCTTGCCACAATATACAGAATGTTATTTCAAACGCATTCATCCAAAACATCAGAATTTCAGCAACAGTCTTACCTTCCGTACAATCCTGACCCGTGAATCCAGCAGCGCACATACATCGATATCCTTTGCCAGTATATCCTGCCTGACAGATCGCATGGTTCTGACATGGTGTCAAGCCACAGGCGTTCTTAACCGAAATGATAATCATAGTAATAAAAAAAAATAATAATAATTTGTCCCGGCTTTAGTCAGTTTAATCACCACAAAAAACCTATTCTTGAGATTTTGGCGATCTTAGATCCCGGAGAAAAATAAATCCTTCAGTGTATTAAACGATTAAATCTGTTTGTAGTTCGTAAAATATTCTCGCCCTTAATTGGTCTTTACATGGCAAGTGACGCCGCCGGAATATTCGATAATACTCCACAGTTTTTATAACTTTTGTTTACCTTTTCGCGGACAAATTTCCCTGTAAATTTTTCATGCCAAATGTAGTTTATTCTCTATTTTTTTTACTTATTGTTATATTTTATTTTACAATAACTGACACACGTCTTTTGGTAAACGCCCTTTGTAGTCCAAATTTACAAGTGTAATCAACAAATGAAGGATAGAAACTGACAATGAATAAAATTTTTGATTTGTTTGCCCGATTTGGCTGAGCGAAATATGAAAATGAGCACCCGGTCAAAAAAAAAAAAAAAAGGAAAAAAAAAACGAAAAAAAGAAAAAGAAAAAGAAAAATCGGGTCGATTTTTGAAATCTGTTGCTCTGCACAGACACTTTTGGCCTTTTTGTTTTTCTTATAATCAGCACTTACCTCTGATCCACGATAATTATAATTAGACCATGGTTTAAAATCATCAGGGTGTTCATTGTGAGTTGAGTTGTTCAGTTCACATTTAGCGATTGAAGGTGATCCACTGATATCTTCCATGTTATAACTGACACAGTTGGGTTCCATAAAGCATAGCACTCCACAGAAGTCTTTAAAGACAGATTCAATGGTTCGGATCACGTGGTTAATCAGTCGTCTACCAGAGAAGGAGAGGGCAGATCTGAACTCCAGATGGCGGCATTCCTCTAAAATTAGGAATTCTGCTTGAAAGCCTTAAATACATAATAATAGTAATTACCCGTGTTATTAAAGGGGGCTTAGAGATGACGCCGACAATTTCTCTTAGAAGAGGTTCTTTGCTTTCTGGTGGTAACAAATGTTTTGCTCATGAACTTGTATAACTGCCACGAATTAAGTGCTCTTGAACGGTACCCCTTTACAACGGAAGGTGCCCTTCCGTGGGTTATGACTTAGAGGTATCTCTTCATATATGCCATGTTCTCGTCTTAATACGGAATATAACACCTCGTTGTTGTTATTTTTGTTTTACGTTCTCGCAGGGGCTGCATTGTTATGAGAGGTGCCCCTCTGTAATTGCACCTTCTTTCACAGGATGCCACCCAGTTGGTAGCTGTGTGCTCTTTTAAGGTGTGCATTGACTTCTTACGAGATCTGCCCACTATGGGTGGCGCTTTCTTGCACAATATGCCCTCAATGGACGTTGTTGTATTACGGGCCTGGAGGTGTCATTTTACGACACGTATTCCCTTACACCAGGAAGACCCAAATTAGCCGATCGATGTCCTTTTTCCCTTATAAGTGTAGATTCCTTGCGACTGATGTCCATATTGAGAAGGTAAAGGTTTGCTATGAAATCTTAAGGTAACCAAAGGGTGCTATCTGTGTACTCTATAGATGTTTGTACTGATGTATTTGAAATTCAAACGAAAAAAAAAAAAAAGACTTTTCCTTTCAAAAAGTGAGAAATAAAGTGAGTGAAGCGTTGTTTTGTTTTCAATGTTTCTATTGCTTCAGGAAGGCTCTTCTTTTGGGCGATTTTCTTTTCGACCATCGAACGCTACGTACGCCTACTAAAAAAAATAGCAATAATAAATAAATAGATAAAAACGTGACGTACGCCTAATGTACGCGTAAGTCATGGGGTCTACGGTGAGAGGAAGCCTGCCAAAAACCACTTCCCTCCGGGCGCCACACAGAAAGGGTTCCGGTGTCTAGACAACAACTTTTCGAAGGATAAGTGAAACGTTTTCAATCGAATTTCAGATTCATACAAACTCTTTTTACAGAACTTACTGATAGTAGTTTGGTTACCTGCGGGAAAACCTGTTTCAACGACAGACAGAACTAGGGCTAGTAACCTGAGAAAGTTGTATAAGGCATCGGCATAATCTTCAGCAGTATAAAAGTTTTCTTCTTAAACTTAACTTCAATGCTCTTGACGCTGTGTAAAGTTAGTTGTA
The DNA here is from genome assembly GCA_963693305.1 of Meandrina meandrites. Classification (NCBI taxonomy): domain Eukaryota; kingdom Metazoa; phylum Cnidaria; class Anthozoa; order Scleractinia; family Meandrinidae; genus Meandrina; species Meandrina meandrites. Next base: position 14,048,962 of record OY855907.1, on the reverse strand, counting down.
GGAGCAAATTGAAGTTCGGGTGTGTTGCTGATGACTTTATTTTGACAATTTTCGAAATCAAAAATTCATATTTTATTTAAATATTATGGATTGAACGGAAAATTCAAAACTTTATCAATCCAAAGTAAAATAAATACATCGATATTGCTTACATTTAATTAAATTTTCACGGGAAATGAGAAAATATAGACACTTCGACGTCAATCTTAAAATAATGAAAGTTGACAAAGAAAGAAAACAAAGGAGAAATTTTGCGTCTGATTCATATTAAACAGTTTTAGCAATGTATGGATCATGTTAAAACGCTCAGTATTTGTTTTTTAAAACAAACTGCACGTTTTCACCAAATTTAATTTGACATGACCAAAAACGTATCACCTTTCAAAAGAACTTCGACTCTATGGTTAATTTTTCAGTATCAATAATTAATTGCACGAACGAAGAAAATACATGGACGCTTGTTTCTTTACACTGAAGACAAAACGTTTACGTTGAAATTAATTAGCTGAGCGAAAGAAAGCAACAAGAAGTGGATAAAATAACCGTTATGTGAATTAATCACACCCCTTGTCAATGTGTCAAGGTGTTCGAAAAGATCGATTTCTCAAGTAAATTAATTAACCAAGTTGTGAAAACAAAATACAAATAAGCTAGAAAATGCAACCATTTTGTCTTTTTTTCAATTTCAGTTTTTTTCGAAAAAACACAGAAATTACCAGTAGTCGATAGAAAAACTAACGTAGAACGAGTAAATGCAATTGAAGGATGTTTTCAAAATGTTGAAATGTTGTAAATTAACTGTTCTAATTTTAGAGAGCAGGTTGCTTAAAATTTAATAACTTGTCCGGGATCTTCAGTTTTCTAAGTTTCGCAGCTATGTTTGAAGTTCACTAAATGATTCGCTGGATATTTGATGAAATATTTGTTCTTTTATTTTTTTTTTAGCAGTAATCTGCTTCATTGGATTTGGTTTGCAAATGTACCAGCCACTTAACGTTGCTCTCGAATTCTGGTGGTAGTCATTAGCGAAATTATAGCATTGTAATAAACATAAGCCTCTCTTAAAAGATATTCTGTTAGAAATTCGTCAGGGTCAATGGAGTATATGAAGTGTAGTCGAAAACTCTTACTTTAGTCCTTTTCAATAAGGAACTCTACGTGTCAAATTGTTATCAATACTAACACTTTACTGCCTCAAGTCTACGCATAAGCAAAGTTGTGTATATAGCTAGCACAAAACGTTTATCCTCTTTTCTCGGTTTTCTTACCTTTAAGTGCTAAGTTGAAAATATCGCACTGGCACAAGTTTTATCAATAGCGTTTCTGTTGAATGTTTGCTTTAAAAATTTGGTGGTGCGCGCAGGTAGTCCACGATTCGCTCTTTCAAGCTCTTTTGCCTTGACAGTTCATTTATATGCTAAGGATAAAGCACACTATTAAAAAGCACTCGATTGAAAGGACGAAGAGGTACGAACAATTAAGAAATCTGCACTCACCGTCTTCGCACATAACATTCGCTGTCAACAAAGATAACAAGAAGACAAGGAAGGCAAAAGAATCCATGTTGCAAGTAACCTTGAGATGACTTATTAAGCAGTTCACTGAAAATGTAGAATTACGCGTACATCATTGGCAAGTATAGGTTCGCCCGGACAGCTGCGCTGAATGATTAAGACGTCAGGTTTAAACGCCATCGAGGGAACAAGTGAGGTTAACGGGTAGTCGAACTATTTTTATACCGCGGGCACTTCACTTTGAGCCAATAAAGCTTTTGTTTTGATATGCATGTGACGTCTTGTTGAGAGGTTCATTTCAAGCCTCCGTTTTGTCATGTTTTGTTAATGAGGTTCGTTTTGTCATTGTAATAATTCTAAAACAGTCTCTTGCATGGAGCATGTAGCGGCAACTAAGAGACGAAAATATTAAACAAGCTAAACAGAGCTGTCGAGATGTATATAGTAGTAGCGGGGGCAAATGGTGAACGTTAACTGCATTGAAGAGACGCACGACATCATACCACGAGGAAGAACGAAGCTTAATCATTTTCATGAAACACAAACTCCTATCCTTGCTGTTTAACACCCTTTTTTTAAGGATGGTTATAAGAGTTCCACTGGTTGACGATATCAAAATTTAACGTCGTTCACTATTAAAACAAAACTGAAAGGCCCTCATAAAATGACTAAATTTAACACAGAAACTCACAAAGCATTCCATAATTGCCGTAAAACTGTTAGAGCCCTTTTCTAACGAGGTTCCCGGTATAACGAAAACATGTTCCTGTCCTAAGCACATTTTTAGATCGGGATTACTATACTTTTTTTTGTCTAAATCTGTTTTTTTTTTCATGTACCTGGAGTTGGGATTCAGTCGTTTGCATGCAAAACTTGTAGCATTGTTTATCAGAAGCTAGCGTCTGGTTGTCTGATAGTATTATGTGTGCCAATTGTAAGGCTGATTATGGCGTGAGCGTTTGTGTTAAGTACAAAACAAGAAACTAACTAACTACAGTTAAAAATAATTAGATATTAGGATTTAATGACAATTTATTAAAGAATATTATCAGCAATTTTGCGAAAGAAAAGACGATTGGAACTTGAGTCATATCGTTGTTTTGTTTGATCCTCTCCGCTTCTTTCAGTTACGATTTGATATTTTCTTATTTAGCTTACCGTCTCATTTTTTAATAATGTTGCAAAAGCGCTGGGAAGTGTTGGAAGTTTAGAAAGTAGATGAATGAAATAAATGTTTCAACAAAGCTTATCGCATAGAATTAAAAAAAAAACCAAACTCCCAGCTTGTCAAACTCTAGTCCTAGAATTTGGTGGCTGGTCCAAGCTAAATTGCTGGCTACATTTGAATTAATGAAAGGATGTATCGGAAATCATTTTTTTAATGTAAATTTGTAAATTATGGCTTTTCAGCAATGTTTTGCATTTATAGATTCCAACCTTTCTATAAAAATACTCTCGATTTTTGATTGGCTCCTTCACGCGCCTATTTGTCGCGTTATTGGCACTCGATTAGTGGTTGTCCAATTACAACTTTTGCAACTGCAAAATGCATCCTTGCTTTTCACAAGAATCGTGTTTAACAACTTGCTCGTGCATGCGCACAACTCTTTTTTTTTCGCTTCTCCTTTTTCTCTTCTCTCTTTTCAAGTAGAAGAATTTCCGAGAAAGCGTAAAAGTGGCAAGAACTACTTACCATGGACAAGCAAAGGGTGGAAAGGGGAAATTTTCCTTTGAATTTTTCACTAAAATTTTGAAGCGTTTTGGTGCATATTTCAAGCTCTGTCAATCTAATCATGCTGGTTTAGGTACCGTTGGAAAGGTTTTGTTCTGCTTCACAATTTGAACATAGTTGTTGCCCTTCTCGGTAAAAGGTGATGACATCACAAGCGGGACAAATGCCCGGATCCTTTACGAGCGGTTTAAGGCGGTTCAGGTGTCAATGGGTTAAATATACCTTTGCCTTTTTACACAAAAGAGGTTCCCAAAAGCTTTCATCGCAACCCAAGGTTCTAAAAAAACATTTTTTGTTCTTCGATATGATAAATAACTAATTGGAAATCATGTTTTATCATTCAGAGAGTAACCGTGCTTGTAAATTCAAATCAAAATTACTCGCCCGGTTGATTGAAGCGTTATTTTACTTAACCCATGAAAAACATTTTGGCGTAAGCGATGCGGTTGTTTACTGTGGTTACCGTTGGAAATGCAACAACTTCTGCATTTTAAAAATCTGTTGATAAAACAGATTTTCCTTAAGAGACTGTAATCAATCTACACGTTTTCTTTATGCCACTAAATGGCTCTTACATTCCTTTTATTCAATTTATTTTAATACAGTAAGTGGATCTTTATAATCACCTTCCACATTTTAGATTAAACTTTAAATCGGAAAGGTGTAAATGGTACATGAAAATAGATGTACAGATTAACTATATTACGAAATAATTGTTATTAGTTAAACATATTAATAGTTATTAGTTAAAATATTAAAAATATTAATACACAACGACATATTTCCAACTCGCGCAACTGTACTTAAGCGTGGAGTCACATATTATAGAAAACTACTTTTTGCGATTCATTGTATCTTACATCACAAAAGGGAGAAAAGATTCTGCAGTACTATTCCTTTTACCGCAACGACGCAAAACCAGTAAATGGCGCAGATAAAACGAAAGTTACACCCCCCCCCCCTTTTTTTTTGGGGGGGGGGGAGGGTGGGGGGGGGGGGGGGGCGATGGGTAGTAGCTCTCTCAAGGTCTCAGATGAATGGCTCGCTAGCAACGGGAACGATGCCCCTAGAACCAAAATGAGTAGCAACTGCTACACTAGAGGACCAGTATAATTACAAACTTACGAGAGCTGCTCTAAAACTTTTTTTCTTTGGAAATTTGCCCTCGGCCGTCCGCTTGCAATTGCAACCGGCGATACGATACACAGTGCACTACAAAGGAAGCACCATAAATCAGATTATTTAGTATTATGTAATAATGTCTCAAACTAACTATACTTATTTTAACTACAATGGTGTTTATACTACTTCGTTTTTAGAAGTGCTTGTTTCAATGGATCTGCCAGGTTAAATAATTTATATCGTTATATCTGATGTTCCTTATTCACGCATTATAAACTCAGATACAACGACTTCAGTTCTGTTACTTAATTGTTTGCGATATCCCAGGTGTCTGGCTATGTTTAGTAGAATTTACGTCAAATAGCTTGACATAATGAAACGGTCGTTTTTTCGTTCGCATGCCCGGTCGTTCGCTATGTTCAATCGAGTTCGCTAAACGGGCATTAATAATATTATAATAATATAATGCTTATATATAGCGCAAAAATCCGAAAGTCCAATCGCGCTTTACATATTGATTTAAACAGCTAAAAACGTACAAACGAAATTAACCACAGCTACAAAGTTGTTTATGAAATATTACTTATTAAAACAATAAGCAAAGTTCTAGAAGATATAAAATTAAGAAAAATAAATGGCAGCAATAAAAACTCATGCATTGCACGTTTGTTTAAAAAGATGCGTTTCTAAAAGTGAACGAAAAATTCTACAGTATTGGAGCAGGAAATGCAATAGAAAAAAAGTTGTGTCCAAATTTTCAATTCATATTTTTAGGGATCTGACAGATTTTGCGATTTAGATTTTGGAAGACTTAAATTACAAAATCAGATTTGAAATTACAAAACACCTACGCTGGTGTATAGCTTTTGTTAAGATTTTCTATGTACAAAGTTGACATGTCATTCACTGTCTTGTAAGAGAGAGAAGTCCCTTTGAGGGGACCACTGACGCTAAGTGAATCATTCGATCGCCATACTTTTGACTAATTAGAAAATTCCCCGCGCTCGAAGTCAACGTTGTATTGAGCTAGCCAAATTAATACACCTTTAATACACCTTTTCGGCAACATTGCATGGGGCACGGAAGTAATTTTCTAACAGAAGAGTCCAGGTTTCAGTTTACCGTGACACAAAGCGCCGGCTTTGTAGGAAATAGGCTCCAAAAGGAATTTACTTCTTTTCATAAGGAAAAACGAATATGACCTCGAAAAAACTTTCTCGGCGACTAACCATTGTTTATTTTAATAATCGCTTGGCTTTGAATTACTTTGGAGATTTGGATAATTACTGCACCACTTCCGAAGATAAAAACGAGTATTTTTATTAACAGTGTATACGTAAAAGTAATGGAAAGCCTTGAAAGCATTGTGAATGTTAATTCTGTTGAAGGAATTCTATAGTTTTGCGAGCGGTATTGTGCTATTTTGCGACGCCATGATTCGTAAATAATTTTATCATCATGTTGAATTACCGCTCTTCCAAGATAATCCCACATTGCTAGCGCTATTGAATTAATATCAGTGTCATTTTATCGAATATAACGTTACCTTTTATGAGAGTAGTTTAAGATGCAAATATACACGTATCACCTTTGTATACCGTCGGATACTCCAGGCCAACATTCCACACCTTCGTATTCGAGGTATTTCCACTCTGAGACAGATACATTTAAACCGTAACTCAGGGCAATACATCAAAACACTGATCGGTTCAACATTTCGGCGAAAGTTCGCTACGACTTCCTAGACTACTCGCTTGAACCTGCTGTGGTACAGTTCATAACTGACTGTGCATGATTTTTTATGCTAATTGGTGAAGTGACGTAATGGTCACTTTTTACGTGTTCCATTCCATCGGGTGTGAGCTCAAACCATAGTCGGGGAACCGTTTTGTCAGTTTTTTCTCTTCTTTTTATAACGCATCTGTTTATATCATTTCGCTACAACATATAATTTATTGCCCCGTAATGAACATTTAAGAACCTATTAACCGAAACGGAACGTTTGCCCCTACGTCTCGCGAATTCGTATAGTTCATCAACTTTGTATTTTGTTTTGGTGGAGTATTTCGATTTTGAATTCAACAAAGGTGGATGTTTATCGAAGGAGGAAAAAAAGAATAGTCACATGTATGACTTCAGTTTCTCATCCTCGATCTTCCCAGGATTACTGAATACTGTAAAATTCCGGTTACAATCCCTGGGCTTATACAACGTCGTAAGGGGTTTAGGGTGGACTTACACTATACCAATCACAGTTTGATGAAAAATCCATTAAAAAATCGTGAAATACCCATGAACCCATTTTTCATGGTCATGAAAATAGAGATTTTCATTTTCATGGTCCTCTTCAAGCCCATGAATTTTCCATAAAATTTGAATTGATATAATTCATGACCCATGAAAAAAAATCATGGCCATGAAGAAACATTCTATGGCCATGAAAAATTTCATGGGGCATGAAATTACCATGAAATCTGAAGAGATAAATTTCACAAACCATGAAAAAAATCCATGGCCATGAAAAACTTGGAACACACCAAAGTTAGGTCATGAAATTTCCATGAAATGTAAAGTTGAAATTTCATGACCCATGAAAAGAGTGATCTTCTTGAGTATTGAATTTCACAGGTCATGAATTTTCCATGAAAGTATGCTTTTAGACATGACGTATGTTCTAAATGCCCCCATGATTATCAACGAACCACGGGTCATGAAAATTATGATAAGATATAAGACAATAAACAGGTGAGTTATATCTTGGCCTGGAGTAATATTATTTCACAAGTTAATAAAATCACTCTAAAAAAACAAATAATCTTTTTTTTTTTTCTGTTTACCAGGTACCACTTTGAGTTTGTTTTTAACTAAAATACAAAATGCTTCTGATTAAATTCCACTACATATCAGTTTAATGTCTATTTAATCAATGAGTTATAGTTTTTCATCTAAAGTAGATTTACTATATATTCTTATCAACTGGAGGAAAAGAGTAAAAATAAGTTAATTCTTAGTTCTACTTAAATTCTTTGTTCACGAGTTTGAATCAATAAACTCCGTCTATATTCTATTAAAAATATATATATGCTTTTGCTGTTGTGGATAACTTTTATTATATTTTTATTATATTTGAAAAATGGAATGACAAAAGACAACCATAAAACGCTGCGTACAAAGACACATTCGGTCTCTTCAAATCTAAGAGTGTTACATTGGTATTAGTGGCAAAAAAGAAGAACTTAAAAATAAATTTCTCTCTTGAGCACGGCCTTCATCCTGAAAATTAAACACAGAAAGATATTCGTTTTTGAAGTTTTATATCTTCAATATCATGTGACTTAAATGGAGGAGCTTTAATTGCTTTCACCAATTCGGATTTGAAGTATTACTCTTGTGCGAGTGTCTTATCTTGTACAGTTCGCAAGAAACCACCAAGAAACTCCACATCCTAATCTTTGATTTCCAGTGAATAGGTAAAATCGTTTTCAGTGTCAATAGGTTTCACAGCATTTGTAATTCAAGGTGCAAAGATTTCACTTTACCTGTTGGAAAGCTGCGGCCTGAACATTTCTCTAAAAGAAGACGAATATGCCGCAACAGTTCTTGGGGTATCATAATTTCTTCATGTACTCTTGGTCAATGATCGTTTTCTTCCCAATGAAACACCAAGCCTTCCATCTTGACAAGAATTTGATTTGATTGGAATAACCACTGTCATCTTTAAATGATTTCTCAATGTTTTCTAGCTTAAAAAAGTGTATAAAATGAGTGAAAGCCTGTGTTTCTCTCTTCTGAAAATTGAATACAGCAGCACTTTGGTCCGCCATATTGATTCTGTCCCATGATGCTTTGGAAAATGTGGTAAAATGACTCCTTTTGACCAGCGGATTACCACTCCAAATAGTCGTTTTTTCGGGCGCGCATATTTTGAAGTGCAGTTTGAATCAATATGTCCCTAGCAATTTCAGCTGTTTTTGGCATGGAATTCCCTTCAAAATGATATGTACAGGATCAAATAAGGATCACAATTGCTTCACAGAAAGGAAGGCAAGTTAAGGACAAGTAAGAACATTAGTGATGTTCGTAGTTCAACATTTAAATTGCTCAACTGTTGACATGCTTATACCCTGGAGCAGATCGACTTGAAACACAACATTTTTGGCACTGATTCCTTGTCATTTTTATTTAGTTGAAAGACTAGAAAAATGCCCCTGCTCCTTGAATGCTTAGAAGGCATATTAGAAAATTATACACAATCACTGGTGGGCGGTATGCTTTTGTAGTGAGATTGAATTGATTTAAACGTACAATGATTTTAAGCGATTAAATGATTAAATGTTTCAAGACTTACAAGTATTACAGACCCCTCAAACAATCAATTTGATTCTGTGTTTCTTTTTGTCTTATTACAGCATTTGTACTACCAGAACAACTAATGAATAGCACACAGTACAGTTGTAACTTGAAGTTGGTCACCAACTGCTATAAGCTTATGCCTAATATAAAAGCTAAGTGTAAAAGCCTGTTATTTTTATAACAAAAAATCAATTTTATCAGATTTTATGAATTTTGTGTTAATCTGAACTGGTGGGAACTTTTTGAAATATCAGCTTCTCTTTAGAAACCATTCAATTCTGTGTTGTATTGTTTTCTTCCTTTCAAGAATAGCTTTAACTTATAAAGCAGTTACATTTTCTGTTATCATTATAGATTGTTAAAACCATCAATAAACATTTCAGTGAGAAAACATTTCGCTGGTGCAGATAGAGTGATTTTATTTACCATGAAACAATATCTACTAGCTATAAAACAAACAGTTTTAGAGAGCTGTAGGATGTATTACTTCAATGTGGATGAGTACCTAAGTTTTTATTTCATATATTGTTTAATGGACTTTTAATGGAACTTTCATGGTGTGCAGTAGTAACCATTTACCCCATGAAAGTAACAGGGAACCAGATTTCATGGGCCATAATAATGTCGTGAAAAGGCCATGAAAGTAATGGGAAAATTTTAATGGGCCATTAAAAACGTCCAGTTAACAGGGTTTTCATGGGCCATGAATTTTCCATCCCATTAAATTACCATGAATTTTCACACCATGAAAATCTGGTGGTGAGTTTCATGGCTTGCTTTTCTAGCCATGAAAATCCCATTAAATTACATTTCATGACTCATTAAAGTTTAATGGCTTTTTCATGCATTTTTAATGATTTTTTCCCCCAGGCAGTAAATTTCATGGGCCATGAAGTGGATCTTTTTAAGAGGATTTTCATGGCATTTTTCATGGTTTTACCCCATGAAAAATCCCTCAGTTAGCCCATGAAAAACCTGTTAAAAACTCATGAAAATCTTGTGATTTTCCCATTGAAATATTCACAAGATTTTAATGGGTTTTGGTTTCCTAGTGTTATAAACGGAGGGGCTTATACCCGGAGGGGCTTATAAGCGAAATAAAAAAGCGCTTCGAAACGAGCCACGACAGTGTTGATCGTAATATGTCTTTGAGGTAAAAAGTCATAATAAAGCAACATTTAGCCCTGTTCAGTACTGTCATCCGACAGAGGGGGGCTTATAACTGGATGTATTTCCTGTTTCCAATTTGATGGGCCTATAACAAGGGGGGCTTATAAGCGGCTTATAACCGGAATTTTACGGTAGTCGCAAAATATGCGTCATGCACTAGTCAGCGCGTTTAAAACAAAATGTTTACAGTTTCTGACGGACGGACAAAAGTTCCTCCAACTACTCACTATAACCTCGTATATGGTTTTAAAAGCTATTTCCGAGTTAAAAACGAGACCAACTGATGGTCAGAACAGGATTTGAACCAGCGACTTCCGAATTTCAAGTCCAGCGCCACTCGGCCACGCTGCTTCCGTTTCACCACACATCTACATTATTCGTGAAATCCAGAGGCACTACAAAGATCTCTTCCTAGAGTTACGTCACACTAGTATCGAAATTCTTGGCTGGAATCTCAAACCCCTTTCCAGCTGGGAAGAGAGACTTGCGTTTACTCATTCAATTTCAGACAGCCCCTTGTATGTTAATTCCATAGGCTCTTTCATTTTGACATTCGTTTGTTTAGTAATGCTAATTACGCTAAATGTAAACAAGCTCGTTACAAAATATTTACCCGCCAATATCCAGCTGTACTGTACTGAGATCATTTGCAACGGAATTAGTCGGTGCCACAGTAACGGGAGTTACAATATAGTGGTGGAACCAACTTGTAGATGTAATAGGAGCTGCAGTTCTTTACTTCAACTTGAATTTTGAGCGATGCTTTGCAGCAATCTCCAGACCTGTGAAAGCAGACTTTTCTTGTGACTATACCCTCAGCCACTGTGGGATGAGCATCACTCAACCAGCCCGGGAAGCTTGCATCACATCTGTTCACCGGTGGGCATGTGGTCGCCATTTGTGTCCCTGCATCTCCTTGGAAACGGTGCCAGCCGTTAAGTGCCGTGTCACATTTTGCGGATACCGTTGTGTAGTCATATTTTCTATCTGCATCGGACAGAGTTTGGTAGTTTTGACATACATCAGCTTAAAAATAAGTACATAAATAAATAAGTAACACAAAAACACTAGAACGAAAAAGGTTACATTTTGTTTTCTTTTTGTACTGTATGATTTACCCTTTCGCTGCTAAATTTCCTAAAAAAAAAGAACTGCTTTTTTACCGGTTTTATTTTTGTGCTATGATGCTAAATTTCCTGGCTTTTATTTTACACTTTAGCTAGATTTTCATGACGATTACGTCTTAAAATGTATAATACTTTCCGTAGACTAACGGTTAGATAAAAATATATCGAAAACAAGAACTTTTACCGAGTAGTTTTTTTCGTTATTAGGCTCAAAAGAACCAAAATAGGGTATCTGACCTTATGACGTTGCCATGGCACCGAAGTTTGACGTGACAATGATATATCGATTTCTTCATTGGTAAACCTTGTGCAAGTTTGTACTAAAAGATTTTTATAACCGTTATTGGCATAGTTGCGATAGAACACCAAAGATGGGCAAAGATGGGCATCACCAAACTATTTGTTTTAATGATTTTTCTTGGTGCTAACCATGGCCACGTGAACAAAAAATCCACCTCGTGTGTTTTTATAATATAATTAACAATTATTCTTTGAAATCGAGGTGAATAGTGGCAGAATATTTACCGAGCCGCGTAGCGGCGAGATAAATATTCTGCCGCTATTCACCGAGATTGAAAAGAATAATTGTTTTAGTATATACACACGAAGTGATCTCAAAACAGACAATCTAGACATTTTCAAAAGGAAACCTATGAAAGGCAATTTTATTGACGTCTAATTTGAAGTCTCAATTCATGCGTGAAACACGTACAAAACTATTTACAGATTCTTTTAACATGGCAAATACACAATCTTCGATAAAATCCTCGTCAAAATGGTCCTTTTACACAGTTCAAATCGGCAACTTTAATCGAAAGTCTGCTTGGAAATCGATAACTGATCAAACAAAGTTTTCGAAGTTATCGAGAAAGGCTTGTTGTTTGGCTCGTTGCGAAGGTGCCTGTCAATGGCGGCTCAAATTGAGGTGAGTGTTGCCTTGTTATAATATGACCTGTCTTGTTTTCTCGCGGAGATATAAAACTTCAATTCTTCTTTTTCTATTTCCTCGATTTCGGTGATAAATTCGTTCTGTCAGGCAAACCAGTCTACAAAAATACTCGTAATGAGACAAATTGTAGTCGTGAAGATTAATTGCTGCCTATTTAGCGATAGGTCGAATTGATCACAGTAATTATCTCGATAAACAAACTGAAAAACACTTGTTTGCAAAACATGACTTCTTCACTTATCTTTAAAAACTTTTAGGCCAGAGTTCGTTGCCTTCTTGGTGTTTTCTGGCTCGCTGTCGTCTTTTATTTTCACTATTTTTGATTCTGAAACGCTAGCGAAACGCGAGTTTACGCCGGCCATTTTGTTTTATGTTTTATGGGATAATGCATTATCCACTCGGTAGCGAGTGAATAATGCGGCATTAGCCCGAGATAGCGAACCAATCAGATTGCTGGAATAGCCAAGATCACTGAGTGTGTATATACTAATGATGTATGTTCACTCTTCACTTGAGATAGTCATTTTGAGATTTACTTCCTATTATATTTTAAGCAATGATGAAGTGGAATCTACCTTTTCAACATAATGTTCGCTAAAAAGATAAAAACTTTGAAAGTTGAAAGGCTATTATATATTTAAGTTAAAAAATAAAACCGAACGTTTTCGACTAAAAGTCATCATCAGGGTTGATGTTTTTGCCGCGTGGTTTCGTATTTAAATGTTAAGTCACTCCCATGGGGAACAGGTGAATTGGATGAGCCAGCAGCTTTTTGTTTAGCTCTGGCTTTCTTAGAGCAATAAACAAAGCCTCCAGGATCTTGCGTTTTCGCCAATTGTGTTGCCCGGTGATTACATTCCATGTGAATGAGTGTCGCGGGAATTCAAGTAGATGTCTCGCAGGTTCTGAAACCTTGGTGGTGTCAGAATGTTCATCAATCCGAACACTGAAATTCCTTTGTGTTTCACCTACATACTTGGCACCACAGTCACAATTGCCTTCGTAAACCACGTGGGATTTGTGGACGTTTTCCTTGTCAGCCAAATTACTTCGAGGATACACTTTGTTCCGAGTAAAATTGTTCAGTTTGTTTATAAATTTGAAACTTGCTTTCTCGTTTCTTTCGCAAAACGGTATCCTGATGGTGATTCGTCTTCTCTCTTCGAATAAGTTGGTTGGAATTATCGGCTCTTCTTCATGCAAACGATATTGGAAGGATTTAATCGTGTTGTCGACAAAATTTCTTGGATAGCCAGATTTAATAAAATTAGTACGTATTTCTTTGATGTCTTACGCAAGGTTGCTTGATATTCGTTTCGCTTGGTGCAAGGCCCCCGTTATTGAATTTCTTTTCCATTTGGTTGGTATCTTGGAGCTCCAATGTGTGGGAATTTTTCCAGGTTTTTTGTACACTGATCTCTCGAATTTCCCATCTTTGTACTGAAACTGTGTGTCTAGGAAGTGGCTTGGGTTGTCCTCCACCGTGAACTTGATGTTAGGATGGTAAGAGTTCAATTCTTCTAGAAGCTCATCAGGTTGGCCTTTTTTCCTTTTAGCGATGCAGTCGTCTACATATCTGTGGTAGAGGGCAGGGGCGTTTGGGGTCACAATGTCATCTTCTAGTTTGGACATGAAGGTATTTGCTAGTACTGGTGATAATGGGTTCCCCATTCCACATCCGTCAATTTGTTTGTAAAGGCGATTGTTGAAACTAAATACAGTTCCTTTTGTAACCTTGAGAAGCAGGCGTTTGAATAGCATCTTTGAGCCAAGTTTCGGCAATATGTGTTCAGTGTAGATCTTGTGTATGATGTAGTCGATGGTCTCTTCCAAAAACGTCCACAAATCCCACGCGGTTTACGAAGGCAATTGTGACTGTGGTGCCAAGTATGTAGGTGAAACACAAAGGAATTTCAGTGTTCGGATTGATGAACATTCTGACACCACCAAGGTCTCAGAACCTGCGAGACATCTACTTGAATTCCCGCAACACTCATTCACATGGAATGTAATCACCGGGCAACACAATTGGCGAAAACGCAAGATCCTGGAGGCTTTGTTTATTGCTCTAAGAAAGCCAGAGCTAAACAAAAAGCTGCTGGCTCATCCAATTCACCTGTTCTCCATGGGAGTGACTTAACATTTAAATACGAAACCACGCGGCAAAAACATCAACCCTGATGATGACTTTTAGTCGAAAACGTTCGGTTATATAACTTATATATATAATAGCCTTTCAACTTTCAAAATCTACCTTTTATTTTGGCTCTTTGGAGCTAATGAGAAAGAATTGAATGCTTAAAATATTGTTAAAATTTTGTTGCACCTTCACAATTATCGCCATTCTTTACGAATCCATCTTTGCATTGACAGATGTACGATCCATTGGTATTATTGCATGTCGAGTTGAGAACGGCGTAACAAGGGTCGACCTGTGCAGTACACTCGTTGATATCTGAAAGACAAAATGGGATACCGTATTTACTCGATTAAACGATCTTTAATTTTTTGAGACCCGGCTGGGGCACTTTTCGGGCGTTGCGCTCTTTAAACATAGGCACGCTAAGCGTGCAGGAGTTATTTTTTCAATTGATTGGGTGGCTTGGGGTAGAACTGGGTGTTAGTCCTGTTGGGATGGTTTATTTCATGGGTTGAGCTATTTGTGCATGGTTCATGTGCACGGTCCATCGCGCCGACTAAGAGGTACTTTTGGAAAAATAACTCAAAAACAATTTAAAAAGAAATTGTGCAAATGTTCTAAAATTAGGCTGCTTTCCCTTGTAAATATGACTGTGGTGTGCAACCGATCGATCGAACCATACTGTTGAAGACAAAAAATACGTCAGTAATTTCTTCAAACGTAAACAGAAAAAAATATCTGGTAGTCACTTTTAAGGTTACCTTGATGTTTAACTATCCATCCCCTTTCATTCCAAGCCGAAAAAAAACCGCTAAGTACATCAAAACATGGATTGAAAACTGTTGACAACATTTACCGTAAACATGATCACAAAATCGCAAACACGCTCCCTAAGAAAGCCAAATAGACCCAGAAATTGCAAACGAATAGCCAGATGGAACAAGAACAAAGTATTCTCGGGTTTCAGAAATGGCTCCATTATTTTCATCATCAATATAAAACAGAAACCTTTCTGCAAGCAAGGACGACTTTCTTTCGACGAACGCGAGAAACAAACAACTCTAGTCACCAGTGCATTTCGGCCAAACCACGTGACGATTTTACTTGGACTGGTACAATATGTAATTTCGCAACCAGAAGCAGAAACGTGCCCTAACTTGTAAGCGTAACATGATCAGTACCGATATTCCCACGGCCGTGCTAAAAATAGCTGTCGATGAAGTTGTGTGACACGCTTGACTGCACACCCAAAAAGCTAGTTTTCTTTTCAGCCGTTGTTTTTTGCGTGACGAGCCCAAACAACGGCTGTAAAGGAGACTACCAAAAAGCTGGCTGTCTTTTTTTTTCTTTTGCCTATGAGTAAACGTACATGTAACTGCAACCGCTTTGCGTTGGGAATATTAAATACACTAAAAAGGTATTGCGTCAGCCATGAATGCGCTGACGTTGCAGCTTTCACTTTCGGTATGTGACAAACAAGATTATGTTTACTTTGCATGTTTATTTTGCCAGAAGCGACGGTCGTTAATTTGTTTGCAATTTTGCGACTATTTCTTGTCGGTTTAGCCAGTTGAAGTGAATATTTTGGCTGTTTCATCGAGGCGAGTTCAGAGATCTGAAGAAAATAAATTTGGCCGACGTAAACACTTGCAAGCATTACGTCATTGGTACGGAAATAACCGCATTGCACCGCCGTACTACTAAAGATAGCCATCAACAATCGGATGCGAAGCTTGAAATGCGAGACTCGCACAACGACTACTATACCTTCCTGCGGCCCTCACTCGCGGCACAAATGATGATTTTCTCTTTCCGTGCCATCCAACTACGTTGTCAAAACACCTGAGGGGAAATTTAATATTTGCCGAGCAGACAAAACGTGCCCTTGTAACATCATCACGTTATGAGCTTTTCAAACGATCATACAATAAATAACTCATGACCGCCCATGTGAAGTCCTACTATTCCTAAGCAGGAAACGTCGAACCTTCTCCGACCACATTCCAACCTCACGAAAATACCTATTATTTGGCAACTCTTGAACCCAAATAAACCCACATGCCTCAACCTATTACAAATACGTTATTCTTTTGGGGAAAACCTTGAGAGGTTTATGGTCGCTCGTGTTATTACTTAGCCAAAGCTCCTACTAATGCTATACTTTTAACCGAGAGAAAACAGTTTAAACACCGCGCGGTTAGAATCTCAAAGATTTCTCGTTTAATTTCTTTAACACTCGCCCTTACAAACAACCCACAGTGCGTCAGTTTGTTCTCATTTGGGGACCAAAACAAAACGTTGAGCAAACACACAACACTGACATAAAAAATGGAAGTCACAACATTTAATTTATTCTCAATACACATATTTATTCTACTCAAAAACATCATAAATTGTAAATGAAGTGGTCAACAAATACTATACCCATATTCTGTCGTCAACTGAACTAGTTAATTCCGTAAACCAAGAGAATCACCTTCACCACCATGAAATTTCCAAACACTTTTCATTTTCAGAACCCACACACAATGTTCTCACCCAAAGCTACATAAAAATCAAGAACTGGAATAGAGACTTCAGGCCAACACAGCCTAATAAGGTCGAATCTGTAGCAAAACAAAGATGGCCGTACCTTGAATCCAAAACAAATATTCATGAAAACGATCCATATATACAGGCCGCAATTTGATTGGTCCTTGATAGAATCCCAAATTTGATTGGTGTGAAATACATACATGAATGATCCACCCAACCAACATCCAACATCCAACATCCACCCACTTAATAGCCAAATACGTCTTCACGCCGAGTAAGAGTTATTTTTTTGAAAAAAATAACTCAAAAACTTATAGCATTTGTACATGATAACAGGAGGGAGATAGCAATGAAATATAGCCACTTCGAACTGGAAAACCATAGTTAATAGATGGAAATGGTTAGGAAGCCCGTCAAACATCAAAGGAGCAAACAAAGAGGCCAAGATTAAGGTTGGAAGGTCCATGACCGTGCACATCTTTTGTTTTGCGCTCATACACTATGCATGAATTACGTTATCGCAATGTTTCTATTGGTTAGTTATATGAACACACTTAACAACCTTTTGTCAGGTTTTGTGCACGGTCAACCCCCAAAATCGGAAACAAAAACCTATAACAAAGAACTTTGCCAGGCTTCATAACCATTTCCCTCTGTTAACTATGGGAAAACATTGTAATCCAAGAGAATATCATATTCGTATTAACAATGATTTAGTAATACACAGACAGGTAAAAACGAACGATAATATATAGATTTAGGCAGGCCTAAAAGGGGAGCTCCCATTTATTATTTTTTTGCCCAATTTAATTACAGTGTTACCAAATAAGTAGCCACTTATACAGTGGCCCATATGGGTTCAAAATAAATTAATTTTCAATCGCTCATGGTTAAACTTAATATCTTACATGTAAAAACCTCTCATGGTTTTGTTGACGAAGGCGATGTCAATATATTTCGAGGTTAATCCTTCTAAATTTTTGCCTGTGACAGGTTCTAAAATTAAAATTGACGAGTGCACTTTGGGTTCCTCACGTACGCACGTAGGCGCAACAACAAATCTTAGTAAATCTATATACAACGTTTACTTTACACTATGTTAATAATCCTTTATGAGTTATTCAATGTAAAAAGGACCTTGGTCTTGCTTTGATTTACTGCAAAACAGTTAGGGCATAAAAAAATAAAAACAACTCAAGGCAAAAACAAAAATACAGCAAAACAAAGTAAGTAAACTCACTGCTAAACACAGTAAACAAAATGAACTCACGGCATAAAACAAACTCTGCAAATTGATGGTTCCGGTTTTGTAATTCATTTTAAAGCAGATTTTGTGTAAGAATTGTGGCAGTTTGTGATCTGGAAAGTGGTGCACGCTAACTTAGAATAAGCTTACAATGTTGTTTTGACTGTTTTGAACCGTGTTCTTTTCGTTGCAGTTTGGTTGCATGATTACCTAATTCTATTTTACCGTACGCCTTGCTAAAAACCTTAGAGAATTTTATGCAGAGAACTGCTTCAATTTGCGGAAGGTTTAGTCTGAACTTCAGTGCTCAGCCAAGCACAGGTATTAAACTCGCAACGAAATCGGCGAAATATTGGTTTACGATTTCAACACACTCGCTGATAAGAGAAACAAAACAAATGCAAGTGAGTATAAAAAAAGAGCGGTTGGATAATAGACTGCTTAAATATATATTGCTGGCTTGCACTGTCACGCCATAAAAAAATAAATTAGAAACCGTTCAATGAAAGAAGCTAAGAAAATGAAATGTTATAGGAGACCTACACTGGAAAAACTTCTCCAAGTCTCAGGTCTCTGTGATGCGCTGTTTCTGAGTTATTTGCCAAAACGTTTCACGCAAATTTATAGAGCTTTGTATGGAGACGCCATGTTGGTGTACAACTTTAGTACACCAACATGACCGCCAAATCATCTGAAATTCACTTCTACGATGAAAGCGCTTTCCATTCGCTCGTGAGCTCTTATATATGCGTACAAACACATCTTCTAAAACTTTAAAATGTTTTAAGTGCTGAAAACCATAAGAGGAGACCTTTTTCAACCAGTACAGCTTTGTCGCGGCCACTATCTCCGTGTCACGCAAGGTTAAAATTACGAAATTCAAAATGCTGTATTTTTAAAGCGACAGACACTACAAGACTGAAAACTTGCAAAACGATTTTTTTCTAGGCCATCTTCAACCTAGTGTAGGAAAAAAAATTAGAAGACCTCACAATAATGAGTTTAAAATTTTATGACGTCACGTGCAAACCAAGAATTGGTGTGCAGTATCGCTGAGTAGTTTTACTTGGTTTTGTTTCGCAGGATTTTTCTGTACGTGTAGTTTGTAATTTATAATAAAGCGAAATCGTGATTTTGATCCGTGAAACTTAATAATTTGATATTGTTATCAAAATCCAATCATGGTCAATCATGGACATCACAGTTAACTCCACTAACTAAGTACAAAAGAATTAACCTAAACGAAATATTTAATAAACATTGTCTGTATGAAATGTACAAACATGAACAGGTTTGTAAGCAGCATTAATTGAATTATAAATATTTACGGGAAGATCTAAACCGACACAACTTCAAATTCGTACATAAATGAAGTATAGTAGAAACAGATTCTCACAATAAAATCAAACTTATGCTTAGTGCACCATTTACGTTTGTTACCTCATGTTTGGAGAAGGCTTGTAAATTCTGCAGGGCAAAAATTTCAAACCAGCACAATATATATCGAAAACGAAAACGCCACTCGTTGTACGGCTTACTCCAACACCAGCGGCATATAAGCTTACATGTTTCGAATTATCAGCGAAGATTGATCTCTCCTTTCCTTTCGGTGTAGCTGTTAACAGTCCTTTATCCATCACTTAGTGAACTTCACCGGCTCTGAGCTCACTTTAATTTTAGCTCAATGTCAGCTCAATTAATTTTTCAGCCTTGGTTAGCCGCAGTGCTTCAACTCTCGGTGTTGTCCGATGTATATCATGTTGAAGTCGGCAATTATTTCGGATCTTCCCGTTAAGAGGTTGTCCTAAATCATTTGGCATGAGTTTTCATGATGCAGATGAGTAAATAGAGTGAGAAATATCCACGAAGAACTATGTTTTCCAGCATGCTTTGACCTTTCTTCACGTCTTTCATTCAGGTTAAAAAGTGAACAACGTACCAACTATTTGCCGCCTTTTCGTACAACCGCTTCGTTTAAGTTGAAATGAAATGTCCAGATCATGAGAAAACATGAGAAAAAAAAAAAACGCTGAAGTAATACAGTGTTGTTACAAGTTTCTATGACATTTAAGTTAACTCTCAACAAACCAAAAAATGTTTTTGTGTTACTTTTTGCGTAAGAAGGATTCCAAATCAAGGCCAAAGGTAAACTCGTCACCAGGCCTAATCCGTGCGTACGTACGTACGGACGCGGGCGACTACCAAATTTTCTCGGCTTGATGAATTTACCAATTCCTATAGCTTTGGATGCTCCCCATAACTTCCCGACGTTTCGGCGACCTCTTGATTCCATTATCGAGGGTTCAAATGAGAAATTAACTAAATGCGAGTTCAAAGAGTTACATAGCGGAGGTGGCTACACAAACACTTTGGCAAGGATAGAATCCGTTTGCAAGTTCAAACTCGGTGTCAGTTGCTTGATGTAAAGCATCACGTTGGCAAGACAATCGAATATGTTCCTGCATTTCTTTAGTACTTTAAAACGACGAAAGATATTTTGGACTTGTTCAAGTAAACCGACGTTAATAAAACTTTGGAATTAGATTCTTTGTATTATCAAGCATGTGCTGTGAAGGTTTTAAAAAAATCGTTTGAGCCGTTTTGGAGATTTTCGAAAAAGCGCTAAAAGTAGAAAATTTACCACAAATTACATTGGTAGTGACCGTATGAAAAAATCCAATTCTCGGGATCGCGATAACGTAAATGCCCATCTAAACGGGAAAGGATGGCATATAGTTTGGGTTGTCACGCAACGTTTCTCCTTCTCATGAATAGGGTGTCATTTTTCGGGTTTGGGCCTTACAAAGGGTATCAATTTCCGTTTTAATTTTCGCTGCACAAATCCATCCAAAATTTATGGGAGTGCCCCCCCCCCCTCCCACTCTTTCCCGTTCACGAATCCCACATGCTGCGCATATAAATTATTAAAAGACAGTAGTCTCGAAATCAAACGTGTTGCCACAATATACAGAATGTTCTTTCAAACGCATTAAAAGACCATCCAAAACATTAGAATTTCAGCAACAGTCTTACCTTCCGTACAATCCTGACCCGTGAATCCAGCAGCACACACACATCGATATCCTTTGTCGGTATACCCCGCCTGGCAGATTGCATTGTTCTGACATGGTGTCGAGCCACAGGCGTTCTTAACGGAAATAAGAATAATAATAATAAAAATAATAAAGAAAGCCACAGTTTTTTCTTATTATCCCGGTTTTAGTCAGTTTAGTAACCACAAAAAACTTTTTCTTGAGATTTTGGCGATCTTAGATCACGGAAAACTACTGAAATCTCTCTTAAACAGTTAAATGTGTTTGTAATCCGTAAAATATTCTCGCCCGTAATTGGTCTTAACATGGCATGTGACACAGCCAAACTTGAGGAATATTCAATGATATCCCACAGTTTTTAAAGCAAATATCCCTATAAATGTTTCATGCCAAATGTAGTTTATTCTTTATGTTTTTACTTATTGTTTATATTATTTTTTTTTATAATAACTGACACACGTCTTTTGGTAAACGCCTTTGTAGTCCACATTTACAAGTGTAATCAACAAATGCAAGATAGTAATTGACAATGAGTAAAAATTTATGATTTGTTTGCCTGATTTGGCTGAGCAAAATATGAAAATAAGCACCCGGTCAAAAAAAAAAAGAAAAAAAAAAAGAAAAATCGGGCCGATTTTTGAAATCTGTTGCTCTGCACAGACACTTTTGGCCTTTTTGTTTTTCTTATAATCAACACTCACCTCTGATCCGCGATAAATATAATTTGGCGATGGTTTAAAATCATCAGGGTGTTCGTGGTGAGTTGAGTTGTTCAGTTCACATTTAGCGATTGAAGGAGATCCCTCAATAACTTCCATGTTATAACTGACACAGTTGGGTTCCATAAAGCAAAGCACTCCGCAGAAGTCTTTAAAGACATCTTCAACAGTTCGGTTCACGTGGTTAATCAGTCGTTTACCAGAGAACGAGAGGGCGGATCTGAACTCCAGATGGCGGCATTCCTCTGCAAAAGAGCCAGAGGCTAAAATTAGAAGTTCTGCTTGAAAGTCTTAAATATATAATAATAGCAATTACCCGTGTTATTAAAAGGGGCTTAGAGATGACGCCGACAATTTCTTTTAGAAGAAGTTCTTTGCTTTCTGGTGGTGACAAATGTATTGCTCATGAGCTGGTATACCTGCATGAATAAGAGCTTTTGTACGGTACCTCCTTACAACGGAATGTGCCCTTCCGTGGGTTATGTCTTAGAGGTATCTCTTCATATATGCCATGTACTCGTCTTAATACGGAATATAACACCTCGTTGTTGTTGTTGTTTTATTTTCCTTACTGGAAGTGCGTTCTCGCAGTTGCTGCAATCTTATGGGAAGCGCTTCTCAATGATTGCACCCTCTTTTGCAAGATGCCACCCAGTTGGTGGCTGTGTGCTCTTTTAAGGTGTGCGTTGACTTCGTACGAGATGAGCCTACTATGGGTGGCGCTTTCGAGCAGAATATGCCCTCAATGGGCGTGTTCCCTTACACGTGTTCCCTTACACCAGGAAGACTCAAATTAGCCGATCGATGTCCTTTTCCCTCATAACTGTAGATTCCTTGCGACTGATGTCCATATTGAGAAGGTAAAGGTTTTCTATGAAATCTTAAGGTACCCATAGGGTGCTATCTGTGTACCGTATAGGTGTTTGAGCTGATGTATTTGAAATTCAAACGAAAAAGAACAAATTCCTTCCAAAAAGTTGGAACTAAAATGTCTTTTTCAATGTTTCTGTTGCTTCAGGGAGGCTCCTCTTTTGGGCGATTTTCTTTTCGACCACCGAACCCTACCTACGCCTACTTAAAAAAAAAATAGTAATAATAAATAACTAAAAACGTTACGTAAGCCTAACGTACGCGTAAGTTATGGGTACTACGGTGAGAGGAAGCCTGTCCAAGACTACCTCCATCTGGAAGCCTCCCAGAAGCGATAATTACACAGAAAGGCCTCACAGAAGCGATCATTACACAGAAAGGCCTTCCAGAAGCGATTATTACCAGAAAGGCCACCCAGAAGCGATCATTACACAGCTGGAAAGAGACCGGTGAAAAGACACTTTATCTACAACTTTTCGAAGGATTAGTGAGTGCTTTCAATCGAATTTCAGATTCACACAAACTATTACAGAACTTACTGATAGTAGTTTGGTTACCTGCGGGAAAACCTGTTTCAACGACAGACAGACCCAGGACTAGTAACCTGAGAAAGTTGTATAAGGCATCGGCATAATCTTCAGCAGTATAAAAGTTTTCTTCTTCAACTTAACTTCAATGCTCTTGACGCTGTGTAAAGTTGGTTGTAGGAGCAAATTGAAGTTCGGGTGTATTGCTGATCACATTATTTTGACAATTTCCGGAATTAAAAAGTTGTATTTTATTTAAATGTTATGGACTCAAAGGAAAATTCAAAAATTTATCAATTCAAAGTAAAATAAATATATCAATATTGCTTACATTTAATTTAAATTTTCACGGGATATGAGAAAATATAGACACTTCGATGACGATGTTATAATGATAAAAATTGACAAAGAAAGAAATAAACAGAGAAATTTTGCGTCTAATTCGTGTTAAACAGTTTTTAGCAATGTATGGATCAGATTAAAATGCTCAGTGTTTTTTTTTTAACAAACTGCGCGTTTTCACCAAATTTAATTTGACATGACCAAAAACGTATCACCTTTCAAAAGAACTTCGACTCTATGGTTAATTTTTCAATATCAATAATTAATTGTAAGCACGATCGAAGAAAATATATGGACGTTTGTTTCTTTACACTGAAGACAAAACGTTTACGTTGAAATTAATTAGCTGAGCGAAAGAAAGCAACAAGAAGCGAATAAAATAACCGTTATGTGAATTAATCACATGCCTGGCCACTGTGTCAAGGTGTTCCAAAAGATCGATTTCTGAAGTTAATAAATTAACCAAGTTGTGAAAACAAAATGCAAATAAGCTGGAAATTACAACCATTTTGGCCTTTTTTTCAATTTCGGTTGTTTTCGAAAAAACACAGAAATTGTCAGTAGTCGATAGAAAAACTAACGTATACCGAGTAAAATGCAATTGAAGGATGTTTTCAAAATGTTAAAATGTTGTAAATTAACTGTTCTAATTTTAGAAAGCAGGTTGCTTAAAATTTAATAAGTTGTCTGAGATCTTCCGTTTTCTAAGTTTCGCAGCTATGTTTGAAGTTCACTAAATGATTCGCTGGATATTTGGTGAAATATTTGTTTTTAGAATTCTTTTTTTCTTCAGCAGCCACTTGACGTTGCTCTTGGATTTTGGTGGTAGTCATTGGCGAACTTATAGCATTGTAATAAACATAAGCGTCTCTTAAAAAATTATTTTCTTAGAAATTCGTCAGCGTCAATGGAGTATATGAAGTTCAGTCGAAAACTCTTACTTTAGTCCTTTCCATTAAGGAACTCTACGCGTCAAATTGTTATCAATATTAGCACTTTACTGCCTCAAGTCTACGCATAAGCAAAGTTGTGTATATAGCTAGCACAAAACGTTTATCCTCTTTTCTCTGTTTTCTTCCCTTTAAGTGCTAAGTTGAAAATATCGCACTGACACAACTTATATCAATAGCGTTTCTGTTGAATGTTTGCTTTAAAAATTTGGTGGTGCGCGCAGCTAGTCCACGATTCGCTCTTTCAAGCTCTTTTGCCTTGACAGTTTATTTATATGCTAAGCATAAAGCACACTATTAAAAAGCACTCGATTGAAAGGACGAAGAGGTATGAACAATTGAGAAATTTTCACTCACCGTCTTCGCACATAACATCCACTGTCAACAAAGACAACACGAGGACAACAAAGGCAAAAGAATTCATGTTGCAAATAACCTTGAGATGACTTATTAAGCAGTTCACTATAAATGTAAAATTACGCGTATAGGTTCGCTCGGACAGCTCTGTTGTATGATTAACACATCAGGTTGAAAGACTACCGCGCGCACTTCACTTTGAGCCAATAAAGTTTTTGTTTTGACATGCACGTGACGTCTTGTTGAGAGGTTCATTTCAAGTCTCCGTTTTGTTATGTTTTCTTAATGAGGTTCGTTTTGTCATTGTAATAATTCTAAAACAGTCTCTTGCATGGAGCACGTAGCGGCAACTAAGAGACGGAAAGACTAAACATGCTAAAGAGATCTGTCGAGATGTATATGGTGGTAGCGGGGGGCAAATGGTGACCGTTAACTGCATTGAAGGGAAAGCACGACATCATGCCATAAGGAAGAACGAAGCTTAATCATTTGCATGAAACACAAACTCAAAATATTAATTTCCTTGCAGATTATCACACATCTTTTAAGGATGATCATAAGAGGTCGTGTGACGTGTGACGATGTCAAAATTAAATGTCGTTCACAACTAAATACAACTGAAAGGCCGGAATTTTCATAAAATGGCTAAATTTAACTCAGAAACCCCACAAAGCATTTCATAATTGCCCAAAAACTGTTAGAGCCCCTTTAAAACGAAGTTCCAGGTATTACGAACATATCTTCCTGTCCTAAGCACATTTGTTGATCGGGGTTACTATATATTTTTATCTGTTTTCACAGATTTAGACAAAAATATCTCATGAACCTGAAATTGTGATTCAGCCGTTTGCATGCAAAACTTGTCGCAATGTTTATCAGCAGTTAGCGTCTGGTTGTCTGATAGAATTATGTGTGCTAATTGCAAGGCTGATTATGGCGTGAGCGTTTGTGCAAAGTAGAAAACAAAATAATTAGATATTAGGATATAATGACAATTTATTAAAGAGTATTATCAGCAATTTTGCGAAAGAAAAGGCGATTGGAACTTGAGTCATATCTTTGTTTTCTTTTATCCTCTCAGCTTCTTTCTGTTACGATTTGATATTTTCTTACTTAGCTTACTGCCTCAGTTTTTAATAATGTTGCAAAAGAGCTGGGAAGTGTTAGAATTTTAGAAAGTGGATAAATGAAATAAATATTTCAACAAAGCTTATCGCATACAATTAAAAAAAAAAAATCTCAGCTTGGCAAAATCTAATCCCAGATTTTGGTAGCTTCCTAGCTAAATTGCTGGCTACATATAAAACAATGAACGAATGTATCGGAAATCGTTTTTTTTTAATGCGGTTTGTAAATTATGGCTTTTCAGCAATGTTCTGCACTTAAAGATTCCAACCTTTCTATAAAAATACTCTCGATTTTTGATTGGCTCCTTCACGCGCCTATTTGTCGCGTTATTGGCTCGCGATTAGTGGGTGTCCAATTACAACTTTTGCAATTTTTTTTATTGGATATGATACCTGCCAAGGTAGCGAACCTCCCATGTATTCTAAAAATTAAATCTGAACGATGTTCTTACAAATTGTAAAGCACTCATTAGAGCATAGTCAGCGGATACCTCAGAGGCGCATGATTAGATCCTCTCTAAGCTGGCCAAAAAAATTCAACAACATGGCGGCCAGTAGGAGACTTCGAGAGTTCGATATGCTGTGGTTCATTTTTATCCTTGGTTCAAATTTTATTTTCCTTTTTGTCTCGTGTCGTCATGACGTTGTCATGACGACACGAGAATATGCGAGGGGGAGAAGGTGCATTCCATGCACGTTTGCTTTGTGAGGCCGCGGAATTTTCCCGCCATGTCAATATTTTTCCCGCCATGTCGAGATTTGCTTTGTGAGGCCGCCGGATTTTGTGCGTGTTGTGAAAGAACAAATAATTTTTGTTTATAAGTAGGAGTTCAAAAATATTGCTGCATCGAAAGTGTTTTGCTTTTCTGCTGGTTCATTGTAATCGTTTGTCGGTTGGGAGTGTTTATTATAAATGGCTTTTTAGTTGAACAGAATTGAACTTTAATTTAAGGGAAAATCGCGGCATAGAATGTAAAGCAGCGAAAGAGATGTATTAAATTTGAGCAGTTTTATTAGGTGAAATTTTTGTACATTTTTTAAATGGAATGGTTGAGACAATTAGGAGAGTGTGTTTGATTTATGAACTTGCAGCGAACGCAAATTCTTAGTGGTCCAACAGGCAATATAAATGGAACAGAAATAAGGCCCCTTTTAGCTGGCGAAAGTGCCTATTCACAAAGGAACTGGCTAGTGAAACCCTACCCGGACAGAGGACGCCTGACTCAGGAGCGGAGAAAGTTTAAAATCTAAAGTTCGGTGCGCTACGATCCGTGTAGTGGAACGAGCATTTGGCATGTTGAAAGTTCATTGGAGAATTGCGTTGAAAAAGGTTGGACAAAAGACGAGCATCCTAAAAAAGACTATGATTGCTACGTGAGTTTTGCACAACAATTGTATGTATCGTTTCAATAACAGAAGATAAACGATTAGATAAAGGCAATTATTTTGATGCTAAATCTTTAAAAATGTCAACTATGGCGTTTGTTTGTTCCATTTGCCTGCTCTGGGCGTCACGGAACATTTCAGCTGATCGTTCACATCTTGCGTTGTCCTGTTCCATACTCTTTTCACACATTTCAATAAAAGAACTCTGCATGCCAACCTGGAGTCGTACTTTCTCGCCTTTCTTTACTCAGGATGTTGAAATAGGGGAAGTCTTCTTAAATTTTCTGAATTCCATCTTCCACAGTCGAGCGAGATCGCTGCCTGAACTGCTTGAGTTCACTCGTACTCTAGATTCTGCTGCCGTTTCTTCACCTGCTGTAGCATTCTCTGGCTTTCTGGACACCTTTCTTTATACCAAGAATAGATATCGTTCCACATTTTTATTTTTTTCTTTGTGAAACTCCCCACAGCTTACTGAATTTGGGGGCCCACGCTTCAAGAAGTTCGTGCGTTTCTTTCTGTCCTGTCAGCAGACTTAACGCGAGGTTTTTTCGTTTTGTGTTTGCCGTAGCAAGTACTTCGACATCACTTGCAACTGAAGACTGAGGCGATGGCATGTTTCTTGCCAGTAGAATTGGTGATCATCGAGAAATGTTTATCAGTACGCCGAGATAAAATCATTTTAAGTCAGCTGCGTTAGGGGGCTAAAAAAAACTTGCTTGACTTATCTTACAAACATCTCAAAAGTTAAAGGGCAACTCTTGGCTAGAAAACTATATTTCAGTAAAAGCTTCCAAATGTTTCCAAAATTACACAGGAAGCAAAAAAATTGAATTCAGAAGCTTTTTTACCGGTTAATTTTAACGTAAAACTTCGTATTTTACGTGACATTTCGCCATGGATGCTTCGATTATGATCACGAGATGTGATACGTCACAGGTGTGGAAACGAAACAAGTCACGAACATGGCTGACTCAAATTCTCGCAGTGAGAGCTCAACTTCTGCTAGCGACTCCACTGATTTTTAGAGAGCTATAGGAGGGGATATGTCAGGGGATAATTAAGAACCTTCTATGGTATTTCAACCCTGGCGTTTTGAGCCTCCAGGGAAAAAAAACAGCGAGACAGAGAAAGGGAGTAAAATATCGAACCTCCTCACCGCCGACGGCGACGAATGGTGAGTGAATTGAAGTCCTAAATGTACAGTTTCTTTCCCTATTACCTCGGCCAGTTGTTTGTGAGCTAAGACAAACCTGAAAAGCCTTGTTTTTATTTGCATGTACGCGAGAAGCTTAATTAAACATGCTTTTATACAATCAAACTGTTTGCTGCATTTTGTTGTTTATATTCGGTCTTCAAATATTTTTGCTCCTGTTTATCACAATAGGTTTTGACCTTTTGAGCTTCAGCCTAATGTACACTATCTATCTTGTGCGTTTGAAAGCTTGCAAATACAGAAACGCAAGTTAAATTCTTTGTCTCTTTTGTGTTACCGATTTTTCTAAATTCTGCTCGAAAACGAAGAATTCTGCCGGCGAAATGCCAGCTACCGAAACTAGACTATCCGAATTCTGCACAGGCTTGCAGTTAAATGTGGACAAAACTCTGCTGGGTCTCTTCACTTCTTTTGTTGGGAGAAGGGAGTTTGCACTTTCTGTAGTTGAAACAACTTGCCTCGAGGAAACTTTGTTCAAGGTTGTTCGTGCTTGTATGCGTAAAACTGTACTGAGAATGATTTTGTAAACTGATTACTGCCACCGGGACGGACTATTACACGACCCTGCGTGATTTTATATTTATCGGTATAATTAAGTTGTCATGTTTTTATTTTGCAATTTCTTATCTTTTTGCGAAAAGAACCCCCACGAAAATCGAAAATTGTGCTGTGTTTGGCTCCTTATTACTTTCGCGTTTGCTTGCGTTTTAATTCATGGTTTGCATTTGAAATGGTCGTTGCGCTCTTCGTGTCTTACAACTTTTGGCATGTTTTCCTTTAGTTATCTCGTCAACTGACATCTGCTCGAATCTGCACACGAAGCTGTTTCGTGGTCAGACTAGGGAGGGTGAAGGGAAAGAGCGTGACACGCTTTCATACCCGGGTTTTATGCTACACCCCAGGTTGCCTAATTTACAACAATTGTTTCTCAATAGGAATCACAGAATAAGTACTTCACACAACACTTCTTCTCTTAGTTATCCGGATATTGTTTTATATTTGATTCCCCATTTCTTCGTATAATTTTATATCCCGCGAGAGCGCCTCTGCTAGCGCGCGGGGTAGTGGCTTCTTATTGCGCAGTACTGACCTGCACGCAAATCACGCGCGCCTTTCGAAGGCATATACTTAAAAGAAACACTACATTTGCTGGTGGGAATTGCATTCTATTTTGCCAATTAACAACAGGAGAAATCTGAGGGTGGCTACAAATTTCTCAACAAGAGAATCAAAATATATCGGTCTGTTTCCGAACGCGTGGATTTCGCTTACATATAGGACATATAGAGGCTCAGTATTCCTGCTCATAAATGAAGAGATTTCTGACAAATTATGGGAGTCAGCACTCGCAGACCCTTTTCAATTTACTATCTACTCCAGACAAAAGGCATCTTTATCACGATATGGTGCAAGAGAGGATGCATCGTATTATAAAGCTATGTACATTTGCTGACCTTAGAAGGCCGATCAATCTGACGGATTTGTTTCGTTTCACGACACATGATTTACTCTTTTTAAGTTTATTTCCTTTCATATTTAAGCACTGAAGCACTACCTTTTTTATCTTGGACATCATTGAGCAGCATAGGGTCTCTCTCCTTGTCATTCTCATTTATGAAGAGACGCTTGGCGTGTTTTCCTCTTATCAGAAGCATGCAAAGCAAATCTGCCTTCCACACCTGTGACATAGCATCACGTGATGTACCAAAATCCGAACGTTTTCAAAATGGCCGCCAAATTGGCGTAAAAGAAAATTCGTAGTAAATTCATTTTGGCCGATATCTTTAAAATTTTACCTTCTAAAGATTCCTGTGTGCTATAAACAACTTAAAGAAAAAAATAAAAAAAATCGGGGTAAATTTGCCAAGAGTTGCCCTTTAACAAGGTCAAAGACAGACCTCACGCTAAGTAACCCAGATAAGAAGATGTGGTGATATTCGGCCGGGAAGGGAGCTGCAAACAGGAGCGGGAAGCAGGAATTTCAAGAAAGAGCCGGAGCGGGATTTTGAGAATCTTTACGGAAAGTTTTTTCGTAACTGCATAAAATGTAATTAACAAAATTTGACTGGAACAAATTGCTTGATCTGTGTAGCGGTGTAGGGTTTCAAGTACGGAATAGGTTAATAGTGTAGTGTGTCAAATTTATATAGTTGCGGTTACACATCGTCCTTTTAACATGGTAAAAGGGCTCTTTACCTCGGGAAACTCACAAATAGAGAGGACGTTTTTTTGGTAAATATCATAAATAATATGTGCTCTGTCATTTTGTTTTCCCGCGTGCTTTGTAATTTTGTTTTCCCGGGTGTTTTGTCATTTTCATGGCCTGTTCGCCATTTTTATTTCCCGCTTATGAAAAAAACAAAAAAAGACTAAAAATTATCTCAGCAAAATGTTCCCCCAAGGTAAATTTATGGCGGTGTGAAAAAGAACAAAAGAATCGCCCATGAAAGTTACCGAGGCAAATAGGTAGGTTTTCCAAGTACCCCAAGATAAAATGACCAATCGTGAGGCAAACCTCAAAGATAAGCAAATAAAATAAACAGAGAATTTGAAATTAAATATGATGGCGTGAGGTTTAGATTTCCTGAGGTCAACTTTGCGTGTTCAAGGCAGCAAAAACGTGGTCTTTCTTAGAATCATGGCTTGATGGCTTGCTGATCTGTAAGTAATATAAATGCTATTTTTTTTTGTGGAAATTTGACGTTTAAATAAAACACTAGTCAAGGAAGATCTACTAGTGCGTTTTCTTATATGTATTTCGATTTCATCTCAAGGTTTAGAAAAATCCAACAAAGAGATTTATATAAACGGAGTCTTCGCCTTCTATTTCTTCGCTGTCTGAAATACTGACATAACAAAGCAGTAGAGGACTGTCGAAAGAGTGTAAATAATAAAAGCGAGATGATGCTAAGTAAGCACCCTCGTATTGCCCATTTTCGCATTTCGCGCCGAAAACAGTATGAAAAATTGACCTTGGTAAAGTGTTAAGTGTGTGACCGCAAACACCTCGGTAACGTATTCCCGCGGTGAGTTTACCTTGGTGTTATTTACCTTAGGAATGCTATTTGCCTGGGTATGTGTAAAACGTTCGTTACAAACATATCGGCATTTCTATTTTCAGCGTTTTCGTCACGAGAAACATGTATGAAATACTCTATTTTCTGATATTGTTCTTTGATCGTTAAAAACGGGCAATAAATAACAAAAGAAATGGAAAACTTCGCAAAACGTTGGCGAAAGGAGGTGAAGTGGGGGACGAGTGCTTCGAGTAACGCTCAATTCCTCTTGCGTTCAGTTTGCGTCGGAAATAGAGAGGACTCTGTCATTTTGTTTTCCCGCCTGTTCGCCATTTTTATTTCCCGCGTATGGAAAAAGAAGACTAAATATTATCCCAGCAAAATGTTCCCCCGTCTCTGCTTTCCCTATCCCCGGATATGGTAAATTTTCTAAGAAAACCTATTTTTTTAGAGGCGCGAAAGTCTTTAATGAACTCCCTGTAAATATTGCAAGCGTAAATAACATACAAGCTTTTTGCGGCCTAGCAAAACATTTACTTTTATAATAACTATTTAGTAAAGTATATTTTAATCCCTTTTTGACTGACAAGAGACAGCGCAAAGGGCCTTTGATTTTTTTTGGGTATGGTAATGTATGATAATGAGTTTAAAACAAATGAAAATAAAATTTGAACCAAGGATAAAATTGAACCACAACAGATAAATTCGTCAGTCACATGCACATAAATGGGTTCTTTCTTGTTGTTTCATACTATTTGTAAAGTGATTAAGACGGAATCAACCAGGACGTCGAGTAATATTTATTTAAGTTGGACAAAAATCGAGTACCAGAATAATTTAAATCCTATTGCGTTATTTTCTACCCTAAATAAAAGGTAAAGATGTAAGTAATAATCCCTGATGACACCGACAACAACTTCTTATCAGAGTCTTAGAAAATTAATTTCAAAGTTCACAAGGTATACGCAAATTCTCACGTGCAGCCATTTTGTAAAATCGTGTTTAAGCGATTCAGTGGAATTCAGTGGGAAATTCGAAATTTGTTTTCGGTGTTTGGTATTGTTAGAAAAGATTTCTTTTGGTAAGATATTTGAAGCAGCAACACAAAAGTTTGCAATAAGGTGTAAATAATTTTGGTACAACAATTTCTTCTCAGAGCCTGAGAAAATGAAATTCAAAGTTCACAAGTTATAGGCAAAAGCTCACGTCTTTTAAACGATTTAGTGGAATTCAGCGGAACTTCGAAATCGGTTTTCGATGTTTGGTGTTGTTAGAAAAGATCTCTTTTGATAAGATGTTTGAAGCAGTAACACAAAAGCTTGCAATAAGGTGTAAATAATTTTGGTACATAATTTTGTCCAATAACTACTCGAAGTCCTGGCGGATTCCGTCTTAAATATACCTTCCATTCATTCACATCAATCAATCAATCAATCAATCAATCAATCAATCAATCAATCAATCAATCAATCAATCAATCAATCAATCAATCAATCAATCAATCAATCGACCGACCGACCGACCGACCGACCTACCGATCGATCAATCGATCGATCAATTTTAAAGTCAGAAACCATTTAATAAAATTTACGTAACCGGCGCCAAAAACGCAAGCCTAGGAAAACGTGGGTACCAACTTAGACTTGTGGCCCTCCTTTTGTTTGGTTGCAAATTTTTCAACCAACAGAGCGACGTAAGACAAACTGAAGCAATTTCGGAGTACTACTATTAATTATAAAACTTTATTTTTGTCTAAGCGTTCTTGATCGGTTTTGATACAGAATTTTTCCTTACTGGTGTCTGGTACAGCACTTATGACATGAAAAACGTAATTGCATATTCAGGAAAAGTCATAAGATGAGCCGCAACCTATAAAATAATTTCAATTCGGTACTGCGCAGTCTCGGGCGAGGTTTGTTTTCATTTTTGTTTTGAATTCGTTGGTACATTGCACTTCGGTTATAGAATACATGAGATGTTTGAGTCCGCCATGATGGCCGTTTCGTACAGGAATGCTAAAGTGTGGTTAAAATGGTATCGACCGTTTACGAAAGGGAAACGTGCGCTGCCGACCCAAACAAAAGTAGAAGAGAAAGACAAGTCAGGCAATTTCAATACTGTGTTACTAACTGGCAGAAAACGCACTAAGGGAAAAAATCAAAAAAAGCAAATTTAAAATTAAATTAAGGTCTTCTCGAACTTGACTGGCAGTCGCCATGTTGTTAAGTCACGCTACTGTTTTGCGTGCACTGCTCTGCACTGTTACAAGAGTAAAGGTATTTGTCAATACGGTTTTACAAGCAAAGGATATCGCTGCTCGTGTATTTCTGGTTTTATGGGCCATGATCGTGCACATGCCAAGAAATAATACTTCAGAACCGCTTTCAGAATCAGAACGAAAGAGCCTCGGGATTTCTATCGCTACAAAATGATCCCTCTTCGACTCTTGATGTATCCAGCCAGGCTGCGTAAATTAAATCCTAGTCTTTTTCGTCTCCCAGTGAAGTTATACAACACAAAATACAATGCAATGTTTAATTTGGTCTTATACTTAGCTTTGTTGTGGTTTTGGAGTATCCTGCAGATTATGACCAGCAAAATCTGCAGGAACGCACCAGCTAGTTTGCTGGTAAAGCCACAAAATAGGAAGGATAAAAATAGAAGAAAACTAAGTTCTACAAACTTTAAAATATATGAGATGCATGGATGAAAAATAAAACGCATGTATGTGACGTATTTATAAATCTACGGCTTACAAATGTTAAGATGATTATGTCGCTTCAAAATCAGCAACTGTCTAATTTATCCCTGACTCCACAGTGTCGTCTTAATAACCCATTCATGGCCATCATTATTCTTCACTTGTCTGTTTGCAGGAACTGTCTTTCTTCTCCTTCTAAACCATTATTTTTTCTATTAGGTATTTTTTCAAGTGCATTCAGTTCTTACTCCATGTAGTCCATGAGCCAGACCCCCAAAATTGGGTGATCGGTATCATCCGGGGGGATTTACGTTCTTTGTGTTTTTTGAGAAGTACTATTAATATAGACTTAGAAAATGCCTGATAGCTACCGATCTGAGGTAGTTTCTGTGAATTGTGAAGGTTTTTCTGCCCCCCCCCCCCCCCCCCCCCCCCTCGTCTATATGATCTTATTAAAATTGGCTTACTCTATTGGAGACCAAACTGTTCAAATTAAACTGCGCAGAAACATAGGTTATTTAGTGCATGGCTCTCAGGTCAATTGCTTGTTCCAAAACGTGTAATATAAATCACGTGGAAAGTCACGAGACCGCCTCGCGTTTGCGTTTTGTTTGGGATGTACACCAAAATATCGTCTGCATTGTATATCATACACATAATTACGTTTTCTTTGAGTTGATATTTTTTTATTATTTATCAATATTGATATTCTTGATATCCTTGCACTGGTTGATGCAGTGGGCTCGTGTGTATTTCGGGCTTCCCTTCCAATTATTCCCACCATATATAATTGAAGCTGTTTTTTTAATGAAGTGGCTTCTGTTCGTGGATGTTTGTAGTTATTACCTAGGGTTAGACGTAAGAATTACTACTAATTAGTCTTATTGCTAATTCGAGTGTTAATTCTTATTTGTAACCAATGCAAGTTTAGAGTAGAAATGTAAACTGGAACACTTCCGATCAGTCTGAGAAACTCACGCGCGTGGGACTTCGAGTTGATTTTCCTTCTCATTCGCTAGTACATTTTCAGCGTAGTTGTATAAAGCAAATCCGCCACATTTTTCCATGGTTTTCATGCTTATAGACCACATAAATACCATAAAATGCCCAAATCCTTGCAGTGACATGGTATGTGGTTCTACCTGTATTATGAGAGAGGTCATGAAGACATGATAGAGCTCACTCAGAAGCTGTGGCGTTATGGTGGAGATTGCCATCTTTTGTGTGTGAAAGTGTGGATATAGCTAAGGGCGTGACCCTCGCTCTTTTACTTGAGTTTTAAGAGGGCAACATAGAACTATCACTTCGTGTCATACGATCGATGATTCCAGGCGTGCACAGCAAGAATAACAACGCTAAGAACCTTGCTCTTTACTCTGCGCAGGTGAGAGACGGGGTACAGTCAAGCAGAACACGAATTATAACAAACAGACCTCCAGCGATCTTGTATCAAAATTATCAATAACCATTTCTGCGATGGCAGTTGAGCTGACCAAAGATCTGTTTCAATTCCTTCTCTGAAAACCAAGATCTCGTTAGGATCTCAAAGAACTTCGCACAAAAGCCTGATAAGAGCATGTGATACTGGTGAGAAATACTACAACGCATTCAAAGAGGAAGGCATGAAGAAGTTAAGTCCCACAAGTTAAGAAATTCCATGGTCTCTTGAAAACCAATTAGACACTTCACTTGACTGATTCAGAAGAAACAGGTCGCTTCTTGTGAAACAACAGTTATACTCAAGCCTAATTGGTCTCTTCTTGGTTGAATTATCTAAGGAACCAATGGCACAAGGATAGAATCTTAGATGGGGAATATTTTCTTGCTTCCACTGGGAGCCGCTGTCGTTATACCTTGTTTATCCCTTTTGGTTTCCTTCGCAAGACTAACATGGCTACTTTTGCAACTTTGCTAGGGAATAAATGTGCAAATGGCAGCTGAACGAGTTCCCAGTAGCTCTGCTTCGGAATTGACGGAGTGAGCTCGTGTCTTTTGGAGGTGTTTAAGTCGTAAATAAAATTCCGAGGGAAGATGCACAGGGCACGATACATATATAGTATTTGACACGTACCAAGCAATGGATTCTTATTATCGTAAAGCGCTTAGAACAGCAATGTATAAGCGCTATATAAATATTAATTATTATATTATTAAAGGATGACAATAAAGAATGAGAAGAGACATCTACAAGCAAAGCTAAACGGCATCAGTTGCGTGGCATCACCAAAACTCAGACCGTTAGTCAGACATGAACAAAGTTTCCTAACAAACGACAGCAATACAGAACGTGTCATCAGTTTTATTGTCCGGGTGAATGGAAGATGGAAAGGCAGAAGCTAGATGACAAAGAGCCAGTAAAGAGGTAATTGACTTCAATGTAAGAAAGTGGGAGATACTCCTTTATTTCTGCATGCATTTCACATAGGCAAATACGTGCATAGCACCTTCACGATCTGAAGACAGGGATGTCCTCACTATATCTCAGTTGCATTTGTCGACTATATTGCGACATTGTTGTTCGTTAAATGTGGAACGTACCAGAAACCACAGAAGGGTCGTTGGACTCAACAGTCAGGCTTGCTAACGTTTTTAGCTGGGACGCCTTCAAGGCTGTGTTAAAATGCGCGCATAAATTGTTTGCGCCTTCCCCAGGATAGTAAAGGTTCAGCGACATGTGAAGAAGAGTGTGGTGAAACCTTCACCAGGCTATGTAGGAAGTGGGAACTCTCACTAGAGTTCATGAAAGGGTTAAAGGCTTTGACTCGCTATTTCTGGGCTCTTAAAATCACCACAACAACAGTCAGTAATCTGAAATAGCAACTACTGTGTTCTAAAAAGGGAGATCCGACCATCGGACTACAATATGGAGGCCCGTTGGACCTCTGTCATGTGTCAACAGTAGAAAATTAATGATCTGCTCTATGCGTTCGCTTAGCTAACGGCATGAGGTGCAAAGAAATGGGTAGACTGCCCAACTGTGAAAACCAGCCATTTAATGTAAAGGACGAAGTCGACAGCTTCGCAGAAGCGATCGGAGTAATTGGATAGTTATGCGGAATATAAATAGCAGGTACCTCAGAAGAACCGTATGAACTTGAAACTGCGCCCACAACTAGCTTCAGTATTCAGTTCATATGAGTAAACAACACGTTTTTCTATCCGAGCAATAACGAAGCTGGTAGCTAAGAGCGAAGATGGTAGCTTCGTTTGCGATCCCCGTTTTTGGCCAGTGGACCCAGTTCTCTTCCACAAAAAGAGTGTGCGCAAATCTATATATTAAAGAAGATTTAAATACCTTTTCAGTATATTAAACTACTTTTAAAACTTATTTTTGTTATA
Organism: Meandrina meandrites; assembly: GCA_963693305.1. Lineage (NCBI taxonomy): Eukaryota > Metazoa > Cnidaria > Anthozoa > Scleractinia > Meandrinidae > Meandrina > Meandrina meandrites. Next base: position 14,011,470 of record OY855907.1, on the reverse strand, counting down.
ACGATCACAAATTGTGTTTAAGGGGCTTATTTTAGATAAGAAAGTTTGTAACATGCCTTACGCGCCTGAGTCCAATGAAAAGGTTAAAGGAGTTGAAACAAGTTTTCGGAAAAACAAATTCACCTTGCTTCGCCTCAGCCCAACGTGTTAACGTCCTACAGTTAGTGCGAGGGCAAGACTGAAGATAACGAAAGTACAGGAACCAGTCTATCTTTGGGTAAAAATACTTTTTTGAACATAAAGTGGCCGAGAACTGGATCCGGCCGAGAACTGGGCCCCATACTGCCGTCCTCAATTTTATCCTTACCTTTTAATGCGTATGTGACATAGCACGTGACTTTTGAAAGAAGCAAATAAGGTAAAATTAAGCTTCTAGAATAGGATATACGATGATGTGAAGCTTTTAGGAATTTTCGTGTTGTTAACTGGGCGCTATTACAACAATTCTTCCTTAGCCTCGTTTCCATGCTAAGAGAAAACTTTCAAAGGCGCCCAAGTCCACAAACTACCACCGATCAATTGCTATCAGGTATTTTCTGACTAGTTACTACTCCACCTTTCTAAAAATTACCATTTAGATTAATCCCCCCAGATGATACCGACCACCCTACTGGCTCATGGACTAATGGTCTATGGCCTCAGTTCCTCAATACTTGTTCTCATCGGCCCACGTATTCCAAACTTCACCTGTGTGTAGGGAACTGTTCTTGGGCTTTCATCGTTGTTTCAGTAATGAGACCTATTATTTTTGTTAAGGCAAGTAACGCAGGCCATAAAGACGTGATATATCGTAACATTTAAAGGATGTAAACTGTTATTTTAAAAACAATACAATGAAAGAAACTATTTCTTAATTCATTGAGCTTGTCCGATTCATAACAAACGGGACAATATATTTTAGACCTGTTTTTTTTCTTAATTTTTGAAATGTGAAAACTCCGATTCCATTGTTTCACTGCTCCATTGTTTCTCTACTCAGAGCGCACTGCTCTTCGCTGTTAAAGGAATAAAGGTGACTGTCAATGCTGTATAAAAGCAAAGGGTATCGCTGCTCGTGTACTTCTGGTTTTACGGGCCATGATCCTGCACATGGCAAGAAATAATGACTTCAGAACCGCTCTCAGAAATAGAACGAAAGGCCCTCCGCATTTCTACCGCTACAAATAACCCTTCCTCTACTCTTCGAAATGTATCTAGCCACACTGCGAAAATTAGTTCCTAGTCTTTTCTGTCTCCCAGTGAAGTTATAAAAGACAATATACAATACAATGTTTAATTTGGTCTTATACTTCGTTAGCTATATGCTTTCGGTGCGTCCTGCAGATATGACAAGCAAAATCTGCAGGAACGCACCAGCTAGTTTGCAGGTACAAAGCCACAAAATAGGAAGAATCAAAATTGGGGAAAACTAAGTTCTACAAACTTTAAAATATACGACGAAGCATGACTGAGACGCGACCTTCTATAGTTTCCAGGAATTTAAAGTCTTGTTTTGAATACTTAATCCAGAATTTTTTGGTTGAAGTTTAGAAGTCAAGTCGTTCGAGCTTGAACAATCACTCATTCGCTCCAAGCGACTGTTCCAGGCATGGAACTTACAACACGAAACAATTTTTTCGACCCCGGGATCCTTCGGTCGGATAGCGACGCCTTGTCATTTTCATGCTTCGCAAATTCGGCCAAGTATAATTTCAATACATCTTGCCGTGAAATTCATTAGCGTTCGCAGTGCCGTTGAGAGTCAAGCCTTGTTGACCTCGAGCAGTTCATCTTTGACTCAGTCTATCGAGCGAGGAAAAAATCGCGAGCGAAAAACTAGAGGCCGTTTTTCGATCTTGACTTTTTTTAGCTTTTTGCTTACCGGACTAAGCGAAAGAGGGACTGCTTGCAGTCTACAAACTTTGCTAAACACGTAGTTCGTCAAACAATTTCTTTTCGTAATGTTTCGCTATAAAAAGGATGATTTCCAGATCTACTTTTTGAATATACTCGGTCGAGGAAGAAAGAGTGTTGAGTAGTCTAGCGTGTTAAGATCTTCCGTGTTAAGAACTCTAGCGTGTTAAGAAATCTACCGTGTTAAGAAGCTTAGCGTGTTAAGAAATCTACCGTGTTGAAAATAACCGTGTCAATCTACTGTGTTATAAAAGAAAGCTCTACGGTGTTCGCCAGATGCAAACAAAGGCCACAAGCACGTTGCTGGAAATCAATTGTTTTAATTTGCATAATCGCACGATAAACGTGTCGAGTTAGGACCGTGCGAACGTGTTGCTTCCGTGCCGTGCGCGTGTGTTCACCTTATTCCTTGTTTTCTCGTGAAGGGTCACATATGTATAGACGAAAAATAAAACAAATGTACGTGAATATTGTAATGCGATTCTTGAACGGTCTTTAGTCACCCTAAAGAAGAGTACTGAATGTACTTGAAATATAGGTGTTAAACAAAAAAAAAATAGAGTTTGTCTTCATTTGTGTTAAATTTATATGATCGTTATGAACCATTATTATTTTTTTTTTGGTATTTTTTTCTTAAGTTCATTCAGTTCTTACTCTATGGTCTGTGGCCTCAGTTCCTCAATACTCTTTCTCATCAGCCCATTTATTCAAAAAATCACCTGTGTGTAGGGAACTGTTCTTGGCTTTCATCGCTGTTTCAATAATAAGACCTTTCTTTCCTTCGTTCTTTTAAAGTAACAATATGATTTTTATGAAAATAGCAGGAGAAAAAAAAACAAGCAAAAAAAAAAACAAAAACAAACAAACAAACAAAAAAAACAAAGAATTTATTTTCGAGGAAACCAAAAGCCTCAATGCAAAGGAATTTGACATAAATCTTACCTCATGACAGGGGTAATTGTGTTGACCTCATAGATGTCAGTTTAGCTGGTGTTTTATCCGGTTCAGTGGCTGTGATGGTATTGTGAACTGAATATCTGTTCAAACACTTACAAGTATTTCACACTGTCCTTGAGAAGACCAACCAAGAAGGCTATCGCGACTTGAACAGATTTTAGGTGAGAATTATTTTAAGCTAAATTCAGAAAAGAACTCCGAGTTGTATCTATCATCTTAACTTACCTGAAATGAAAACGGCACATTTTCGCCATAACTCAATATTTATTTAGAATGTACGATTCTTTCGTCACGGCTAAATATTTTCATTCCACTTTAACTTTAAGCTCGTGGGTATTTTTATAGTTTCAAGGGATCGGTGTTAATTTAATGAGGGTTTAAGTAATAAGCCGTTAGGAGGCCGGAAAATTAATTAAAACAGTTATTTTTCACGGGGAATATGCTCTACTTTCGACGATAAGACTGACGATGTTTATCGTATCCGTCGGGTTATTTTCATTCGCTGCATGTGATTTGAATTCTCATAACTTAGACAAAAGACATAAACATCTTCTTTGCTGAGAATTTTTTTTTTTGTTTGGTTGTGTGCTTGTTTGTTTTCTTTCCTTTAAATTTGAACGGGCCCATATTAAGAGAAAAGCTAATCTTTTTAATAATTAACACAAAGTGACTTGATATCATATGATATCAGGACAGTAGATCGCGCTTTTGATCGGCTGCTTGCGAATAAATAAAATAAGAGCGAATCAAATCACAGCTTAACTGAAGACTGTTTGGAACTGTTAAAGTGTCGGTGAAAGTGTACAATAGAAACCTTACTGAAGTAGCCAAGTTCAACTGTCAACGAGATGTGTAATGATTGTGGCATTTGCAGTTGAAAACATTCTGAAAGCTTTTTTCGTCCTCACACATTTGGACAAGCATTCAGTTTTTGTTTGAACATTTCTTTGATCAGTTTTGAAAACTTGTTGTCACAAGGAGTTGTTGTTTCTAAATCTTAATCGATGAATAAATTCTCGACGTTAATTGAAATTTAGCAACTTGTAAGTGAAATTTCACTGATACCTATCACAGAATAATCTCATCCTGAACTTTGTGGATTTTTCTGTTTTCTGTTTTCTGCTACTGGGACGGCTTTGTCCATAATTTGCTGTATTTCTTTTGTAAATAGCCATCTCACGGAATCTTCTTTTACGTTCATTTTTCTGTCGACGGAAATTGGCTTCCCGCAGATGGGCAACATTTGTTACACTCATTTTCCATATATGGTCAAACGTAGGGATAACGGCTGGTGACCGAGATCCAGTGAATCAATGAGAAAGCTAGAAATGCTTTGTCTGAGTTCGATAATTTATAATGATTAATATTCGTTGCTTTCTTTGCATATATAGTAAACAAATCTTCCGTTTACAAAACCAGTTAATAATAGCTGTAAAGATATAAGTGAAAGTAAACACATTTGACAATGTTGAGCAGGTACCTGTATCCTCACGCAAGTGACGGTGATGATTAAATTTGGTGTTGAGTAAATGAATGAATCCAGTTCTATTCAAATCTATTCTCACCAGGACGATCACACTATATGAAATACTGTACAGTGTACGTTGTAATAACTGATACTTCATAGTGAAACTTCGGTGACTATATTCTCAACGAGAGAATAAAGATAACGCGAGCTCAAAAAAGAAGGGGAAAGGGAACCAAATAAAAATCCCTTATTTTTTTAAAGGGACACTATCACCAATTTTTTTGGAAAACTTTGCAAAGCCAAAAGACATACTAATCAAAAATACTGGTTCACTTTCGCTTAAAACTACCAAACTAGTTCTCTGAGGCTATACCTAAGTGTGTTTTGGCTGCGGATCGCTAGTATGCGAATGGCTGCAACTTGAATTCATCAGGCTGATTTTTTTCAAGTTTTTTTCTTTTATTTTTTGGAAAGATCGCTCGTAAATGACTATAGTTTGCTCTTCCATTAAGAAAATCAATAGAGTTCCTTCTCTTGACTTTCTGGGAGAATCTTGTGTACGTGAAAAAGCATTTCATTTCATCTTTAGCACACTTTCACCCCATGACAGTGTCCCTTAAAGATGTTGCTTTGGTGTTTTATATGTTAGGCCGTTACGGATGAAAGCGTTTCACGCCAATTGCAACAAGACCAAACCGAAAGACACTATAAGTGTTCTAAGTATTCATTGAAATCAAGAGCTGTTGCGTGAAAGATTGTCCAAGACAAGAGTAATGGTCTTATAGGTAGTGGATGTCAATTGCTGTTAGCCTGTGAGCAGGGTCACCGTTAGGGTCACATGCAAACACGAGCGGTGAAGCCCACAGGCGTACGGGCAATTTTTTTGTCAGGGGGGCGGTGAACCATTTGCCCCAAAAATTTCGCAAGTTGCCCAAATTTTTACGAAACAGACGAAAGTGACGGTCAAACGATGCCTACATATAAATGAAAATATTTCTTGGTCATTTCCTCTAAACCTGAGCTCAAGCTCAACTTCTTTAAAAACTCGCTTTGCCCAAATATATCTTGGGGAGGGGATGGCGGGGGGCTTTTTTTTGCACGTTGGGAGTGGGCGCTTATAAAATTTCTCACCATTTTACAAGGAGGGAGTAGGGGAGTGAGGTGGGCGTCTTTTCGATGACGAGCGCTAATAAACTTTTCCTACCAACAGGGTGGGCACTTATTCGAGGTGGGCGCTTATTTGAGGTTGGGCGTTTAATCGAATAAATACGGTAATCATATCTTTACTGATTTCCTTAGGAGGAACAAAACACCTCTAGGAAAGTAGATGGCTTACTCCAATGCACAAGTGCTTTACCGTTGGATACTAGTTCTTCATGGCCTGACGTTCATCTCCTTCATACCATGCGTCGCCGTTCCAGCCTCCACTGTCCGCTTGGCCGCATTCACCAAGACAGTTGACAGATACTCCAAGGCAGCAGCTGTGCCCAATACACTGATTGGTACCTTCTCTCGCTCCCGTAGCGTCGCTGCAATAGCATTACTAGAACAGGAAAAGTTGGAGGAAGCCAAAGAAAGCCTTGCACAAACAGCCTTGACCTTATCTGTGCTTGACATTGGAGGTGGAATGGCTTTGCCCGTGGCGGAGAAAATAGTGGACTACGTCAAAACAAAAAGAGAGTTTGAAAACACTAGAAGGGCTTTTGAAAATTATAACTGGCTTCTAGAGCAGGAATTCAGGAAACCAGCAGGTACAAACATCGACAAAAGCGCCTTACAAAGAGCAAAACAAGCCTTGAAAAATACATTTAATGCTGACATTGACAAGTTTCCTCGTTTGAGTAAGGTCGGCAAAGTCTTTTCTAAAGCAAGCAAGTGGCTAAAAGGAGCCTCAGTGTTCGACGTGCTTGGGCCCCTCACCGATGCTTTGACAATCGGTCTTAATATCTGGGGACTAGATATTGCCATCAGAGATAATAATCCCGCAGGTATCGCTGCTGCCTCGTTGAGTATCGCTGCAGGAGTGGTGGGTTTATCTACATTTATTGCCGCAGTAGTAACGGGAACGGCTGTGCTTGGTCCAATCGGGGCTTTAGCAGGGGCCATTCTTGGCATCGCTGCCACACTGGTGGAACTATTAGCTTCTCCAGTCTATGACACGGCAGCAGTGGAAGCATACAACGAAAGGCTTGGACAGCTAAGGAACTTAAGGGACGCCTGCCAGGAAAGAATTGGCAAGCGCATGGAGATCCTGGAGAAGATGGGTTCACAGTACAGTGATGTGTATGTCAATAATCAGGCCGCTTGTATTGGAGACTATGGTTATCACTTGGAAATGAGAGACGTTCAAACAGATTCAAAAAGTTCCTTTTATCAACGCAGATTTATAGGTCCTGGACCACTTGGAATACACGAAGCACAAGCAGAGATTGAAAATGAAGAGTACGTGTGTATCGGAGAGTATAACTTTATACGTAGTCCAATTAAACCCTTAGAGCCACCTTTCTCTGGCTTGGGTAAGGAGATGGGGTGGGTTGGCTTTGATTTTTATGGGAAATTTAAAGAAGGAACTGAATATAGTGGGGTTCATGTTTTTGTTGATTCGGATTTCATTTCTGATTTCGAGGTAAGAGGGGTTGAAATCGATACAGCTAAGCATTCCTCAAGTGGTAGAAATTCCAATGCAGATCAAAACGACGTCATTAGCATAGGTGATTATATGATGAAAAAGTCGATTCCTAATAAAGAAATACACGACATGGAAATCAAAACTCGCAACGGGCACGATTGTTTGAATGTAAATGGCATGATAGGAAAGTTCGAGAGTTCGTACGAGAATAAGCTTAAGGCCGATTTGGGTGAAGGAGGAAATGTTCTTTCATTTAATGGAATTACTAAAGATCGCAGTGACATAAAAGGCGTGCATTTTGATTCCAAATCAGGCGTTGTCAAATATTACCACGGACAAAATAGAAACACCCACACACTTGGCACCGTAAGAAATGTTGGTCTTTTCAGCGGTTCACCATTTGACGACCACGTGATCCTTTATGCAGAAGACATGAAAGTTGTCCAAATAGGTGGTCGCAACGTTTATGAATTCAAGTGTAATGATTTGGATGCGGTGGAATCTTCCAAACCTCGTCAGTTTCAAATTGTTGACAAAAGCACATCGCATCCAAAGATTAACTTGCATACGACAAGCCCATTAGAAATTAATGCAAATGATATTATTCTTCAAAATAAAATGTTGAAAGTTTTCGATACAACAGGTCAATCACCAAGGCCTATTTTCGAGGTACTTTTGGAGACGGAGACGACAGCTAATCTCTTTATAAACAATGCCGGATCTCGGCCGATAAATCTCGAACATTTAAATCCCGTCTTAATCACTGGCGAGAAAGTAAATTTGAATTATGGTCCCGGACAAAGGTTTGTTAATTTCGAAGATGGAGACAAAAGCGACCTGTTGTTCTTAAAATGGCCAAACCCCCAGTCGACTAAAAAAAGTTATTACGAGATTAATATGAAAGGTGGTACTGATTACGTGGTCGTTAGTGACAAGTATTTCCTCGATCCTTCTGGCATTGACGGAGAATCAACGACGCTCACAGTGCGTCGCGGGCCCACCTCAAGTGAACCAGATCCTAACGGACATGGCTATAAGGTACCGATAACGATCTCAATCCAACAACCCGGCGTTCCTTACAGAGATGAAATGCGTTTTACAGCGGAAGTTCTATTTGCTGAAAAAATAATTAATGAGTATGGTGACGAGTTACTCGACATAGAAGATTTCTTAAGAATTGGCTCGCCGTACCCTATGATTTTTGACCTCTATGATAAATACATGGAGGTTACGCGTGAAACCTTGAAAATTAAAAGCGAAGAAGATATTATAGAATAACACACTGTGAGAATCATTCTTGGTGACACGGATCGACAAATCTATTCAATTTTGTTTGATTTTGATTTTGGTTTTAAAATTATATTCTTCTTTGGATCAGATTTGATAACAATTCTTTAACAGTTCGGTCCATCACCAGAACTGGATATTTGATTTCCTGCACTCTGATTGGCTCACACAGGCAAAAAAACATCTTAAGACCCCGAGAGGACTAAGCTTATGTGGAACCGTGGGGAAGCGAAAAGAAATATGTCGTCGGCCATCTTGAGTGGTAGAAGAAAGAGTATAACAAGCTCGAATAGCGGTTTAGTAGGAACCCGGTTTATTTGCACGAGGTCTTGTTCTTCTAATCTAAGACGGCCAAATTATTGTGGTCGCTCGCTTATAGCCGGTATGTATGTTATCAACAGACACTTCGGCCTCGACTGCGCTAAAGACACATTTAATTTTGTTGTTTACAGCTAAGGTAATTTTACTGTAAAGGAGTCGAGCTAAAATACCGACTTAGCACTATAATATCTCATTCATCATGCTATTATGACAGTTGAAGTGTTGTGAAAATTCGTTTCGGAGTATTTTAAAATATTCATCCTGTTTTTGTAGTGGGGGAGTGGCTACATTTCTTGATGTATTATGAGAGGTTTATGCTTAAACAAGAAGTTCCGGTATAATAGGGGCCTGGCCTGGCCATTCTCACGCCCAGTTGTCAATAAACCATCAAAGCGTAAACAGCTGACAAACAACCCGCGCTTTCTTTGTGACAGTTGCTGGTAAAATGTGCTTCATTTTTGTTGAGAATGCTATGCTAAAACGTTAACAAGTTATACATTATTTTTTTAAAGGGTATCTTTTGGTTTCATGAGGTTTTGAAGCGTATTTAATTAGCAGGACGCTTGACTCTGCAACGTGCCATGAATGCAAGGGTGAAAATTTGCATTTCGTGCCCGAAAGGTGTGAAATGTGGGAGGTGCCATCCTTTTTATAGTGGAACTTCTTGTTTAAGCAGTTTATACTTTAATAATCCTGATTGTACGAATTCCTTTGTGATTCAAGATAATAAAAGTAAATTCTCATTATTATTCAGTTGTCAATATTGGCTTGTCACTTCAGCTTTTGGTTTCATAAAATTCGGTGTCTCAGATTTTAATTGCCATTTTTGGTTTCTTTCTTTGCTGCTGCCTCAGACAGTTCAATCGTTCGTCTGATAATTAAAAACTTAAAAAAAATTGCAACGTTTGTATTTTCTTTTTGTGGAAGCTGGGGTTAAAAGTACTGATCAAGACTCCAAACATGCAATCTTCAGCTACTGAAACTTCTGGATATGACGCCCATGTTCGAATTGTAAAGCTTTAGTCCCATTTGTTGTATTAAGCTGTCACCAGTACTGTATATCAAGGTGCTGTACTACAATCTTGGACAAAACTGTTGAACCACTTGGCCAAGTATCCACTCATTTAGGAACCACAGTTAAGTTTTTCAACCCCCATTTCAATGTTGTCAATGCTTTCGTGTTGTACAAACAAAGCCTGGCGAACCACCAATACCATAAAACTACATTTAACAGTGGGAGAGGGGGTTAAAATACTTTTTACCCGTCTGCAAGTCAAGAAACTTGCTAAAAATGGGCTAAATATGTTTGTTTCAGCTAGTTTTGTCTAAGATTGTGTAAAGTGCTCTCTAGGGAATTTTGAGGGTCTGCGTTTTCTTTGTGACCTACGAAGCTGTATTTATCTAACCCCCATCCTTTTTTTGTGTGGAAGTAGGTTAACTTGGGGGATGAACAAAAACAAGCATATTTTGATTGGTAGATGCATTGTTGCCATAGTAGCCGCACTTGGTCATGCAAGCTTCAGGTTCATGTTCTGAGCTAACATTTCACTCTCAAAAGGTAGAAATATACGAGGCTAGTTCTCAGATAAATGTTAACCAGCAGAAAATAAAGTCATTCTTCTAGTTTATAAATCATTTTAAAAGTATTTTTTTATTTACAAACATGAAAAAAAATGTCGCTTTATCGTAAAGCCTGGCTGCCATTTTGACAAGCAGGAAAATCGAGCACAACCAATTTTGCAATTTTTCCCAAAGTACTAATTTACGCTATAAATTTTTATCTGTCCGGAAGGTGGAGCACTTAGCGGTATGGAATAGCCCAGATATAATAATAACAAGCACGCTATATTTTTTCTTCGTCCTTACTGTAAGGTGACGCTCCCAGCGATATGAAGTAACACAGAGATATTTATAACAAGCACGCTATTTAACAAATATTCGCCTCAGGCTCTGTGAATCTTGGCGAATATTTCCCTCGACTTCCTCTAGGGGAATATTCGCCGAGATTCACTGAGCCTGAGGCTAATGATTGCTTTAGTCTAATTATCAGAGGTGAATATCAAGAACTACATAGAGAAAGAACTAAAACACGGAACAACAAACACAAGTGCTGGCTTGTGAACGTGTAAACAAGACAGAATTTACAATTATTTTAAGCAATAAAACGGAACAAAAAAAAACAGATATCTGGTACCTTTGATTAGCCGTTGGCAACTTCTGAGCAATTGTGTAAATCCTCTTGAAATGAGTTGAGTAGCTTTGGTCTGAAGAGAACTAAATAATTTTGGGTCAATCGATCTGATTGAGTTTCTCATGGCCGCGTGTGATCTACAAAACCACCGTGTTTACCATCAATCCTAATGCCTTGAGTACCATCTCTTGAAAATATTTTCGGTCCAAAAGCCTTGATAGACAATATTCAAAGCTCCCTCTGTTTTGAATACTCCGGACTTGGAGTGATTTATTTCGAATGAACGAGAATTTCATTCAGCAAATGCTGCCATGTTTATTTGTCTGAGCGGCAAAGGTGGCGTGGCTTAGTAACCAAGTTCTGAAATGCTATATTCATAGCGTCATAAACCAGGGCTTCTCGACCAATCAGAATGTCCCATTCTCATATTCACCTCTGGAAATTAGACTAAATTTTTTTTATTCGTGCGTACTTTAAGGTGACGCACCCAGCGGTATGGAATAACCCAGAGACTATATTTTTTTATTCGTCCATACTATAAGGTGGCACACCCTTTAGTACAGCACTCGGAGTCAAAGGAAAAACGAAAGGAAAAAAATACCGGAGATTACCCTGGTTGAAATCCTGTAGCGATTTGACCAATTTCTTGGAGGATATCGAGCTTCGACTAACAGTTGATAATTGTTTCCAGCCTTAAACACCTGTTCGAAATTTTCGCAAAGCAGTAACTCGTCGAAATCACTTCAAAATTGGCCTTAGTAGCTGGAAAACAACAAAGAACACGACACAGGAGCAGGGTAAGTCAATTTTATTATACCTCCTAAAACAACAATGCCATATTTTCAAACATGGCTCAAACTCCATACAAACGTCTCTAATTGTGAGACAGCTTCCCCCAAACCATATAAACTCTTACTTTTTTCTTCTCAGTTTTGAGACAACTGTAAAATTCTGTCATGGACCTACTATTTGGAAAAAGCTGAGATGAAAATCACTATGTTTGCTCATTTTTAAGAGTATCACAGAAGAAATAAAAATTTTTATTATATGGATGAGAGTGTTTTACTGGGAACTAAACCACTCGTAGATTCCATACGCCACTCCATCCGGGACCTGAGTGGCGTATTTTCCGTATGACACGCTTGCGAGTGTCATATCGCTCACTGACGTCACGATTCGCGCCATTTCTACTCTGCTGAATGAACTTGGTTTCTTGTGTCGTTCAGGTTTGTTGTGAGCAAGCATCGACAAGCAGGATTAATTTGTTTAATTAAGCGACGAAAAAGAATGAGTTTTCCGAAAACCTCAAGGACGAGAACATGATAATGGAAGCCTTGACGATTTCAAGGCTTTTAGAGAGAATTCTTCGCAAGGAATTGCTAAAGTGCAAGATGTTGTAAAGGAGAAAACAAAAGCAGTTGAAAACTATCGGCCGTCAAGACATTGCCGCATCGGATTCAAGTCAAGGTCAGTGATGTTTTCAGTTCTTACGTGACTGTTAGCTATTTAGTTCACAAGTATTTCATGTATTTTGTTTGATTGGAATTCAGTTAGCGTTTCTATATACTGGACACGGATGCTTTGTATTTTCTGTAAAGACGAACGGTGATTTGTAAAACTTGCTCGATTTTTCGAAAACAATGAAATAAAAATTCGCAATTTCAGATACATCTGGTCTCCATATAATAAAGAGAACATTACACGTTGGCTCAAATATATGAATTTTATGTTCTCGTGGCAGAAACGATATCTCACTCGTTCGCTGCGCTCACTCGTGAGATATAGTTTCTGCCACTCGAACATAAAATCCATACCTTCTCGCCACCATGTAATATCCTCTATTTATTTTTTATAGGGTTTTTTGGACACTGACTCAAAATTAAAGCCGTTTTTGTATGGATTTTGAACCATGTTTGAAGGTCCGTAGGTTGGTCTCTGTTCATCCTAAAAGCATCATACTTGGTCAGATGACCAATATCGATGAGATCTTTCATGTGAAGGTGTCTGTTTATCGATTGGTTGAAATTTGAAGCTCGCCCCAGTTCCCTGCGCAATTCCGGAATGGCCAATTCTGGATGGTGATGTGCAAATCTTTGTACTTTTAGTAGGGAAAAATTCGATAGTGAAAAAAATTCCAAGTGTCGCTGAAATGGCGCCCATCGTTTACGTAAGGGAGAGGTGCGCCGCCGACTCCAACCAAAGTAGACGAGAAAGACAAGGCAGGCGATTTCAATGGCCGGCTTCTCAAATACTAACTTGTTGGTAACACACCATGAGAGAACATTGAAAAAGACAACTTCAAGTGTAAGTCCACTCGACTGGCAGCTGCAATGTCGTTACGTCAATTTATTTGTTTGCACTTCATAAAAAAGTGGGCACTGCTCTGCGCTGTAGCAGAAGCAAAAGTATCTGTCAATACGGTTTTACAAGAAAGGGATATTGCTGTTCATGTACTTCTGGTTTTAGGGGCCATGATCGTGCACATGGAAAGAAGTGATATTTCTGTAGACTTCTGAACCGCTCTCCGAACCACAACGGAAGAGCCTCGGAACTTTTTCAACAAATCTTGCAACAAATAACCCGTCCTTTACTCTTGTTGTATAAACCCAGACTGTGGTAATTAGGTCCCAGTCTTTTTCCATCTCTAAGTGAAGTTATACAATGCAAAATACAATTCAATGTTTATGGTGGCCTTATGGGTTCGGTGCGTCCAACAGATTTAACCAGCAACATCTGCAGGAACGCACCAGCAGGTTTGCAGGTAAAGCCACAAAATAGGAAGAATGAAAAAAAGGAAAAATCTAAATTCTACAATCCGTTAAATATATCAGCTGCATTTATGAGGAAACTCGTGCATGTAAAGTACTTCTGAATGTACGGTTCACAAATATTAAGATGATAATGTCGCTTTAAAATCAACAGCTGTCTGTTTTAATTTATCCCTGACCCCATAGTGTCGTCTAAATGACCAATGGCAATCATTATTCTCCACCTGCCTGTTTGGAGGAACTGTCTTTCTTCTCCTTCTAAAGCATTATTTTTCTTTCTATTTGGTATTTTTACAAGTTCATTCAGTTCTTACTCTATGGGCTATGGCATCAGTTCCTCAATACTCTTTCTCATCAGCCCGTGTATTCAAAACATCACCTGTGTATAGGAAACTATTCTTAGGCTTTCATCTCTGTTTCAATAATAAGACCTTTTCATTTTTACTGCAACTAACGCACGCAGTAAAGAGGTCACCCTGATATTTGAAAAAAAAAATGTAAACGTTTGTTTTAAAGAATCCGAAAAAAGATATTAATTAATACTCTGGACCTGTCCGAAATGTAACAAAGAGGACGACAGTATATTAAGATACGTTCTTCTAAAGAAAATTAACAATTTTCATGAAAACTGAAGGGGGAAGAAGAAACCAAAATATTTCTTTTAGAGGAAACCAAAAGCGTCTATGCAGAGAAAGTTAGTTTACATAGATTTTACCTCATGAGACGGGAAATTGTGTCAGTTGACCTGGTGTTTTATCCGGTTCAGTGGCTGTGGCGGCATTGTAAACTGAATATTTTAAGGTAATATCTGTTCACATATTAAGCAGTGTTTCGCACAGTCCTTGAGAAGACCAAACAAGGCTGTCGTGATTTGAAACATTTTTTGTGTAAGAATGATTTTTAGCTAAATTTAGAAAATAATTCCCAGTGCTAATTGCGCTTATCATCTTTACTTACCTGAAATGAAAACGGCACATTTTCGCCATAACTCAATATTTGTTTAGTAATGTAAGATTCTTTTGTCAAAATGGCTAAATATTTTCATTCCACTCTAACTTTAAGCTCGGTATTTTTTTATTTTTAAGGGATCGGTGTTAATTTAAAGAGGGTTTAAGAAATAAGTCGCTATCAGGCCGAAAACTAATTAGTAATGGTAATAGGACTGCGTGGAGTCCAATTCGGTCTGTAATCATACGAGTGATTAACAAAATCGGACGACCGCGTAGCGGGAGTCCGATTTGTTTAATCACGAGTATGATTACAGACAGAATTGGACGACACAAAGTCCTGTTACCAATTAATCACAAGTATAACAAAATTTGAGAAAAAATTTAGATAAAGCGAAGCCTACTAAGGACTTATCATCACTAAGGCAAAAAAGCCATTCTTGAAGCTGAACGTTTTAGGAATATTTTAGGAATATTTAGTCACAACAAGAAACCAAATAAAGAGCGCGCGCATGTGCAGCACGCGAGCTTTGTTATTGGACACCTTGTTATTGGACACCTTGTTATTGGACACCTTGTTATTGGACACTTTGTTATTGGACACTTTAGCCGCGCGCGCTCCAATTTGGTAAAAAATAGGGCGTGCTAAGAACCAATCAGATTCGAGAATTTTGTTATAGTTGTGATTAAAACAGTAATTTACTCGCGTTTAACGGCACCATTACCACATTTTTTTCTCCGTCAGGTTATTTCCATATGTTGTGATTTCAGTTGTAATCACAACTATAACAAAATTCTCGAATCTGATTGGTTCTTAGCACGCCCTATTTTTTACCAAATTGGAGCGCGCGCGGCTAAAGTGTCCAATAACAAAGTGTCCAATAACAAGGTGTCCAATAACAAGGTGTCCAATAACAAAGTTAGCGTGCTGCACATGCGCGCGCTCTTTATTTGGTTTCTTGTTGTGACTAAATACTCCTTGATATTCCTAAAACGTTCAGCTTCAAGAATGGCTTTTTTGCCTTAGTGATGATAAGTCCTTAGTAGGCTTCGCTTTATCTAAATTTTTTCTCGAATTTTGTTATACTTGTGATTAATTGGTAACAGGACTTTGTGTCGTCCAATTCTGTCTGTAATCATACTCGTGATTAAACAAATCGGACTCCCGCTACGCGGTCGTTCGATTTTGTTAATCACTCGTATGATTACAGACCGAATTGGACTCCACGCAGTCCTATTACCATTACTTATTACTAAGAGAGCAAAGACAAAGAAATATCTTCGTTGGTGAGCTATTTTGTTTGTTCGGTTGTGCTTTTGTTTGTTTCCTTCCCCAGTTTAAATTTAAAATTGCCCATATTCAGAAAAAAGCAAATCTTTTTAATAATTAACACCCAGTCAAATATTATCAAGGATAATTAAATACTGTTAAACGCGCAAATGTGAAAGAACGAGAATTATATATAATAAGAAAGAACTAGCACTTATATATTTCATCTCATATTATCATATTTACAATTTATTTTCTTTGGAAGTACAACTCAGTGACATAGTCTCAATGGGAATTCTCTCAGCCAATTGTTGTTTAACTGAGATTCAAAAATGTTTTCCTCTGATAAAGATAAATGTACACGAGCGTGGGACAAATAAATAATCCGAGTCCCAGACGGGATTCGAACCCATGGCCTCTCAGATAACGCTTTGGCGCTTCGGCGGCCTATCAGGCACATGGTCGAGCCATGATTTCTAATTTGCCGAGACGCAGCCGAGCCAAAATTCCCATATCGTACCCAAATTCAGCAAAACATCTGGTGAAATTTGAACTCTCCGACTCTATTGTTTCACTGCTCCATTGATTCTCTGCTCAGAGCGCACTGCTCTACACTGTTACTGGAGTAGAGGTGACTGTCAATGCCGTTTAAAAGCAAAGGGTATCGCTGCTCGTGTACTTCTGGTTTTACGGGCCATGATCGTGCACATGGAAAGAAATAATGACTTCTGAACCGCCTTCAGAACCAGAAACGAAAGAGTTTCCTGATTTCTACCGCTACAAATAACCCTTCCTCTACTCTTGATGTATCCAGTCTCACTGCGAAAATTAAGCCCTAGTCTTTTCCGTCTCCCAGTGAAGTTATACAAGACAAAATACAATACAATATTTAATTTGGTCTTATACTTTGTTAGCAATGCTTTCGGTACGTCCTGCAGATATGACCAGCAAAGTCTGCTGATACGCACCAGCTAGTTTGCAGGTAAAGCCACAAAATAGGAAGAATAAAAATGGGAGAAAACTAAGTTCAACAAACTTGAAAATATATGATATATATGGATAAAAAAATAAAACCCACGTATGTGAAATAATTATGAATCTACGGTTTACAAATGTTAAGATGATGTATCTATATTTAGAATGTGAATTGTTATTTTAAAAACAATACAATGAAAGAAACTATTTCCCAATACACTGAACGTGTCCGAAATGTAAAAGAAAAAAAAAACAGGGCGACAATTTACTTTAGATGTGTTCCTTTAAAGCAACAATATGATTTTTATGAAAACGTCAGGGGGAAGAAGAAACCAAAATGTTTCTTCTAGAGGAAATCAAAAGCGTCTATGCAAAGGCAGTTAATTTACATAGATCTTACCTCATGAGAAAGGAAATTGTGCTTACCTCATAGATGTCAATTTAGCTGGTGTGTTATACGGTTCAGTGGCTATAACGGTATCGTGACCTGAATATCTGTTCAAACATTTACAAGTATTTCACACTGTCCTTCAGAAGACCAAGCAAGAAGGCTATCGGGATTTCAACATTTTTTTGGGTGAGGATATTTTTAGTTAAATTTACAAAAGAATTCCGAGCGCTAGTTCCAACTATCATTTTAACTTCCCTAAACTAAAATCGGCATAACTCTATTTATTTAGTAATGTAAGATTCTTTTTTCAACATGGTTATTTTCGTCCAACTCTAACTTTAAGCTCGTTGGTATTTTTCGTTTCAAGGGATCGGTGTTAATTATAATTTAAAAAGGGTAAATTTAAGTAATAAGCCGCCAGCAAGCAAGAATAATAATTAAAACAATATAGTTGACTAGGGGAATATGGTCTCCTTTCGGCGATACGATGCGTTCAAGCCAGCATAGCTACCTTGTTTTTTATGCAGGCTATTTCATACGCTGTGATTTTAGTTCCTATTGCTTAGAGAACAAAGGCATAAAGTTATATCTTCGTTGGCTTTGTTGTTTGTTTGTTTTCTTTCCTTTTAAATGTGAACGGGAAAGCAAATCTCTTTTTAATAATTAACACAAAGGTGACAATACAAAGTCGAATAATTATCAAGAAGAATTAAATGCTATTAAACGTCCAAAGGGGTAAGAAGGAGAAAAATATAAAACTAGCACTTATAATTATATATTTCATTTTACCGCTCATCTGATCTCAATTATAACTTATATATCGTATCTACAAAGTTTCTATTTCTTTGGAACTTCAACTCGGTGACATAGCCTGAATTAGAATTCCCTTAACCACTTTTTGTTTAACAGATTCAAAGATTCTCTCCTCTGATAAAAAATAATAATAATAATAATAAAAAATAAATAAATAAATAAATAAATGTACAGGGGCATGGGACAAAGAAACAATCTGAGTCCTAGATGGAAATCGAACCCATGGCCTCCCAGATACCGGTTGGGTGCTGTAACCACTGAGCTACGAAAGACTTAAACAAGAAGTTCCACTATAAAAGGGATGGCACCTCCCACATTTCACACCTTTCGGGCGCGAAATGCAAATTTTTACCCTTGCATTCATGGCGTGTTGCATAGTCAAGCGTCCTGCAAATTGAATACGCTTCAAAACCTCATGAAACCAAAAGATACCCTGTACAAAAATAAGATATAACTTGTTAACGTTTTAGCAAAACATTCTCAGCAAAAATGAAGCACATTTTACCAGTAACTTTCACAGAGAAAGCGCGGGTTGTTTGTCAGCTGTTTACGCTTTGATGGTTTATTGACAACTGGGCGTGAGAATGGCCAGGCCAGGCCCCTTTTATACCGGAACTTCTTGTTTAAGGGCCATTAAAACGAGCGAAAAAGTTGGAACGGTTCCGATAGAAATTGACCGTTTACACGCGCAAGTTTTTTTAATGGAACGGATAATATATAGATTTAGGCAAGCCTAAAAGCGGAGCTCCCATTTATTATTTTTTGCTCGACTTAATTACAGTGTTACTAAATAAGTAGCCACACTATTTCTAAGCTTATACAGTGGCCTGTATAGGTACAAAATAAATAAAGTTTTAATCGCTCAGTTTAAAATATCTAACATGTAATTTAAAAACCTCTCATAGTTTTGTAGTAAATAATAAAGATGGTAAATTTTAAGCTCGGTGATAAATAATGAAGATGATCTTTTTCAACAATGACACGAGCATGGGACAAAGAAAAATTCTGAGTCCCTGACGGGAATCGAACCCATGGCCTCCCAGATACCGGTTGGGCGCTCTAACCAACTGAGCTACAAGAGACTCGTTGTGAGCTTGGCCATTTACTAGGTTGATATGTGACACGCGTCCTGCGTACTGCTAGGATCAGCAATGTCGAAATCATCAAGTTTGTAGTAAATAATAAAGATGGTAAATTTTAAGCTCGGTGATAAATAATGAAGATGATCTTTTTCAACAATGACACGAGCATGGGACAAAGAAAAATTCTGAGTCCCTGACGGGAATCGAACCCATGGCCTCCCAGATACCGGTTGGGCGCTCTGACCAACTGAGCTACAAGAGACTCGTTGTGAGCTTGGCCATTTACTAGGTTGATATGTTTAGTATTTACTAGGTTTATTATTTACTACAAACTTGATGATTTCGACATTGCTGATCCTAGCAGTACGCAGGACGCGTGTCACATATCAACCTAGTAAATGGCCAAGCTCACAACGAGTCTCTTGTAGCTCAGTTGGTTAGAGCGCCCAACCGGTATCTGGGAGGCCATGGGTTCGATTCCCGTCAGGGACTCAGAATTTTTCTTTGTCCCATGCTCGTGTCATTGTTGAAAAAGATCATCTTCACTCTCATAGTTTTGTTGACGAAAGCGATGTCAACATATTTCGAGATTAAACCCTTTGACTTTTATTGTCTGTGACAGGTTCTAAAATTGAAATTGACTAGTGCACTTTGTTGGGTTCCTCACGTACGCACGTAGGCGCACGCAACAGATCTTAGTAAAACTTTTTACAACGTTTACTGTACACTAATTAATACACCTTTATGAGTTATCCAGTGCAAAAAAGGACCTTGGTCTTGTTTTGATTTACTACAAAACAGCTAGGGCAAAAAATCAGCTTAAGGCAAAAACAAAATACAGAAAAACAAAGTAAACCGCTGCTAAACACAGTAAACCAAATGAACTCACACCACGCAAATTGAAAAAAAAAATCACGGCGGCAAAACAAACTCTGCAAATTGATGGTGCCGTTTATGTTAGTCATTTGTAAGATTTTGTCATTTTTGTGTAAGAATTGTGGCAGTTTGAACTTGGGAAGTGGTTTACGCTCACTCAGAATAAGCTTACAATGTTGTTTTGAACCGTCTTCTTTTCGCTGCGGTTTGGTTGCATGATAAACTAATTCTGTTTTATCGTACGCGTTGCTAAATACCGGCTTAATGAATTTTATGCAGAGAACTGATTCAATTTTCTCCATATCTGGTAAGTAAATATGCGGTAGGTAAAGCCCGGGAGGTAAAGTCTAAACTCACTCAGCCAAACACAGGTAATTCACAACGAAATTGGCGAAATATTGGATTACCCGAACAGGATTTCAACGCACTCTAGCTTGCTGATAAAAGAAACGAAACAAACGCAATCGAGTAACAAAAAGAGCGGTTGGATAATGGATCACTTAAATATTTTTTTTGGTGTGCAGTATCACTGTGTGCTCGTTTTTGTTTGCAACATGTTTCTGTACGGGTAGTTTGTAATTTACAAATCGAAATCGTGATTTTGATCTGTTTTCAAAATCCAATTAAATGAACTGATCACAGTTAACTCGACTAAAACACAAAATAATTAGTCCAAATGAAATATTTAATAAACAATGTCTGTATAAAATGTTCAAACATCAACAAGTTTGAAAGCAGCATATTTAAGCATAATCAAGTGGCATAATTGAATTATAAATATTTACGAAAAGATGTGAAAACCGACACAATTTCAAATTCGCTCATAAATGAAGTATAAACAGATTCCCATGCACAACAAAATAAGACTTATGCTTAGTGCATACATGTACGTTTGTTACCTCATGTTTGGAAAAGGCTTGTAAATTCTGCAGGGCAAAAATTTCAAACCAGCACAATAATATCGGTTGCGAACACGTCCATGTTTTGAATTATCTGCGAAGATCGATCTCTCCTCTCCTTTCGGTGTAGCTGTTAAAAGTCTTTTATCTATCACTTAGTGAACTTCACCAGCTTTGAGCTCACTTTTACTGATTTCAGCTCAATGTCAGCTCAATTAACGCTTCAGCCTTGGTCAGCCGCAGTGCTTCAACTCTTGGTGTTGTCCGATGTATACCATATTCAAGTCGGCAATTATTTTGGATCTTTCCGTTAAGCAGTTGTACGTCCTAAATCATTTGGCATGAGTTTCCATGATGTTGATGAGTAAACAGAGTGAGAAATATTCACGAAGAACTATGTTTTCCAGCATGCTTCCTTCGCGTCTTTCATTCAGGTTAAAAGGCGAACAGCGTACCAAAGATCTGCCGCCTTTTCATACAATCGCTTCGTTTAAGTTGCAATGACATGTCCAGATCATGAGAAAACATGAGAAAAAAACTATTCTACGACAAAGAAGTTAACTCTTAACAAACCAAAAAATGTTTTTGCGTTAATTTTTGCGTAAGAAGGACTTCAAATCAAGGACAAAGACAAACTCGTCCCGAGGCCTAACCCGTGCGTACGTACGTGGGTGACCACCAGATTTTCTCGGCTTGATGGGTTTACTAATTTCTATGGCTATGGATGCTCCGCCCGCGGGTGCCTTCGGCGCCCGCAGGAGCTCCGCTATAAAAGGGCAATGTCCTCAGAGAATCGAGGGCCGGGTAAAAAGCGCTTACACGCTGTTTTTTCGAGAGTGGAATCGATAGAGCCAGCGATACGGAAACTGCTAAGACAAGTCCGCATTTGCTTGGACAGAAAAGATGAAGCAGAACGGTTTCGAAAAGAGGGCGATCGTTTACACGTTGCAAAAAAAGGAAAACGTGAGCACCGAACCGATTTTTATCTATTCCGTTGAGAAAGAGGATCATAGGCGCTTATGGACCCTTTTTACGGAACGGATAAAACTGGAACGGGCCAAGTATTGTTTACACGTAAAAATACATCGGAGCCGTTCAAAGTTTTGTCGGAGCCGTTCCAATTTTTATCGGAACCGTTGCATTTTTATCGCTCGTGTAAACGGTCCTTTACTTACTCCGTTTAGTTGGCCCATTTGATTGGTTGATTATGCTCCTATACAAATTATTTCAAAATTTAAGTTTCCTAAAGGTAACCGACCAGTAGGCAAAGTTTGGTTGAAAATCTATGTTCAGTTCCATTTCGGGGGAATGACCTTAAACTTATCTCTCTGGCTTTGTTTCAGCTAGTAATCTGTTGAGGCGAACGAGCATCAACCGCTCGAAACGAGCTGACTATATTTTAAATACTTATCTTAGGAGGAGCAACCCACCTCCAGAAAAACAGATGGCTTACTCCAATACACAAGTAGTTTGCCTTTGGATATTAATTTTTCATGGCCTGGCCTTCTTTTGTTTCACACCATGCGTTGCCGTTTCGGCCTCTACTGCTCGCTTGGCCGCATTCACCAAGACGGTTGACAGATACTCCAAGGCAGCAGATGTGCCCGATACGCTGATTGGTACCTTCTCTCGCTCCCGTAGCGTTGCTGCAATAGCATTACTAGAACAGGAACAGTTAGAGGAAGCCAAAGAAAGCCTTGCACAAACAGCCTTGACCTTATCTGTGCTTGACATTGGAGGTGGAATGGCTTTGCCTGTGGCGGAGAAAATAGTGGACTACGTCAAAACAAAAAGAGAGTTTGAAAACACTAGGAGGGCATTTGAAAACTACAACTGGCTTCTAGAGCAGGAATTCAGAAAACCAGCAGGTACAAACATTGACAAAAGCGCCCTACACAGAGCAAAACAAGCCTTGAAAAATACATTTAAGGCTGATATTGACAAGTTTCCTCGTTTGAGTAAGGTCGGCAAAGTCTTTTCCAAAGCAAGCAAGTGGTTAAAAGGAGCCTCAGTGTTCGACGTGCTTGGGCCACTCACCGATGCTTTGTCAATCGGTCTTAATATCTGGGGACTAGATATTGCCATCAGAGATAATAATCCCGCAGGCATCGCCGCTGCCTCGTTAAGTATCGCTGCAGGAGTGGTGGGTTTATCGACATTTATTGCCGCAGTTGTAACGGGAACGGCTGTGCTTGGTCCAATCGGAGCTTTAGTAGGGGCCATTCTTGGAATCGCGGCCACACTGGTGGAACTATTAGCTTCTCCAGGCTATGACACGGCAGCAGTGGAAGCGTACAACGAAAGACTTGGACATCTAAGGACCTTGAGGGACGCCTGCAAGGAAAGAATTGGCAAGCGTATGGAGATCCTGGAGAAGATGAGTTCACAGTACAGTGATGTCTACGTCAACAATCAAGCCGCTTGCATTTCAGACACTGGCTATCTCTTGGAAATGAGAAACGTTTATACAGAGTCCAAAGCCTCCATTTATGAACGAAGATATGCAGGAGAAAAAAGCAGAATTCCATAGATCAAAGCAGAGCAAGACGATAAACAATACTTGTGTGTTGGTGATGCGAACGATATTCGTAGTC
This sequence comes from Meandrina meandrites, assembly GCA_963693305.1. Classification (NCBI taxonomy): domain Eukaryota; kingdom Metazoa; phylum Cnidaria; class Anthozoa; order Scleractinia; family Meandrinidae; genus Meandrina; species Meandrina meandrites. Next base: position 13,988,109 of record OY855907.1, on the reverse strand, counting down.
CCATTAAGCCACTGGGTCCACCTTTCAGTGGCTTGGGTAAAGAGATGGGGTTTGTTGGCTTCGATTTTTATGGTAGATTTAAGAATGATACTGAATATGGTGGGGTTCATGTTTTTGTTGACTCGGATTTCATTTCTGATTTAGAAATTAAAGGTGTTGATATCGATACGGCTAAGCATCCCCCAAGTGCTACAGATACCAGTATACACCAAAACGACGTCATCAGCATAGGTGATTATCAGAACTTAAAGAAATTACGTAGAAGGGAAGAAAGACATGAAATTCGAGTTAAAACCAGTGACGGACACGATTGCTTAAATATAAATGGAATGATAGGAAAGTTCGAGAGTTCGTACGAGAATAAACTTAAGGCCGATTTGGGAGAAGGAGAAAATGTTCTTTCATTTAATGGGATTACTAAAGATCGCAGTGACATGAAAGGCGTGTATTTTGATTCCCAATCAGGCATTGTGAAATATTATCACGGACAAAATAGAAACACCCACACGATTGGCACCGTAAGAAATGTTGGTCTTTTCAGCGGTTCACCATTTGACGACCACGTGATCCTTTATGCTGCGGATATGAAAGTTGTCCAATTACGTGGACACAATGTTTACGAATTCAAATGCAATGATTTAGTTGCGGCTGAATCGTCGGAACCTCGTCAGTTTCAAATTGTCGACAAAAGCACATCGCCTCCAAAGATTAACTTACATACGACAAGTCCATTAGAAATTAACGCAAACGATGTCATTCTTCAAAATAAAAAGTTAAAAGTTTTCGATACCACAGGTGAATCACCAAGGCCTATTTTCGAGGTGCTTGTGGAGACGGAGACGACAGGCAATCTTTTTATAAACAATGCCGGATCTCGGCCGATAAATCTGGAACATATAAATCCTGTCTTAATTACAGGCGAGAAAATAAATTTGAATTATGGTCCCGACCAAAGGTTTGATTACAAAGAAGGAGACAACAGCGACCTGTTGTTCTTAAAATGGCCAATTTCCCAGAACACTAAAAAGGGCTATTACGAGATTAATATGAAAGGCGGTACTGACTACGTTGTCGTTAGCGACAAGTATTTCCTCGATCCTTCTGGCATTGACGGAGAATCATTGACGCTCACGGTGCGTAGCGGGGCCACCTCAAGTGAGCCTAATCCTGACGGACATGGCTATAAGAAACCGATAACGATTTCAATCGATCAACCTGGCGTTCCTTACAGGAAAAGCATTTTCTTCACAACGGAAATTCTATTTGCTGAAAAAATAATTAATGAGTATGGCAACGAGTTGCTAGATATAGAAGATTTCTTAAAACCCAGGTCATCATACCCTATGATTTTTGACCTCTATGATAAATACATGGAGGTAACGCGTAAAACCTTGAAAATAAAAGGCGAAGAAGATGCCATAGAGTAACACAGTGTGAAGAATTATTCTTGACGATGCAGATCGATAAGCCTTGCAACTTCCATTCACTTGAATTTTGTTTAAATTTGGTTTCAAAATCACATTCTATGTTGGATCAGATTGTCCAGTAATGGTCACGAATTCAAGTAAGTGTAGAAAATGTTTAAATTGTGACGTTGAAGCTTGGAACGTTTAAAATTAAGAAATAAGAGTGAAGAGTATATCTTAGATTAACACACTGATAGAGGTATGGTTAATTAAAAGGAGTTCACACATTTGAGTGTGGTTTCAGTTTTAGCGGAGCTCCGGCGCGCGAAGCGCGCCAGCGGAGCACCATGGGTAAGGAAATTTGGTAACCTATCGATGCGAGAAATTTTGGTTATGACGTCAGCGTACGCCCACCCGCGCGTACAGACTCTGGGGGAGGGGGAGTGGAGTCCTAAGGCAGCCCGACCGGGGGTGGTGGAGGAGAATAGGCTGTGAGAAATCGGGAGCAGATGGCACATCTTATCCCTACTTACGTACGTAAACAGAGCTTACAACTTTGACATCCATGTTATGATCAATTGACAGCTGTCAAAACAAGGTATCCGTTGACCAGTATCACGTTGCTATATCTGGACATTTCATTTCAACTTAAACGAAGCAATTGTATGAAAACGCGGCAATCTCGTTTGCACGTTGTTCACTGCTGAATTGAAAGACGGGAAGAAAGCGTGCTGGAGGACATAGATCTTCGTGAATATTCTCGCTTTATTTACTTATCTACAGCATGGAAAGTTATGCCAAGTGATTTAGGATAACCTCTTAACGGGAAGATCCGAAATAATTGTTGACCTGAAGATGATATATCGGAGTACGAGTCAAAAACAGCGAGAGTTGAAGCACTGTCTTCGGTTCCTGCGTGCTCAGAGCCGGTCAAGTTGACTGAAGTGACGGATAAAAGACTGTTAAAAGCTACACCGAAAGGAAGAAAGATGTTGATCTTCGCTGATAATTCAAATTGCGTATATGTCCGTGGTGTGAGATTATTACGAACATTGGACGAAACTACCGTTTTCGATGCTTCGTCTCCGATGTTATTTGGCTGGTGAAAGCTTTATTTGCCCTGCAGAATTTACAAGCCTTCTCAAAATATGAGGTAACAAACGTAAATGCACATATTTTGTTATGAGAATCTGTTTATACTTCATTTATGAGCGAATTCGATGTTGTGTCGGTTTTCAGATCTTCCCGTCAACTATATAATATAAGCTTAAATTTCGTTAAAACGGCTGCTTTCAAACCTCTTAGCTTTAATCACTTTTGTGAACTTTTGCCTATTAAATGTTTCGTTTCAAATAGTGTTTTTTTAGTTAGTGGAGTTAACTGTGAGGTTCATCGTTGGATTTTGAAAAGAATATTCAATTATTGAGCTACACGGATCAAAAACATGATTTCGCACGCTGCATTTGCAGAAAAATCCCGCAAACAAATCAAAGCAAAAAACGAGTAAACCTTCGGCAACGATACTTCACACCAACGAATTAAACGATTTATTATCCAACTGCTCTATTTCACTCGCTTGCACTGATTTTTGTCATTTTGGTGAGTGTGTTGAAATCTCGTACGCGTGATAAATTTTTACATTCGTAAACGAGTATTTACGCCGGTTTTTATATTGCGAGTTGCCTGTGCTTGGGTGAGTGAGTTCAGACTTTTCCTGACGCATATTTGCCTGTTAGAAACGAAGGAAATTCATTCACTTCTCTGCATAAAATTCTCTAGGGTATTTAGCAATGTGTACGAAAAAACATGCAGCGTACACTGGCGTAGTAATCATGCAAGCAAACCAAGATGGTTCAAAACTACATTGTAAGCGTATTAGACAGCGAGCACCACTTCCTAAATCACAAACTGTCACAATTCTTACACAAAAAACTGCTTAAGAATGACTTAAACCGGCTCCCAATGAATTTGCTGAGTTAGTTTTGGCGCTGTGATTTTCTTTGTTGTGGCGTGAGTTCATTTTGTTTTAATAGCCGCGAGTTCACTTTGTTCAGTGCATTGAGTTGATCTGTTTGCCTTGAGTTGATTTTTTTGCCTTGACTATTTTGAAGTATATCAAAACAAATTTATTCCCTCCACCAAGGCCCTTTTTACATTGAATAACCCTTAGAGTTATGAAAAGTCTTAACACTAAAATTTGATGTGTGCGTCTACGTGCGTACGTGCATGAGGAACCCAATAAAGTGCAGCGAGATGTACCTATATGGGCAACCGTATACGCTTAGAAATAGTGTGGCTACTTATTAATTGCGAAACAGTGCAAGCTCGAGCAAAAAAAAAAAAATAAATAGGAGCTCCGCTTTTAGGCCTGCCTAAATCTATATATTACTTTTAACTTTTGAGCATAACTAAATTGTTTAATAGTGATGACATAATAAAGTGACTTTCCGTCTTGCTGGATATGAAAAAGTATGCCTTCCCTTATCGTTTTGCTAACTTAATCGTAACGCTTATCTATTTACAAGTGTAATCATAAACAAGTGATATCTTGTTTAAAGTAAAAGGGACGATCAATAATAGTAAACACCACAATTCTCGTTTTTGGGGATGACATTCTTCGTACGATTGTGTACTCAAAAATTGCATAGGGTAAATTATTATTTCAATTCCTATCAGGCCCCATCCATACGTATCCCTTTTCATTTGAAAACAGAATTATATGTTTTCCGTTTTTATCTGTTTAAATCGCCTACGCACGCATCGAGTTGGCTTTTGCGCGAGTGAGTTATTTTGAGTGAGCTACTTTATATGAAAAAAAAGGTCTGCTCGTTATCGTTAGGTCCAGCCCTTTTTTTTTTTTTTTTTTGTGCACTTGTGGCCATCGCCCATGTTTTATCCTTGTCACGGTTTGGCTGCATGATCAACGTTTAGCCTGCAATTCTTGATATTTTACAGGTAATGATTGCATGTGTAGCAAACTGAAATTACGAATCAGAAGAAAAAAAATGAATACGTATGAAGTACGGAAAGTTGAAAGCAGCACAGCATCGAGACCCAGATTAATAATGCCACGGGGGCCATTTTCGTCAATAACATCATCTCATTTGTACATCTGTGAAAACAAAGCCCCATCATAAAGCAAAAAGAATAAAGAAAATGATGATCTCTCATTGTAGCTCTCATAGTATTACAGTAACAGTACCCCCCCCCCCCCCCCCCCCCCCCCCCCGACCTGCAGGAAAACCTAATTAATTAGCCGGGAGCAAGAATTAACGTTATACTTTTCTTACGTTTTATTATTATTTTTTTTTTTTTAGAGTGGCATATATAATTTTTTTCATCATCTTCATTATTTATTACACATATAACGCTGTGGACATTGCTAATTCTAGCTGTATGCATGTATAACGCGTGTCACATATGAACCTAATAAATGACCACATTTTTTATTCCTGGAAAACGTAGCCTATGATCCTCTGATTCGTAATTTTCGAATCTTAGCATCATTTCAGGCCGCGAAAACATTCTTCGAGGTCAAAAGTAGCCCCAAAATGACCTTTTCGTTTTCCAGGGACTGGTACTGAAATAACGTCATAGGGTGTGTGAACCCTTTTGTTTCCAACAGGTTCTTTCCTTCCTACTATAAGAATGTAGTGAATTACCAATAGTTTATGATAGCTTTTCTTCAAACGTTCTGGCTCTATACCCTGCAATGTTAGTGCCTGTGAGAAACGGGAAACTCCCGGATGGCTTTTCAGTAACTGCAAATAAAGACTACAAACGTATTGTACGCAATACAAACGTTTCCGGTAGCCGGGTACAAAACGAGGACCCCGTCAAAATCGTTTTGAAATCACTTGAAAACACGTTCTAGACGCCAAAAGATGCGAAACCGACGGGATCTTCGTTTTGTAGAAACGATACGGTAAAACTACAACACGAAGGCCATCGCTTAAACGCTTTTTCAGACGCCTAAAGCAGTGGGTACAAAACGTTTTAAAGTCACTTGAAAAAGGCTCGAACATGATTCTAGAAACAAGGAGCGACAAGATTTGCGGTTATCAGCGAATTTGACCAGGGTCTTTGTTTTGCACATAACCCTACCAAAAGTACAAAACAAAGACCCCGTCAAAATCGTTTTGAAATCACCTGAAAAATGGTTCACACGTATTCTCTACTAGATCGTCAAAAGCTGTGTTCAGGAAATTTAAAAACAATAATTATTGAGTAAGCAAAATATTACATAAAAGCTTGAAAGTATGAATGTGTATCTCCCAGCATGTTGAGGACATTTTCACACTACTAGCAAATCTTAAGTGCTTTTGAATATCAAATCTTCACTAAGTAGGCATATTTTATAAAATGTTATATCCTGTACTATATGTTTCAACTACAACATTTACCGATTTTAACGTAAAAAAGCAAACTGTGACGAAATCTTTGCTCACTGTCTCTACCAATATGCTTCCATGAATTGCAACATTTACAGTTTTTATATGAAAAAAAAGTAACGGAACATTTGCTAACTGCTCCTTGTCTCTACCGATATGTTTCCATCAACTGTAACATTTACAGACTTTTATGTGCAAAAAAGGCGATCTGTAACGGAACCTTTGCTGTTTCCTTAATGCAGTCATACTATTTTTTTTGTTTGTTTGTTCAGAGCAACCATTTTTGGATACAAAAAATCTTATTAGTCTACGTCTTTCGCCCCTAGAAATTCATATTTCAATATGGATACAAGTTAAAGCCTAACTACCCCAACAACTGTTCTGACTAATTAAATTATAGTACAGCACCTTGGAACTCTCTTCTGAGATATTTATACAAGTGACTCGAGAAAACGAATTTACTATTTAGAAAGCCTACAACATCCACACCTTATGACATCACGATAACTACCTTGCATGCTTTGGCCGCGCGCAGGATGTCGCACATTTTTAGATTGAAAAAAAAAAAAAAACTTAAAGACAAGAAAACTAGCAGACCGCGCGATTCAATATATCTCAAATTGGAAAAATACGAATCAGTGGAACATGCAATTTCATTTTCTGGAATAAAACAGGGGCCGAAAAAAATTCATTACATCTCTTCATAGGCACTTTAAATAATTAGGTTTTTACATGTTTACAAAATTGTGATGTTTCTCATGGAAGAAATCTCCACTCATAGATCTGTGCACGAAAACTATACATTAATATGAATTTACTACTTTAATTCTCTTGTTCATTCTTGCAACCTTGTAGATTGATTTTCGAGTATGACAACTTAAAATGAAAACCTTAAGCATAACACGGTTGATAACTAGTACGCAAGTTAAAGTGAGCTTGACAAAGGTTCCAATATCCCTCGAAATAGCCACCGGGAGTCAGACGTACAAACCGTACACCTCAGCACATGTCTTCTTCAGGCCGTTGTCAGACTCACCACAGTTAACTAAGTCCTCACCAAACCAAAGTTGAAATTCCTGGTCACTTATCACGGACATAGGGACGGCGAAATCATCGAAGATAAGCTCTGGGGAATCTGGTGTAGCCCACGGAAATTTATAATATCCGCAGCCAGGTCCTCCGTTCAGGTACTCGTCTTTCGGCAGAACGTGATTCCTGTTAGAATCAGTGATGTGAGTCCCCATAGGATGTGTTGATATACTTGGGTATTTACAGCCCCAGTTGGACTTATAACCTGGGTTTGGTGCGTAACAGTTCACACTGCCACTGAGGTATGTTAACTTGAAGTTGATGATGCTTCCTGAAGAAGGAATCTTAAAGCCGCCGTAAGTACTGTCTTTGGCGCCAAAACAAACTGTAGATGGTGTCATCTGAATCCAGTTTTCTAGAATCACATCCGAAGAAGATAGTCTATTAAGTTTTGAAATTTTAAAACTTCCATTTAAACTTTTTTGGGAGCGCGGTCACATATAAAAAGATTTACTTCTAGAAGACATATGCCGATCGAGAATCAAGTTTCATGAACATGCAGGAGCACGGAAAGTTTTCAGGTTATATTTTCTGAGACAAGCGTTTTTTTTTTTTTTTTTTTTTTTTTTTTTCCAAGAACCATTTTTCGTAATGTTTTAAACCCAATCAAAACAGGCCTTTCTATGTTACACAAAAAAATTATTCCGTTGTTGGGGCATAATTTTATAACCAATTTGTTATTCTGACATACAATTCATAGAATTGATCTCTCAACCCCTTAATGTTAATTGGTTAGCGGTAGAAATAGCGATAACGTACATTCACAGTTCATTCCTCTGTATCCGTTATCATTTTTAGTTAAAGGGGCTATGTCACGCAATTTTAGGCAATTTCGGCACTGACCAACTTGTCATAAAATTAACTGAAATATAACAATAACGGCTTAAAACTGTAGAAGAACTCAAAAGAAACACAGAAAGACCAAAAAGGGGCATGGATGGGCAAAATTCGAGAAGATTAAAACGGATTGCGTTCGGGTAAATTTGAAAAACGTCGGCCCGATATTTTTCAAGTTTCTCTCAATTTGTATGAAAGTGTCATTTACAATGCTCGAAAATCATCCTTGTTTGTTATGTGGCCATGATTTTGCCAATAAAAGATTTTGCCAATAAAAGATTTTGCCAATAAATAATTAACTGAAATACTGTGACCTAGCCCCTTTAACGTTAGCTAACAAAGCAATGAAAAGTCAAAATATTTAAGGACCTTTTATTGTCTCTCATAAAAACGACAGCATGGTATAATGAATAAACAAGCAATCATTTGTATCGCGTTTTGAGTTCATGCGTAAGCGAACGCACAACGTTTGACCTAGCGCACAATTAACGAGCCACAAGAGAATTAAATATTTAAACTAATTTTGGGCTTACCACGTTCACAGTATATTCCTCTGTATCCAGCCTGGCAGTTACAAACATATCCGTTAATCTGGTCAATACACACTCCGCCGTTTAAACAGGGATTACTGGAGCATTCGTTGATATCTATGTAAAGAGACCAGGTTATTTTATTATATTTTTTCTTCTTCAGATATTGTTTACATCGGGCTGGTATCGAGATTTTAATATCACATTCAATTCAGAGCACACAGCCTAAGAGTGTCATCAACAGCTAATCGTACCTTAAAATATTATCTCTTTGTCGAGTACTAGTTCCTTATCAAGTTTTCGGTGTGTGTAAAATGCCAAACAAAGATAAATTTCGTAAAATTAAACTTTCAGCCGTCAAATCAGAACATTTCGAGACAAGGCGGTTGGATGACGTACATTTTATCACGTGACAAATTACTCTCAAGCGATAAAAATCAACAAATCAGTTCATTGCTACACCTTGCGCGACTGGAATCATGCAATGATGTCAATATTTTCTATTCGTTGGTCCAGGTATTCTACCGAACAATCGAGCGCGAATATTCTTGGTAAATTTAGCAAATTATTTTGAATAAGTTATGTAAAGCTAGCAAATAGGAATCAATGTTATTTTTCTTATATTTTCTCACCTTTTTTTTTCTTTTATCGAGCTACTTATAATGTAATACATTTTTAAGTAAAAGTTGGTGTTGTGTCTCACGAATTTACCGACTGAATTTAAATGTAGATGTTTCGTTTAATTTACTTTCTTTCCTCGTTGAAAAATTTTTGTAGATCAAAGTCAAGATAAGTTAAATTTCCAAAGAAACTTCGAGTGGAATTGAGCGGAACATTAGCTTTCTTTTGATTGATAGTTGCGTTGCGTTTGACATAATTTTTCTACTGACATTTAGCTCGATATTTTTTTTTAAACAATCCTTGCATTGTAATGGCTTAAAAAATAAATTTGACTCGCATGCAAAAAGAAGCCACTCGTACTTTTTATTGTTTTTTAAAACAACACTAGGGAATTTTTTTTCCTTCTTTTTATCCATTCCTCTTTCCGCCTAGACTGATGTCAATTTCAGTTTCTCTTTTTACTCGTGTGATAACTCTTTTATTAGCCAGGCTTGCTCGGTGGCGTGATGGCAAAATATCGGTCCACGGTCTTTTTTGTATTGTATGGAGCTCAGGCCGATAATCTATTCTTTCAGTACTGCCCTCGCGCTTGATAATTGAGACGCATACATAGCTAGCCTTGCAGCAGGAATACTCGTTGCAAGGCAAGTTACCGCAATGGCTATAACTAGGACACTCTTGCGCACCACTTGCTGTGTGTTGGTCATGCAAGGACAGTTTTTCTGCCTGGTTGATTCCCATTTTTTCGCCCTCCACGACGCACATCCAAATTAAATTCTATTCAGTAAAAAGGAGACCCCCAAAACACACAGACAGTAATACTGTAATGTCTTCACATTTTGCACCCAAAATCAAAGAAACATTACAGTTACGCTACATTAAAAGAGAAAGAGAATATCTATATTGTGAACCTCACTAACTCGAACCCTCATCAACTCGAGCCTTTTACGCGTGTTGACGCTTGTATGACTTACCTTGAAGGAACTTGGAATTATCGGGATTTAACTGTAGTTTTATTGATTCATAAATGTGCGTTTTAGTATAAATTGTCTATCTTGTTATCTTTGTAAAAAATGTCATTCATTCCGTTTGCACCTGATTTCAGTGTTACGTGCTTAGCGCCTATCTTTATAAATCCATCTCCTGACTTCGTTGTTCGACGTCTTTCGACATGCTAAACAAACAAGGATCAAAATCCAGCAATCACATACTGGTGTTTGTTTCATGTCACTTCGACGGAAATGAGCCACAAGTTCAAAATGTCATGCTAGTGGGCTGTGTTTGGTGGATTTCGATCCTTGCTTGTTCAGCATGTCGAAAAACAATGGTGGAAGATGAATGCAAAAAGTAGCCGCTATGCATTTGAAACTGAACGCGGGTGTAAAGTCCTTGTCTCAGAAAAGGAACTGAAAGAAATCGATCGCGTGATTACAGAAGTAAAAAGATATCTGCTACCCACCATCCTGGCAATGCTGCCCCTTGAAACCAGGAGCACAAACACATCGATATCCTTTGTTTGTAAATCCGACCTGACAGGTCCCATTATTATGGCAAGGATTCTTCGCACAGGCGTTCTTTGATGGAAAGGGAAAAACAAAATGGATTTATCATTAAGCCAAAATTGCTTTTGTTGTTTTGGCCACGAGGTTTGTTTGTCAAAAATACTGACTTGGACCCATGAACTTTGATCGCGCGCGCGTCACACCAGGTTATACCACGCGGCAATGTCATTTGTGCATCTTTACTCTAATAGATGACAAGCATTATCCAATCATGACACGCGCTACTGAAAAATAATAAATTAGTCTACGAGCCCAAAGTTTCAATGAGCGAATAGTCAGCGAGGCGGAGCTAACTGTTTTAGTTGGATTGCAGTGGACAAACTTCAACTGAAGGTTTTGGAATGAAGAAGAGGCTAGACAAGTGGCAAGAGGTGTAAAAGAAAATTCTTTTAAAAATAACGTTCCGCGAAGACTATGGAGAATTCAGCTAGTATTTTCTTCGTAACATCCCGCACTTACCACTGCTCCCTGATAAATGCAATTTCGCCATGGCTTGAGATCGTCAGGGTGTTCGTTGTGAGTTGAGTTATTCAGTTCACATTTAGTGATTGAAGGAGATCCACTGATAACCTCCATGTTATAACTGATACAGTTGGGTTCCATGAAGCAGAGTGCTCCACAGAAGTCATCTATCAAGGATTCCAAAGTTCGAATCACGTGGTTAATCAGTCGTTTCCCATGAAAATAGAGGTCGGCTCTGAATTCCACTTTACGGCACGTGCCTGCGAAAGAGTTTAGGAACTTTTCATTTCTTTCATACATGTGGTCGATTTCACCAGGACAGGGCAACGATCTGTCTGTGTCGCATTCTTTAAAAGAGTACAGAAAAGTAGTGTTCAATGTGGCTAGGACCACGACGCATTGTCCCCAGCCATTATGGAAAGTCTCCCTTTGTTGGCCACAAAAGCCGTGTCGATGTGTAGCCATAACTCTGTCTTAGTGTCCCCGTAAAGAAAGTTTCCATTTCTTTTAGCAAGGTCGTATTTTTGTGCTACGGGAATCCTTCGTTAGTCTCAGTGTTTTGCCTCCATTGTAAACATTAGATGTTTGCAAGTGTATTGAAAACCTTACTTCGGGAATAGCCTAATAAAATCGTTAACTTTTTACTACATGGGTTCAATCTTTAAAAGTGTAAGGAGTAGATTTATTGTTTAACATTTGCTGATTTTATTGCAGATATTGGATAATAGAAGCGGACGCAAACCCAAACTTTAAGAGTCGTTATGTTTTTCATTGTACAGATCTATATTACGATTCGATTCTATTACGTAACGTAAAAAAAAAATATGTTGGGAAAATATTTATGGACAAATAACTTCAGCGATGAAAAATAATGTTTACAACTTAACTCAAGGTAAATTCTAATTATAATGCGCGCTTGTGGCCGTCCTTAGCTTCTAATTTAATTTTCAAAAACTTAATTGAAACAGTATGAGACATTCAGGCTCAACGCTTATTTAAGCGAAAGAAAATTAGCGATGATTATCGAACACCGAGTTATTTAACCCAAAGCATGCATATTGCCTCGAGTTTTTCGGTGTTTCTTCAGAGAGCTTTCGAGCATTTAAATCATTCAGAGTCGATGAGGTCTTTTAACAAACCGGTTATTTTTAATTCTTTTTTATTAAAATAAGTTGTAATTATTTGTTTTAATATCGCAGATACACCTGTCAAAAAAGGCCCTTGAAATTGATTAGTTTTTTCGTTAATAAAGGTACTTGTAAGCTTGTTATGAAGGCCAAAATCCTACAATAGCCGTCTTTCCTTTGCCGTTTGTACGTGGAAGTGAGTAGTTTCGTGTCTGTTCAAATCATGATAATATTTTCTGTATTCTCATAGATTATTCAATAATGAAAGAAAAAGTAAACATATTTATTGAATGGCAAGAAGACTTGGCCGTTTGCCTTATAGAACGCAGTGTTAAATTTAGTAACTAAACTTATTCACACTACTAAATTCTTAAGGATATTCTAAAACAATACATTTTTTTTGCCTTAACTGAACCATATAACACGGTAGAAGAGTAAACATGTTCGTTATAATATGAATGGTTCCTCAGCAGGCGACTAAGACTCATCTCCAGTGGCAGCCAGGCCTGCATTCTTGACTCATCTACAGTTAACGCAGCATAAGGTTTGTTTAAATTTGTAACTGAGTGACCAAAAAGTTTCTTTCTTGCAACCTAGACCTCATCCTTTCCCTTGAAGTGGATCGTAAATGACATTAAGACATTAATGGCAAAAGGCCTGATAAAAGCTTAATCTAATTCATGACGAAGTATTCGTTTGTTAGCTAAGATTATAGCTATCGGCAAACGTAGCAGTTTGCTGTTTTTTATAAACAGGTTTTATTTTTGGTTAAGAACCTGATATAAATTACGATGAGTCGTTAACATTGAGATTGGCGTTTAAAAATTCTGTAAAAAGGTCTTGTTGAAAATGACATTTAGAGGGAGAGATCTCCAAAAACAGTGCAACATTTCAATTTCTGATAGGTCCTCGCATCCATTTAATTTCGTGATCAAAATAACCAGGACGCGAGGTTAAATGGTATAAACCTTTCAGCTTATGTGTGGAGATTTAACTACAAGTATTATGAAACACAGAGCGAAACATCCATCGCGGGGTGGTAAGATAAACAGATAAACGTAGCCAGTCTCCTGAAATCAGCGCCTTTCAAATTGCATGCCAGTTCTTAAAGTTGTGTTGATAAACATCAGAAAGCAACATTTTCTAGTTGGAGATGGTCTTTGTCTTTGTCTTCACTTATCTGCTTGATAATATACAGCGTATGCTGTAATAAATATGAGATTTCGGTCGTTTTTTTGAGAATTGGAAGGTCTACACATATATTAGAAATATCTTACTCACCTTCTTCGCACGTCACATGAGTCATTAGAAAAAATAACAAGAAGATAGCACCAAAGGTCGTGAAAGAAGCCATGTTGTAAATTACTTTGTAACTGGTGAACGAGAAATGAGCTTAACATAGCACGCTTCAGTTCCAAACTGTCGAAGTCAACCAGCCGGCGAGCTTTTGTAAAACGTCAAAAAATAATTTCACGTGAAGTGTTTAGCATGGTCTGTTTTGACAGGCATCTCCAGCTGGCAGATTATGTATTTTTAATGAGATTTTTTTGTTATTAGGAAAAATGAAGTCAAGATATTTTGTATGGGGAGGCTCCACTTCGAGTTACAAACCCTCACTCTTTCATAAACCATTTTTGATAAAAGGGTTAACCTATGTCTCCGATAGAAAAGGAACCAATTTCTTCATACACCTATACCGAAGAAATACTCCATAATGTTTTCTTGATTTACCCCTGAACAACCCCTTAAAACAACGGTTCTGTGAAAGGCTCCTTTAAACAACTAAATAATTCCAACCTTTTTGTATATTAACTCGTGGAATCCCTGGCATTTTATACCAGCCTACAGCGTGGTAAAGGTAGCCCTTTTGGGCCGAGCCTAACCCTTTAGTGACGGACCATTAGAAAAGTGATAGGGGGGCTTGGGGAAAAAAAAATCATGAAATGTAAAATGTCCGAAAAAAAAATTCATGCAAGGAAAAACCGAAAGAAAAGCAGGGGTAATTTGCCAAACGCCAAACGCAGAACACCGGACGCAAAGCAAAATCACCGTAACAAGCAAAAACAAACAAACAAACAAAACACAGTGCTATTCAGGCTAACCGGACTGTACCTTGCACTCAGGTTGGTCTAGAAAGCACTCCGGTTAGCCTGAATATCGCTCACGTTAGCCCAGGTTAGCCTGTTTATGGTTAGCTCTCAATAATGATAATGGGTTTTGCTTGCTTCGGTGATTTTGCTTCGCGTTTGGCGTTCCGCGTTCAGCGTTCGGCATTCTGCGTTCGGCGTTCGGAATTACCCCTGCAGATTTAAATATCGAGACAATCAGTGCTATAAACGTTTGGGCCCCCTCACCTCAATATTTATTGCCACGGGCCTGACAGGTATATTAATTACACAATTCGTCACTATACACCTGTAAACTGCAACTTACTATTTACGTGATAAAATAAATGGAAATAAATCAAAGAAGCACTGTTTTTAATCAATTCAATAGCAAATTTTGTATAAAGCAGATTTTATTACAAAAGCAGCATAGGGCTGCAGTCAAAAAAACATTCTTGCACAGGCAATGGGCCAAAAAAAAAAAAATTATTGCAAGCCAAAAATTCTCCTCCGCCCCATCAGTTTCTCTAATGGTCCTTCCTTTAGCACATTACCGGTTTTACCCTCATCAGGGTGACCAGGCTCCCGCGCGTGTGTTGCACTGCCTGCCCGTCGCCCTGTTCTGTTGTTTGGGGTTAGCAATGTCCTTCGCGTGAGCGAGTTACTTCGAACGAGTTAACTTTAATTTACCTGAAATAGAATGTCTGCTTCTATTCTTTCCTTCCTTAGAGCTAGCATTCAGAAGGAAACTTATGCGTTATTTCCAACAATTTTTAAAACACTTTAGAGTTAATTCCCTAATTTACAGTTCTTCTATCAAAAAATATTGAATATGATTGCTTCTTTTGTTATGGCCATTTGTGTCTTGCAGAACGAAATTCAACAGTGTGTGGCTCAAACAGTGTGCGGGAACACAGGCACCGGTATTTTCATACCTTTCGGCTTTTAGTTTAGTTTTGATTGAATTATATAAAATCAAGAATTATATTTAACTTATCTTCCTTCAAAATCACGAAGCTAAGATGTCGCAAAATTTGATGCCTTAAGATATGTTGGTCATAGGTGAGCAACGTTATAAACCACTACGTTCGTCCTCGTTTTGATCACTGTTTCACATTCTTTTAGGCAGGACTTCGAAGTTTTTGGTATGGATCATAGGCGGGTTTAGGGAACAGGCCGAAGGGGGCTGCTGCCGCACCCCCTATCTCGCAACACGCATTTTTTTTTCTATGCAGATAAATATGTCTACTTGGCTGAAATAAATTCAAATCAATTAGGGGCGCACGTTTTGGAACAAAAATTAAGTATATGCCGAAGAATTTCAAAGAAACTTGCACACGCAAAACTAAATCAAGATAACTCCTAGAGAATTTCCAGGTCCCTACTGCTCACCATGCTTTGGAGTACGAAGGTTACAGGCAGCTTGAGTCACACTCATCACTGTTTTCCCAATGTTTTCATTTATAGAAAAGCAAGAACACTGGATACGACAGGATTGTAATGTTTAGATAATTCTTATTTGTGTATTTAACTCATTTTCACTGCTAATTGTTCAACTACAATATGACATTTTCCCTGATATCGGATGCGTGCATAAATAGAAGATATTACACGGGGGCGACGAGATATGCATTTTATGTTCCAGTGGCCACGAGAAAATAAAATGCATATCTTTGAACCAGTGTGTAATGTTCTTCTTATTATATAGACAAAAACTACGGAAGTGAGTTGAGCACAAACCTTTACACGTAAACTTTTGCAGCTGGTCTACTTTGCAAGAAACAGTCCTTGGATTGTTCTAATTTGTGAAGTTTTCTTCTCTTTGTTTTTATTTTACTGCTCCTTAGTGAACGATGTATTTGTCAGCTACAGTGAACTTAACTTCTCTATCACTCGCCATCTTTCGACTGGCGTTTGGCAACGTTTTACAGTCGTGCAATGGCGCGAAATGACATCATCGATATCCTTACTAGTGAGACTATGGAAAATACGCCACTTCGGTGACGGATGAAATTTCATATGAATTTTATCAATGGTCTATTAAATGCCATACCTGCAAACTAGTAAATTATATCGATAGGTAAGCGTATCTTTAAATCCATCTACGCGAACGCCTGAACTCCTAAGACAGCTCCAACCTAAAGCGATATTTTACATTTTTTTCTGGGAAGCCAAGATCAAAACTCTTCTATCAACAGGATTCTTGATATTCGATTAATGCGTTAAGTTTTTTTTTTTTTTTTTAACATTTTGAAAAAGAAAATCTAATACCCCATTCACACAATAAAACATGTGTAGTTAAACCAGATTTAACAAAATGAAAATACGTAACAAAAAAACTGAGAAAGTGAATTTTGCATGGAAAGCCGAAAAATATCAGTTGTCAACTTCTAAGAAGAAGTTTATTTTAAACCGTGTTTAACTAAACAGCTTTTTAAGGTTACTTTTGGTGTGAGTGGGGTATAAGTAACCGCAAGGGCTCTAGAGGCCTTTAACGTGAGTTTCGAATTCCTGCCATGTTTTGTTTGGTGATATTCTAACCTGTGGAATCTCCAGACTCAAGTATGACAAGGCATCTCTTCTGTAAAGCTGTGCAAGATATATTCTGAGAAAAGAGAAGGCCTTTTTACATTCTCAGCACCGACTTTGTACGCACGTACCACGGTTCCCGCTAAAACCTTACTTTCACACGATATTTTTCCGACCATATTTACTCGATATTTTTGGAAGCACCGCTTTTCTAAAGAAAGTTTCCTATCCGGCAATCTTGAATGCAAAAATGCAACCAGTGTTCCGTTTAAAGTAAAATGATGTGTTCATCTATCGAATGGAACAAACGTCAACATCGGACTTATGCAGATCATATGGCTGTTGCTTCCAAACAAAACCTGGGTGGGCAGGGTGGGTGACGACGGAATATATTACGGCTTCTCGTCATTAAAACGCAGCTTCGAAAAAGCAGTAACATACTCTTTTTTATTAAAGGGCGATTGACAATAATTTTATGGTTGTCAGCCGTTCGAACGAAGGCATTCAGCGAGCTTGAAGATCTGGTGTTTGCCCAAACAAACAGCTGTAATGTAAGGTTTTGTCCAACATGTCCAAAGCTCGTTGGTAGCACACTAATAACATCCTTTCTCGTTAAAGGCAATCCAAAAGCTTCCTTTTGTTTCGATTTCAAAAGAAAACTTAAATCTGTCGCTAGCGCTTCCAAATCAACGTCTTCTATTACGCAAGAACATGTTTTACTATCAAAGTGATGTGTGGAATCGCCGAGCTCAATATCTTTCAACGAGGTGCGAAGAAGATTTTTCTTTTACAGTTAACCGCACAATTGACCAATGGGAATTTTTCGTTGCTGGGCGAACGGGAAATTCGAAACGAATTCAGTGTATGGAAAGCCGACAGCCTTTTTTTTGCGTCTCTCCCCAGTCTCACTCTCCGTTTTGGCATTGGCTCCAGACCTCTTGTTTGAAGACCGCTCGAGTATACATTCTCAAAAAATACGGCTGTTTCAACAGTCTACTCGTAACTCTTAGTTTCTGACATGGGATCGAACGTAAATGACAGCCTTCAAATTTTGCATCAATTCAAAACCAAATCTCTCTCTGAATTTCACATACTTACTCAAAAGACAGGAGAAAGGTTAAACTATACCCCATTCACACAAAAGCTTAAACAGGTTTAAGGGTTGTTTAGTTTAACACGGTTTAAAATTGTTTTCCTCATAGAAGTTGCTAGCTGATGTTTGTCGACTTGAAATTTAGCACAATGAAAGCACTAGTTTGCGCCTACTGGCACCATATACGAAATTTAGTCTTACAGTTTTCTGTTGCTGATTTTCATTTTGTTAAACCTAGTTTAACAAAATATGTTTCGTTGGTGTGAAAGGGGTATTAGATATCCATGGGCTTGTTTTGCCCAAATCTTTCGGAGCTGTACAAAAAAAATCTTTGATTTGGCTGCATGTTTCTGCCAACTAGGGGTGACGGAAGTAACTCTGTTCTGAGTGGTGCTTTTTAATTCTGGAAGTGTTTTCGTTTTTGTTCGTATAGGTAATCACACGATTGCGAGTGCAATTTGGGATAAATAAGCACGAGTAAATTTTTCAAAGGCTAACAAGTGCTTATTTATCCCAAATTGCACGAGAAAAATCATATGATTACTTATTGATAATATTCATAAAAAAATTGCGAGAACGCAACATGCTCAACTCTGGTAGAAAAATAATTTATTCAAACTCGGCAAACATCACGCCTTCAGTCAAAACAAGGTCAAGCAACGTACAGGTTTATCATGTCTTAAAAGCTTTTAAGCCGAAAATTTCGGCTAAACAGTTCAAAGAATTGTCTGAATAAAAGACTCTGGGTTGACAGGTTTTACCTCTTCTAGAGATCTTCTGCTTCTGATATAAAGCTTACTTGTCGAGATTTGCTTGGACGCTTTCGACGGCCAGCCAAGTGCAGCTGTTTCGCTTTCCCGTCAACACTTCCTTGGATGAAACAATTATCTGTCCCGTATAATAGAAAGCCTACAGGTTCTGTGCTCTTAGTACATTGTCTATCAAGCGATGTAATCATTTCCTTGAGGCTATCTGGACAATAACCTTTGCCAAAACACTTATTCCAAAAAGATAACCCAACACCAGTGCTTTTCGGTGCTATGGTAGTTAGAGCTGTATTCATGTCCTCTACTGTGCTCAAAACGCCAGGCATTTTTTTCCTCGCCACTTAAAGCAGATCCAAACTTCGCACCATTCAGATCGCGTGGAAGCGTTTGATTGGCTCTCCGTGGGTGCCTTTATTTACCAACCAATCAGAATGCTGTGTTTTGTTACCTCATTTTGCCCTGAATTACCTTATTTCTGCACTGAATTACCTCATTTCTGCATCGAATTTACTAATAACTGCATTTCTCTAAGCCAATCAGATTCGAGAAATTTTTTCATGTATTTTATTATGGCAATAATATGATCATCTGAATATGTAATTTCGTTCCCAGGTGAGATTACAAAATATTATGAAATTTACGAGAATGCAAAAACGCAAGTGCATGTGCAGAACGGTTGTTGCTAATTAATTATTTTGTTTCGTGACGAATGCAAATGATATTACCCCCAAGAGGCTCAGACAAGATCAGCATGTTCTTAAATAGACGGAATCAAGGCGAAGTTTTCATTTCAAGAAAGTGCTTTAGGAACACCGGCTGTTTTAGAAAGTGTTTTAGGAAAATTGTCTGCCATTCCAGTTTGTTTGTCTGAGTCCTGTCTGAGTCATGACGTCACTCGCACGCTTCGCTATTTGCTGCCATTACCCAAACACATCGCCATTAGGGAGAAACAGGAAATGAGACCACAATTAGCGAGGTCAGAAAACAAAAAGGCGTAATTAGCAGAACCCCTCTCTTCACGTTCTATGCAAACCAACAACGTGAAATAGATAAATTCGGACTCTGTTTTTACAGAACGCGAACAACAATGTCGAATTTGTTTGGATTTAAACATTGTTTTTAATATCCAGCAAGAGGAAGGTTCTAAAAGACAAAATGAATGCATCCAAACCATTTATTTATTTATTTATTTATTTATTTATTTATTTATTTATTTATTTATTTATTTATTTATTTATTTATTTATTTATTTATTTACTCTTGGACTCAAAGCACGTCACGTGGATTTGTGACAGAGCTTGGGTACAAGGTTTTGTTGTTACCTACTGCTCGAGTGCGCCATTTTGTTTGTGTGTTTTTTTCACGAGTTAGTTCTTCTCATACAAGCTAACCACATCCGGACGCGGCTTGTGTTATAGCTGCAGGTTGAACAAGAGCTTTTACGGTCTCAATAGACAACAATTGCTTGAATCTTCGGTAAGGTTTGTCGCTTAAAACACTCGTTTGCTGTTATATTAGCGATTGGACACTAAGCCAATCGTTAGTCGGTTATGTTGAAGAACATTTTGGAAACTCGGATTATTTCAGCTTTTGTGCTATTATGATGTTAGCGATTGAACTGTAAACCAATTGTTAGTTTGTTATGTTGAAGAACATTTTGGAAACTCAGATTATTTCAACTTTTGTGATGTTATCATGTTAGCGATTGAACTCTAAGCCAATCATTAGTTTGTTTTGTTGAGAAACACTGAAGAACACAATTTTTGAAAACTTGGATTATTTCAACGTTTGTCTTGTTATTATGTTAGCGATCAAACTCTCAACTAATCATTAAAATATTTATGAATGTCTTTTTGTTGTTGTCATTCACTGATAGTCTGGCTGAACATTCTGGAAACGACAGTGGGACAAAATTAAATTCTCTGCCCAGAATAACTTACTGGGGTTTATAATGTCCTTTGAAACAGAAAAAAAATTAAGGTGCTTCCTTCATCAAAATTTAGACCTCGGAAACCTGCAATTTCATCCGCCATTCTTCACAGATATGTTCTCTTCCTCTGACCCACGGCCCTTTTTGTCTGTTTGCTTCTCTTAGTATGGACCTGAGGGATGGTCAGCCTTAGGTCAATGTTCCCTCTCCAGAGCGAAGGAAACTACTGTACCTGGAAACCAGCTAATAACATCGATAGCTAAGCATACCGATAGCGAGTGTGTACTCAAACAAAACATTTTTAGTAATGACAGGGATATCTCACCGTATGGCACGAGAAAACATTGCATAACTAAATTATCCCATGCCTTTCACTTGCGCATAACAGGTGCTTTGGTGCTATTTAATCGTAGCAAAAAGCCCTTAGATGTAAATGAATAACCGATCCTTTTGAGGTTTATGGCAAGTTTGAACATTAATAGAGGGAAATGGTTAGGACGCCTGGCAAACATCAAAGGTGCAAACAACGAGGCCAAGATTGAGGTTGGAAGGTCCATGACCGTGCACATCTTTTGTTTTGCGCTCATACACTATGCATGAATTACGTAATCGCAATGTTTCTATTGGTTAGTTGTTTGAACACACGTAGCCACGTATTGTATTTTGTCAGGTTTTGTGCACGGTCAACCCCCAAAATAGTGAACAAAACCTACAACAAAGAACTTTGCCAGGCTTCATAACCATTTCCCTCTATTAACCAGGTCATGTAGCAGCTCTCGTAAGGTCTCACATGAGTGGCTGAGAGAATAATAGAACAAACAACAAGAACAATGCCCCTAACCCCCAAAACAATGACACGAGCATGGGACAAAGAAAAATTCTGAGTCCCCAACGGGAATCGAACCCATGGCCTCCCAGATAACGGTTGCGTGCTTTAACCAACTGAGCTACGAGAGACTCGTGGTGAGCTTGGTCATTTACTAGGTTGATATGTGACACGCGTCCTGCATACTGCTAGGATCAGCAATGTCGAAATCACCAAGTGTGTAGTAGATAATAAAGATGGTAAATTTTAAGCTCGGTAATAATTAATGAAGATGATCTTTTTCAACAATGACACGAGCATGGGAAAAAGAAATATTCTGAGTCCCAAAAGTTGTTTCTGGACCTCCTGAAGCTGAAACAGAAGTGGTTCAACAAGGCTCTAAACGACCGGTGATTCCGTACCGACCACTGACTCAAATCCAGCATCTGAGTTCAGCACTCCTTATTTTTTCACAATAACCTTTCCTTGCCTGTTCCCATATGGAAAGGGTGATCGTCCAGTAACATGTCCCACACTCCATGACTGTTTGCTCGACACAAATTGTGGAAGGTTTTTGTTCACAATATGATGACGAGGAAGCGTGCTGTAGGACAGAGCAGGTACTTTGTTGATAACCAGGTAGACGATCCCCATTTAACAGTTGCAAATCTGCAGGAGCGGCTAGCAAGGGGTGATACGTCAATTGCCAACAAGCTGATGTATTTTGGAACAAATCTGCGTGGCACAGCTCTGTATTGGCATCAATGACGCAGAGAGCTTCGAGCGCTGGTTGAGTTCATGGTCAATCAGAAGACGGTCAATCATTTTTCATGACAGGAAGTTGTGCTGTTTTACTTTCCCCCACTGAGAAGACTGTTAGAACAGTACATTTTTGAGTCAACAGGGAAAGAGGTTAACCTTGCTGAGGATAGCAATGCCCGCTTCAAGGCAGTTGAAGAGAATACCCATGTGGTGGTGAACTACTTTGACCTGCGTACCAGGTCATATCATGAACAGGTTTTGAAACCGGTTCTTGGGGTCTCCGACTATTGGTACCGCTATGTGATTGCCAAGTCCCGTGGTCAAATCCACTGGCACCAACTCAGCTGGAGGGAGCACAGACAGCCACACCAGCTGTTGCGTGAGGCTCGTTAAGATGATTGTGACGAAGATGAGTATGCTGCTATACTTAACCAGTTGGCCGATTCGAACCTTCCCATGACAGCGCTACACCCAGCTGGTAGTGATGATAAAGGAAAGCCAAGAAAGGATCTCTGATCTCCACCTGAGGGTTCGGCTGACCCAATATCAGATGAGAGAGATCCCCTGGTAAAGATGCTTAGCTGTAACGCAACAGGCGATACTGGAGGATCATTTGCTATTGGTAAACCGAGTTGGACTACACAGCTGTTCTGATTACTGCCTGAGGACACCTCGTCATGCTGAGCCAGGTCTGCAGGCAAATGAGCGGGTTTGTAACGTGGAGTTTGGAAGCGAGTCTCACCCAGGAAAGAAACTGCACAAAGGCCCAGAAATTGTTAACGATCACAATTAAGCCCCTCGTCTTGAGATGCCACGTGACCACCCACGTATAGTTCAACACTTCCGCTATCAAATGCAGTCATGGAGAGCAAATGGTGATGTAAGCCTGATTCTGTCAAATTCTTTCCCAGACAATCCTAGTACATATTATATCATAGCAATAATTTACTATTTGTGTGGTTATACATGCAAGGACAGCGAACCCACTGGTGCAACTGTGATCTCTTTAAGGACATGACAAATGCTGTAGATTTAACTGATGCAAACCAAGTGTCTGGAAAGTCAGTTTGTGCCAAGATGGTAATAAAGACCGTTGGAAGAAAATATATTAGTGGTCCTGAGGCATCATTTCAGCTGAGTGGATTAGCTCTTTGGCGATGTAGCCGTCAGTTTGCATATGTGTCAATGACAGGGTCAAGGCGTCTTGAACGTTACGGTGACAATGCTACACGCAGCATCCCTTTGGATAAGTAACCTTCCCGTCCACAGGACAAGCACTGCTCTCGGTACCAGTTTTTTTATCTGCAGATGGCAAGGTTCCTGTGGTGAGCGGTGGTGCTACGCACACGACATGGCCACTGAATGAGGACTATTGCAGAACAATGCTTTTATTACACTGGCCAAACTTGTTTGACATCCAAGAAGAAAAGGGAGATGCTGAATCTTGGATTGATCTTAGATTAAGGACTCTCTTGCTACCAACCAGTGTCCATTTTTCGTAAAGGCCCAAGTTGCTAAAGCACAAGGTTATGCAGAGCATCCACAAGAACCAGTATTTGAAGATGGCATGGATGATGACGCTGTTGAAGCAGAAGAATAACCATGATGTCTATGCAGGCCAGAACCAGAGATATGAGGATGTAGAGAAGGACTTTGATTATGACGATGGCGGAGAGCAGTGTGACTGGAGTAGTATTTCCATTAATCTTCCTGAAGGCAAAGACCCAAAGACATGACTTCAAGAACGCATCAAACAAGATGAAGAACAGCAAACAGAAAATGTTGGCCTTGAATTACCAGATGTTTCTCCATTGTCCTTAAATGACAGTCAGAGAGCCATAGTCTGTCTGGTGTTGCAGACACTATACACCTTTGTCGAGAACCCAAATGATTACCAACCTTTGCACAATCTGCCCATCAGCCATGGTACAGATCTTCTTCGTAGGATGGATAAGCATGGGTTGTGTGTCTTTCCAACACATCGCTTGGAATGGGAGTGCAATAAAGTTAGGCTTCTTGTGTGTAGCAGACAGCCAAACCATCCAGAGGCAAAGATCAAGTCACACGCCGGGTCAGCTGTCGGTAATTTTTAGTCACGCCAACGTCGCCAAAGATGGCGGCCTGGCCGTTGATTTTACTGGTAGACCTGGGAACTAGTTTACGGGAGTATATAAAGCGCTCGATTTGCGACCCGGGAAAGCGCGGACTGAATCAAAAACGAATTGTCGCGAGAGCGCCAAAAACAAGGTTTATTTTGATACCAAAATCGACTAGAATTGTAAATATGTGATAATTCCTCCGCTCTTGCCTTTAGCTCCATTATGGCGCTAAAAGGAACCGGCCTGAAAACGACTTACTTCAGCTTCAAAAGGCTTTTTCGTTCTTTTGAACACAGAGTCGAGTGCTAGAGTTTTGGAAACCTCAAACCTTCGGTAAGAATCGTATGTTTTTTGTTTTGGAGATTTTGCTTTACTTTTACAGAAATATTGCTTTTTCTTTGGGGTATTTTGTATCAGATGCTCCTTCGAATCGGCTAGTACTTAAATTACCTGTCTTTTTTTCTGACTCGTCAACACGAGCGATGCCTATTAGGCGAAATGCGTGTAACCGCTTTGCCGTAGGGAAATTCGTGAAGGCAAGGAAAAGCCTACAGGAAGAGCTTGCGAAAGAGAAAGCCAGCCTTTCAACAGAGGTGAATACCTTGCAGTGAAAAGTTCAGAGACTGGATAATAAGGTGAATTTAGAATTATAAGCTTCTAGCTGTTGACGTGAAATTTATCCACGACTGCAATCCGCTTCTATTTCTGTTTGATTTCCTTCTCATGTTTACATATTCTATACTCAACTATTAATGATCATTTAATCTATATGTTTACGCTTTTTTATCCGGTATCGGGCCTTCATTTAAATAAAAATCGACCTTATTTTGTAATACGATCCAGTAAGAAATTCTTCTTAGGCAATAACAATATAAGTAGTCACGCAGTTGAGGAGAAATCGTCATTTGATCAAGTAAAATCTTGCTTGTTTTGGTTTTGTTAATGAAGGCGAATCAAAGTGAATCAGAATGGACGCTACACGTGCATACAACTGCACGAAGTTTAATATTTGGAATGCAATTTAAATATATTTACATATTTAAAGAATCGTTGCAGCTCTGTGATTTTGACAACAATTTGTTCAGACACAAAATATTTAACCAAAAGTATACCAACAGATTAAAAAAACAGCATGCATGTGGAGAAATTTGTCTTGAAATGAATGGGTAAGGTATTAAAAACAATGGAATGCTTTTTGCCAGCTTGCTGTGATATTATAAGGGCGGCCACTCACAAGAGAAAGTGTGGCACAATCTTAAATAATCAGCCTGGTCATAATTGCATCTTCTGTTGAAACCTCCCATTAAAAAAATACAGAAATCTGATCAAAACAGATTTTAAAAGCAACATGCTACAATTGCATCTTACCTTTTATACAGGTGATATTTATTAACGGACAATAACCAAGGATAAGTAACGGGTAGCAATAATAATTACTACAATTTCATAGATAGAAATTAAAACTATACAGTAGATTTAAGCAACAGCATGTGGAGACATTTGTCTTGAAATGAATGGGTAAGGTTTTAAAAACAATGGAATGCTTCTTGCCAGCTTGCTGTGATATTATAAGGGCGGCCACTCATAAGAGAAAGTGTGGCGCAATCTTAAATAATCAGCCTGGTCATAATTGCATCTTCTGTTGGAACCTCCCATTAAAAAAAAAATACAAAAATCTGATCAAAACAGATTTCATAAAACAACATGCTATAATTATGAATTTTATAACAGGTGATATTTTATTAACAGTCAATAACCTTGGATAAGTAATTTTATAGTGCTGAGAAAGACCACTGCAGTCCAGGTATCCATGATGAAATGATAAAGTTAGTAGCTCAGAGAAATGGTCAAATTTAAGCTTATAGCCACTAAAATGTGAAGTGAAGATGGGTTGCTTGGCCAAAAAGGTCCAGAAATGGCTTGATGAGACACAGGGTAAGCAAGGGGATTTACAGTATCGTTTTATGGGCAAAGAGTTACGGTTGTTTTGTCACAACTTTGCAAGGTTGTTAACTTCTTTGAGGGAGGAGGGAGACAGTCAGAAACAACGACAGACTGTGCTCATCTTAGCTTATGTTGGGTGAAGGCTGAGGGATTTGTGCTCGATCATCAATCGATTTGAAGTGGAAGATACTCATCTTGAGCAACCTCAGTCTTTAGCACAAGAGTACTACTGTGCGAATGCACTACTGTTTCCCACCTCAGTAAATCCTACTATCTGGGCCATAGGCCACATTGTGCCTGCTCATGCCAGGCAGGTCTATGATAAATATGGTCAGGGTCTTCTAACCGTTACAATGGAAGGTAGGGAAGCCAAGCATATAGCTTTGCTTAAGTTAAGTGCAAAGTTAACACTACCTACCAACATCGATGGGCTGAAATATTCAGGCATGAATTTATTATGTTGGTTTGGTTACCTGAACAACATCATGAACCTTGCCCCTACACTTGTAGTAAAGAGGTTTACATTCCTCAAAGGGGTTTTTAAAGACAGTAACTATTGCTACTGTGGACTACATAAAGCTGATCCTACTGACAAGAGTTGTTGTTTATGTAGTGATCATCTCATGACACTAACCAATAAAAGTGTAAAATTATCTTAGTTCCAGGGAAGTATTATTCTTGTGTTCTAAATAAGACTCCCTTGTGACCTCCCTTGTGACCATCGAAATTATAAACACTGTATGGCAAAGTGAAATCTTGTTGCATTGCTGTAAGTTGTGTTAAGTTTGTTTAATTACCTTTAGCACTTTGACAGTGATCTCTTTCACTTAGACATGCTCTGCATAAAATACAGTACCTAAACTCTTTTATGTAAACAAAAACAAAGGCGTGGATGACTAGGGTCTATTAAATACAACCATTGAGATGCAATTGATACATTGTGAACAGTCTTTTGGGAGGGAACTGGGCTTGACCATATGCAGGCAACACCAAGCTTTGAACCCAGGGGTATCAACAACAGTTCTTTTCAGAACTATTCTTGACCAATGATATTACAGGTATCTACTTCTGATTAAGACAGTAAAGATGAATTAATAAAAATATGCACTATTTATTGACTTTTAAATAACTGAAATAAAATATTTAGAATTCATATAGAGGAAATTAACAAAGCGAAGTTTTATATAAAATGTTTTATATTATATACACAAATTATGTAGAATATAAGTTATCTGTATAGAATATTATATATAGCAGAAATTTGCTGTGCAGTATATAGCCTTGTAGTTCCAGGAGTGTCAGACCTGTGGCTTCTCCAGACAACTTTTTTACACTCAATAATCTTATATCTTTTGCAATATAGACTGAGTTGTGTGGAAAGATTGAGCTGCCCAGGTTTGAGCCCTGTGGGGGTCATTGTATTGTGTTCTTGGGCAAGGCACTTTATTTGTAGTGCCTCTCTCCACCCCGGTGTATAAAAATATAGACTCCGAGTTGTGTAGAAAGATTGTCTTGAAAATGTTTAAAAACTTGCTGGTAGCATAATACCAGTTAGGAGAAATTACAACGCTGTCACTTTATTGAGGAGAGACAAGTAAAAAAATGTACTATACTTATTAATATTCAATAAAACTGAAGATCACAGAATGGAAGCACAACTAAAATTAGCTACCCATGAAAATGAGGCATGGTACCCTTATGGTATTGTGCTGGACTCTGTATCAAGCAGTACAGGTTTGAGCCCTGGTGGGGGTCATTGTGTTGTGTTCTTGAGCAAGACACTTTACTCTCATAGTGGCCAATTAATGCTGTAGGGTAACCCAGTGATGGACTAGCATCCCACCCAAGGAGAAGTAGAAATTCCCCTGGTAATTTCATGCCACTGAAACCCGGGGATAAGCTCTGGCCTGATGGGCCAGAAGGCTTCTAAGCAGAATTAATGATAACCTTACCTTTATTATACTACCCATGAAAACCATATCCAAACTCATTCCAGCAACCGTAATGGCAAGAGAAAGCTATCTGCTCTCGCTTGCATTGTAGGCTATTACAACTGGCTTTTCCCTGCTGACAAGTACCTCTGCCTTAAAGCCCTTTCGCTTTCCCCCAAAGGTTTTTTTTAACTTGTTGTCGACTTCACTTCGTGAAATGGACGAAAACTTGGAAAAATCGCGCAGAAGACGATTTTTATGATAGTATGTGATTACTGTGTCCTCTACTGAAACCCCGAATGCAGATACTGACCCTTGAATGGCATCCTTTAGTCTTAAAAATAGTTCCTCGCTTTTGGATTTGCCGACATCCGCCTCCTTATCCCACTCAGCCATTGCAAAACTTCACCAGAGATCATGGGCCAAACTGGTGCATTAGACAGCAGGACTTTGTCCATTCCGTGAACACCATTTTCGTGCCGATGATACACAGCAGCCCCACGGGCTTCTTCACAAAAATCCGAAAAATTTCCAATGGAAGGCCGTAAACGGCGAAAATTTTAAACTAAAAGCTTTAAAACGTCCTCTAGACTTAATTCCGGATCTTCATTTTCTTCAAAAACTTCTTTCTCAGCACAAACCTCTTCAAGAACTTGTTCTCGAGAGAAGTGTGCTCTCGCCGCCATATTTATTGGGTAATACCGCTGTACAAATCGCAGCCGCTAAATGAACACATTTTGGAGACAGCTGACCCGGCGTGTCAGTCGACAATGGCAAGCATGCTCAGAAGGCTAACAGCAATAAGGTAGGAGGTTTGCTACCACTACTGTACCACTGTCGTGACAGTAAAGTAATGCTTACAGTAAACCACAAGGCTGCATGGGGTTTATACAATAGAGCTGTGGGCACAGTAGTGGACATTGCCTACAAAGCTGGTTCCCGACCAACTGATGACTCTGCATCATTACCCGATACTGTGTTTGTACGGTTTCCAGGGTATAAGGGTCCACCTTATATCAATAAAGATGCAACACTTGTGCCAATTGTACCTGTAAGTCGCTCCACCGATTGCACATGCAGGTGCAAGCGTCTCCAGGTGCCATTACGACTGTCACGGGGAACCACAATCCACAAGTGCCAAGGGATGACTTAAGGCACAGGGGAGGTATTCAGATATGTTGTGATTCACCCTGGGAAGCACAACTTTGAAGCTAATAATCCAGGAGCTCTGTTCGTGGCATTGTCGAGAGTGAAATCAGCAGGTGGAGAAGGTGTGGATCCTGATTTCAAGAATAATTCTTGCTGAATGATGATAGTTTAAAGCCTGTAAACACTCCAACTACTCGCGCTAGTGCAGTGAAAATAGAAAGACTGCATGTATTAGCCAGTCAACGTCAGCAGCGAGCAGATTTTGCACCATCGAGAAGAAACCTTTCTCAGACTACTGGAGTGGGCACAGTCTCAAAGTCATCACTGAGCTGCATTTTGAGCAGAAATATAAAGGTATGATGAATTTGTATATCTGTGAACTCAATTATCGCTACTCTTCTGTTATCAGCCAGTGTAGCTGTAAGCCTGTGAATGCTCATGTGAAGTAATTAGTGACTAGACTATAAAGGGCTAATCAACTTGTGTGCATGCAATTGAGTGTCTAAGTGATCAGACATGCATGGCAGATAAGAAGGCTATCTCATTTTTTGCCCCTGCATATAGTAGAAGCACTAGTTGTTTGTGTTTACTCAGTAGCTAGTAGCAGTACGTAGCTAGCCACAACAGAAACTGAAAGATCACTGTAAAATTGATTAGCAGATCACAGCAATGTAATGTTTATTGCGATAATGGATGTTGAAAATAGCGGGATTTGTCGTTTCACTAAAAAGTTTTATGGAAAATGATAGTTCACAACAACAAACTAAATCCCTGTTCATGACAAAAAGCCAATTGCCATTTTATATTGATGGAAACGTAAGTCCATTCACAAAACCTTTACCACCCTCTTGTACATTGAGCAGATGGCTGGGAGTTGTGGCAGACGTCAGCCGGCTATCTTTGGAATTACTAGCTGGAGCATATATGACAGCCATCTTTGAATTGTAAGCAGATGACAGTGCTTATATGCAGCACTAGTGTGTTTGATTCTGAGCAGAAGGCAGCTAGCAAAGAGATGGTTCTGATAATGCTGGGTAATCCATCACCATAAAATTCACAAAAATAATACATAACAACATCATTCGTCATTTTCTTGCAAATCACATGGTATGCAATATTACATATCCATTGTATACAATATTGAATAATTTCATCTTAATTGAAAACGTTGATCATCATATTATTCATGTGGATATCAGGATGTGAATCATTAAGCAACATAAAATATAAATTTACTTTAATATTGAATTTGAATGTATTTGTCTTGAGAGTACTATGCATTTTGTGAATTTTTTTGGAATGATGTTGAGAGAATTTGCCAGACAGCATGAGCCATTGGTATTGTTTTGCAAGCTTTGTCATTTGAAGTTGACATTGAGCAGATGGCCATGAATACACTTGCAACTGACGCCAGCTCTGTGGTACACTGAGCAGATGGCTAAACCTGTGGCAGATTCCAGCTCCCTTGAAGTATGGTGTAAATGGGGTTTAATTGCATGTATAGGATCTAACAAAGTATTCCCCCTATCATAACCATATAAATGTCAAACTATAATATATAACAGGAAGTTGACTTTTAAGGTCAGTCCCCTGGTTTGCATTGCCCATCCTTACTGCGCACGAATTATTGCGTCATAAGAGCGCGCTCACAGCGCGCGCGCATCAAAGTAGTACTAGATCCCTATGAGGCTAAGCTCAGCAGGGAAAATAATGCTTATTTGCTCTTAAACAAGCACGGTGACCTACCTTTTTTTCTGACTAATTTTGACCTACCATTCATTATCTTTTTGCTTAAAAGAAGGTGAAAAAAAATCCTGTGTTATAAAACCGACTTATTGCTATTCAGTGTGTTATTCACGGAAGTAAAATAATGGCCTCTAGAACACGCACGCGAGGAAATATTTTAGCCAATTTCCTGTAACACTACGTTTATTTACCCTTAAATATGTATTAAATTGTTCCTTAACGTTGATATAATATGACTACTACGTTATCTAATGGCTTACTTTAGTTATGTGCTTCCTGTTCCCATGGAAAGTAGCGTACACTGATCAAATAAACATGCTTTTGTTCCGCGAAATTACAAAGAATTTTGGGGTAGCTTGGTTTCATAATATCTCGTTAACGGAGCTGGTGACCTATCTTTTTTTATTTTATATTTCGACTTATTGCACGATAAATAACAAATTGTGAAAGTTTGACAAAAATCACGTGTTTAGTTGTATTTCGGAGGAATGAACTTAAGTGTATACAGTTCATTAAAGGCCACAGTTTAAAGAGTTTCAAGGATTAATGACATTTTTCTATATAAATATAAATTTCAAATTTTATGCTGGCCTGAACTAGCTCTTGTTGAGACCCTTTTACAGTCCTGACAAGTCTTGTCCTATGCTCTGCCTCAGGTTCTGGTTTTTATTCAACTGACAAATTTCGGTTCAAATAATATTTTTTTAAGAAAGTATTCTTATCACTAATTTTACTGCAGCTGTTTAAAATTGTAAAATGGCACAAATTTAATAACTTCACTTCTTTGAGCTGTTTACTGACTTAATCCATTTTTTCTGACAGTTTACTGACTAAAATAATGACAACATTTTGATAGCTGTTTAATGACAAGGGATGTACCCCATTTTCACCTTGGAGAAGATGGCAACCACCAGTACATTGCTATGCAGATGCCCGCTCTGTGATTTGAGAAAGTTCTGAAATGCTGGGTAACTATAAAATTTGAAAAAAAGGAAATTTTTAATGCATAACTGGTAGGGTGTGCTTCACTTTCTTAAAAGCAATATTTCTATTGCAAAATAACAGTTGCATAACTGTAAATAATTATACAGATAAAATCAGGGATCAAGACTAACTTTTTTACTACCTACAATCCTCGACAAAAGTCCTTGGGACACTTAAGGGAATAGTACCCAGCACCAAATCCTTTCGTGTTAAGAACTTGCTGTTTAATTTTCCGAGCCCCCTTCCCCCCAAAAACAATGTTGAAATATTGTCGCACAGTTGGATGGACAGAAATCGACATTTCATTGGGGGTGGGGAGGGGGAGGTTAATATAATGCCAATTTTTCGTCGAAACGGTTAAGTGTCCCAGGACTTTTGTCGACGATTGTAGCCTGGTTGCTAGTGACGTGCCGTTTTAATTTTTCAAGCATGGTTTGCTTTTTCTCTTTCTTGTTTTAGCAAGCCGACAGAGAAAAATGCAGATGATGAAGCAAACAAATTTGTTTTTCTTCACAAGCTGTAGAATGTCACGTTATCTTGAAGCAAACTTTTGTGAATTACTAATACCGTTGCCTTCTTGAATGGTTGATGGCTACAGTCATTTTTTTTCCCGGAATTTGATGGAATGACAGAGGTCAGCATTTACCAGACAGCATGAGCCATTGGTATTATTCAGTGACCTTGGGCTTGTGTGGTCATGCATAATAAATTAAAGGATCACTATCCTGTAATAAACCTTGGCGACAATGCTGCAATTAGTGTGGGTGGCTTAGTTATGGGTGGCGCAGTGGTGAGAGCGCTCGCCTCCCACCGGTGTGGCCCGGATTTGATTCCGGCCCGGTACCATATGTGGGTTGAGTTTGTTGTTGGTTCTCGTCCTTGCTCCGAGGATTTTTCTCCGGGTTCTCCTGTTTTCCTCCCTCCACAAAACCCGACACTCTAAATTCTAATTCAATCTTAATGAACGTACACGTCTTAACGAGCTCTTGAGCTCTTCTGTGTAACGTGGGTAAATAAATTACATTTACAGGGCCTTTATGTCCACGGATAACAAATAGAAGGGCTATTACATGGAAAAGGCAACTTTGTGTCTCTTCGCCCGGCCACAGTGAGTGAAGATGGTGCCTTCATGCAACCCCCGCCTCTAGTTCGGATAACAGCTGACAAGGTATGGGACCCAGTAGGGTAGGGGGGGGGGGGGGGGGGGAGGGGTACTCCGGATTTCAAGTGACGTGGATGATAGAAGGATTTTTTTTAGGGATGCTTGTTTTAAGTAGTGATTTTTTTGGGTATTACTGACCTTAGCTGTGTAGTTCTGTGAAAAAAAAAATACTACCAGTTAAAGGAAAGATAAAATTCAGCTTGTATGATGAATAAACAAACACACACACACATTCAATTTCTAATGTTTTTTAATGTTTATAATTTTAAGGGTCAGAAATTTGGTATGGGATTTTTGGGGGGTTAATTTGTGGTCCAGGGATTTTTGGGGGTTTTGTTGGGAGCCCTAGGGATTTTTTTGGGTCTTGATTTTTGCTCCCTATCGAACATCCGCGTCGCACTTGAAATCCTGAGTACCACTACCCCCTCCCCCTCCCCCTGGGGTTTGGGATGAGATCTTTAATATGCGAGGGAAACCTGGAACCCGCCTTTTAAGAAAACCATTTTTTTGTGAACGATATTGCACAAAATTAACAAAATGTGACATGCCATCCTTATTTGTAACATCATCCACACTTCCTTATCATCTTCATTGCATGCAATAATATTAAAAAAAAAATTGATACTGATCCCAATAATCAATAAACATTTGATATGTGATCATTTTCTTTTCTAGGGTTAAAACCAGCTGTAGAGTTGGCACGAAGAGTCACAGACTCAAAGACAGATAAATGGACAAGCAGATTATTTCTTCATTTCTTATTACTGTACAAGTGGTACAGTAAAGTGTAGAAATTTAATTCATGGTCATTTGCATAAGGGTTAACATCAGTTGATGTTTGAAATTGCGAAATTTGCAAGTAATACCCACTGTATACAATGTACAATTTATATGGACAGCTTCAATTTAAAAAAATTAATGAAATAAAGCCAGGTAAAGCCCTGTCTACACGAGCAATTTTTATGTGGCAATTTATATTTGCTCGTGTAGATGATGATCAAATATTTGTTGTTAATTCGCGCAAAGAATCGACTTACATATGTAAGCTTATGAAATTTTTGGTCATAGTTATTGAATTTTCATTTTATGTAAAGGGATATTTGTTTAAGAGTGTATTTAGGCTTAAGAAACAAAAATCATTGGCCTTACTTTTAATCAGTTTTAATGGTCAATGTTCTCTTGGTATGGCAAGAATCTCTTCATATTCCTTCTTTTTCGTATTACGGTTCTTATAGTTCTCGCTGCGACTATTCCACAAACTTTCCCTAGCTCACAATGCCTCTAGTGACAAGGAAACAAGCGCATCTGTCCATCTACAGGCTGTACTCATAGAAGCCGCCATCTTGGATGAAAACATTAGGGACCTGAGTTCTGCAAATGACGTCGATATAATTGTC
The DNA here is from genome assembly GCA_963693305.1 of Meandrina meandrites. Lineage (NCBI taxonomy): Eukaryota > Metazoa > Cnidaria > Anthozoa > Scleractinia > Meandrinidae > Meandrina > Meandrina meandrites. The sequence continues at coordinate 13,953,681 of OY855907.1, read as the reverse complement.
GCATTCTATGTGGCGTTTCGTCCACACAGACAATTATCGGCATGTGGCAATTGTTACTTACCACATAAAAACTAACACGCCAGCTTTTCAGCAAATACAGTTGTCATATAAAATTGGTAATTTTTCATCATCTACACTGGCAAATGAAAATTGCCACATAAAAATTGCTCGTATAGACGTGGCTTAAGATCCAGTCTTCTCAAACTCATTAATAATTCATGAGCTGATGACCCAATCAGCTTGCATCAATTCGGTCAGGTGCATGTATGTTGATACCCAATGAACATACTGATCAAGACACATTCGATTAGTTCAAAAACTGATCAAGACACTGATCAAGAAACTTGAATTTTAATCAATCTTCACTGAATTTTAATCAATGAATATTTATTAGTCCGTAGCAGCCTTGAAATTTTTCAAAAATACAACTCATGAAATCGGAAATAGTGCTAACAACAATTCTTTAAAAACAGATAGCATCGGATACTAAATACTATTACATAAATTGTTTTTGGTGGATATCACTCTTCGTTCTTTTTGCTCTACTTCAATGACAAATTTGCTTTGCCAACAATTCAGAGAGCCGAACGCTTCGAAACCTAATGCAAATTGTAATCTTTAAACGAGCCTCCTGAAAGAATGGAATTCTTCTCCACCCGAGTTCTTCACCATTGTTTAAAAACGTTAACGTGTATTTGTTTTTATACCTTGTTGACGGGGAATACGGCTTTGTTGACTTAATTCTCTTCCTCGTAAACCATTTTCGGCTCCTAAACCACGTCGCTCCTTCCTCGCTCATGGCTGGGACGCAAATGAATCATGCATGCAATCGCGTTCTTACAGAAAAGGGTAAACAATTGACACTGCATAATTTGTTATTGTTTCATTTGACAAAACATGTCACTGCATAATTTCCTATTGTTGCATTTGAGAAGCCAGCTCAAAAACTCGTGCCTCGTTTTTCATCAGGGGTTCCAAACACCTCGAAACAATAAAAGCACTCCGCCTTCGGCGTCGTGCTTTCATCTTTTTCTCGGTGTTTGGAACCCCTGATGAAAAACTCGCACTCGTTTTTGATCTATTACTTGAATTACTTAAAGGATACCTGTTGACAGAATTCATTACATGGCTGAATCCGCAAGCAGGCAAAAGGAAGTTAATCCCTAGCAGGCAAGATGGGCCTGTCCTGCCTGCCCGGGATTCCCGCTTAGGTCCAGCAAGAAAAAGGTTCTCTTTTTGCTCATAATAAATCCTTTATTGACACTTGTTTGGTCAAGATGGCTGGATATTGGAGTCGTTCTTCAGGGATCGAGACATGACTTTTTTAGGTAACTAGCCTAATGGCTAGTGATTTTACTAGCCAAAAGCAATTTTCCGCTAGCCAGAACTTTTAAACTTGTATGTAACTAATTGGCAGACTGCAGCTCCTCTCATTTGTTTTTTTTTTTTTTTTTGTTTTTTTTTTTTTTTTTTTTTAATTTAATCAATTACTTGACACCACATACAATAAAAAAGAAAAAAATAATTAATTACAAGATTGTAGACAATGACAAGACTAACGACAAGAAAAAAAAATTACCACGCTCATAGAACTAGTCTTTCCTACTGACACTATACTTACAATTAAACGAACAATGCTAACGACAAGAAAAAGCAGTTACAACACTGACGACTGCATTCACTATTTTTGCACTTATTACTACTTACTAATACAATACAATCCTCTCATTTGTGGCTTTAATCGGGGAAAGGCATGAAAAAGAATTGCTCGTCTATTTGCTGTTTGGTTCAGCATGTTGCTTTAAAGGCATAACATTCTTTGAATATATGACAACCAGGTTCTCAACAGAAGACTTGGCTAACAGGGTTTCTTTGGTGTACACAGGCATAAATTGGCTGAAAACCCCATAATCTCCTGCCCACCTGGCAAGAGATTCTAGGCGGGTCTGGGTCATGTTTCCTTGGAAGATATTTGAATTTGGAACCTCAGAAATGTGCTTTCCTTATATTTTATTATTATTATTATTATTATTATTATTATTATTATTATTAGTAGAACAGGGAACTTTCACTCCATTGGTGTTTACATCCACCGGAGGAATGGGCGAGGAGTGCAAGAGGTATCACAGTAGGCTTGCAGAATTAATCGCCGCAAAGAAAGGGGAGGATTACGCAACAACGGTGTCTTGGATCAGATCAAAAGTCTCATTTGCGATCCTCCGATCCGCCTTAATCTGCCTAAGGGGATCAAGAACTGTAAAGAGAAACAGGAACATTGACATTTATGATATGGACTTTCAAGTAGAGAATTCTCGTACTGCAATTTAGATCGAATATTTTTAATATATAGTTCTTCTCTTATTGTTGCTCTTGAAGTCGCTTTTACTATTTTTCTACATTTTTTAAAGACATTGTATTATTATGTAAATAATATGTTTATATACAAAGTTCTTACTCGAATAGTCAAATCATTGTAATTCCTTTAGAAATTGGTTAATATACAAAGTTCTTACTCGAATAGTAAAATCATTGTAATTCCTTATTATTATTATTATTATTATTATTATTATTATTATTATTATTTTTTTTTTTTTATTTTTTATTTTTTTTTTTGGGGGGGGGGGGGGGAGGGAGGAATCTTAAATTTTCATTGAATGATTATGAAAGCCAAAAGATTAAGATTAAAAGTAACATTAAGTTAATTTAATGTCAACAGCACCATCACATGAATTTATAACAATATTAATTGGCAAAATAATTATTTTTCAACTCAAGCATTGCCTTTTCTTCAGTTAGACATCACCAGAGACACAATCCATCGGCATACATAACGTAAATTTATTTAAAGGTTTGCAATGCATTATACAGCGATTTTCAAATGTGGTTCTTTTTTTTTTTAAGGGCACAGACACATGTAGTCTCCTTCGCAGCCGTTGTTTGGGCTCGTCACGCAATGCTCCCTCTCCCACCAAGGGCTGCTTAAACCTCAACCACATTCCTTTCCTTTTGTTTCGGCTCTAGTTGCATTGACACCCATCAGTTGCTGTTAGCCGAAAAGCTTTTACATTGCTTCAGATGTTGAACTTCCTGTTGTACTTGAAATCAAAATTTTGGACATTAGGATTTATATCAGAAGTGTTTTACTTAGTTATTTTGATTTGATTGGGTCAAATTGAAAACGCAGTAAACTGATGTCGGTTTAAAATTTCTGACACCAGGGTCACAATAAGACACCTGTGATTGGTTTAGTCGGCGAGTTTTGGCGTGACTACCTAAGAAAAATGCGAGGAAGCTGTGATTGGCTAAACTGCAGAAAGGAATGTGGTTCAGTTTGGTTGGGTAGGGAGCGCTGAGTGACGAGTCCAAAAATTACATTAATTACACTAAGACCCTGCAGACATATGCTGTGGCACATTCAAAATTTGCCCATGATAGAAAGGTAATTACTTCTCTTATGCCGATATACCATGTTCATTTGGTAATTACTACAGAATAAAATGATTTTGAAATTATGTAATGGAAGAGACAAATGCCTCATTTCTCATCAGGTAACTTCATAATTATATATAATATATAAATAAAACTGGGGAGCTCCGCTTTAAATTCTTTCTCGAAAGGGAATATTGATCTGAGCAAGAGTGCGCTTGTAAAACCAGAGAAGATATATAGCACTAACCAGAGCAACGATGTTATTTACTTCCGCCTAAAGTCTGTCAATCGATCACTTGAAATTTTCACTTCCGTGGCCCACCAACTGGCAGAGACATGCAGCTAAGTTACAGATTTCAAATCGACGCCAAAATATTGCACAGTTGGATAAAATAAGCCCATGGATATACACTTCAACCTTTCTTTTTTCGTCGAGTAATTTTTTTGCGAAATTCAGACAAAGATTTGACCTTCTACCGATATGCGAATTTTGACGGCTGTAATATAAGTTTCATCCCTTGCGTAAACTAGGAGTTTTAATGGCGATCGTGCAGTTTCCGAGGGTTTCTCGGTTGCATGACCCGTACGGTCCGCGCTTTTTTTTTTTTTCTTGAAAACCATACGAAAAAAGTCCCGTATGAGGGTCTTACGCCTTGATCTAACAGGGCCGGAAAAGCCGTACGACCCCACTAGAAAAGCGTACGGGCTGGCGGCTGCCGCGAGATGGGATTTGAAACCATTAGATTCAATAACTTTGAATTCAAAATGAGCGAAATCCTGAAGATTATTACTGGAGTACTAGACTATGCAGGCGACATCCGCCTTCTGTCTAGCACAGGACCACATTTGAGGACAAAAACAGCACGGCTGAGTACAGTGGCTCAGAAAGCTGGCTTAAAGATCACTGCAAGTTAAGCCAAAGTTATAACAAAATTGATTGTAAGGCTGGTATTACGGCAGAAGGACATAATTTATTGGCCAATATTTCGACTAGCAGAGCTAGTCTTCTTCACGGCCAGCACAATGTGAAAAAAAAAAAATACCCTTCTGCCGTAGAACCAGCCTTGCAATCAATTTCGTTTCATCTGCACTTAACGTGACGTCTGGCATGAGCATTTTTTAAAATTTTAACGGGCTCATTTTCTAAGAAAATACTTTTTTGCAAAAGCACTTAAGACAAGCAATCTTTTCCTCTTTTGACATTTCGCTGATCGTTTTTTTGTCTGCAAGTCTTGTGGTTACGTAGTCGTAATGGATGCATAAGCTATCGACGGTAAATTAAAATTTTGCAATTTGTAAGAGAAACTTTACTGAAAAGTACCAATAAATATAGTCTCATCCCGAACTTTTATGGCTTTCCGAATCGACAGTCCACACCTACCCGTTTATGTTTGACCCAAAAGAATGGGTTATGGTGACTCCGTAGTTATTGCGGGCGCACTTGTCAATGACAAGCTTTGGGTTATAACTTGTTAGGCTTTGCGATGGCTGGGAAACTCTGGGGAAATGTTAACTGATACTTTTTAACAGTTCGCACGAGCGACAATCGGCTATGCACTCTGATTCAGCAAGCATTGGAGAGGCTTGTTACAGAACTTTGGGTTCGTGACTTCTTTCGTCGTCGAGCGTCAAGTAGAGAAACTTTCAGAAGAATATAAGAGTTTCCGCTCCTCTGCTTCAACGATTTTCCAGAAACTTGGATGTGGTATGTATTAGGTCAATGTAACTTCATTCCACAGATTTAGAAAAAAGCTATTAGCATTTTTTTTTTTTACTGGATGCGATTTTGTTCAAAAAGTGGGGTCCATTTAATCGCCAATTTCATTAAAAATATTCTTCTTTAATTAAATCAAATTTCATTTTATTATTACCGAATGATAGTTGAACCATGTGAACATTTTTCCAAAGTTGCCAGCCATCGCATCCGAAAGCCTAGAAAGTTATAACCCAAAGTTTGTCATGGACAAGTGCGCCCGCAATTACTAAGGAGTCATCTTAATATAGCTGGGAATTTACGGCCATAGATGAAATTAAAATTTGGGTTTGGTACGTAAAAGCTCACACTGCCATTCATCACGAATCAATCAGTTTGGGATAGACATTGTTATCATCGGCTATCTGCAAAGTCTGTTTTTACGCGTTTTTACTGGCATCTCAAGCTTGCAGACTTCTGTCTCTTCATCAGCGTGAAAAATGCCGTTAACAGACAACGAGGGCAAAACCATACATCCAAATGGGATGAGCATTGACTTTGCGCGCTAAAGTTGAAGGAGTTCGTTTGCATCCACCCATGGGCAAATAGTATATACGTAGACGCTTAATTAACTAATTAGAGCGCTTGCTTTACTTTGGTTGTCCTACAAAAAAAAATATCCAACGTCTACTCCAGATAGCTTCCTAGATCACCGCGCACCTGTAAAATTAATTCCACCCGTAATTATTTGCTACACTGTTGAAGCTTTATGTTTTGACCTTTCCTCTACACCTCTAGTCTATGCCAACTAGATCCATGCGCTTCAGTGAACGTACAATGCAATAATGCATAAAGGATATTTATTTCACGCAGGAAAAATAAATGTTTTTATGTAGCTTGTGACGCAGTAGTTCTCAGCTTCCGGTGAGGGATTACATCATTGCTTCTTACATGAAAGTGAGGCAACCGGGGGACTAGTTCGACCTTCACTGAAACATTATCAAAACATGGCGGGTTTTCCCCCACCTTTGCTGGGATATTTCCTTGTTTGTTTTTCTAATGTTATCTTTAACTGATTGTTTTGGAATAAAACGGCCACACCTGTGGCCAAAATATCCCAAATGGGAATGTCTGGTTTTGTCCCAGCAAACAGAGCTCAGCCAAAGCAGCACACATGACTTACCAATAAGTATGTTTTCATTAATTAAGAAGGAGCAAGATACATAAATAGAGATTACTCCATGGAAAGTGCGCGAGTACGATTTTTATTCACGAGTTGAGTAGTATCAGAAAACGAACGAGTGAGCGCAGCGAACGAGTTAGTTTTCTGATACAACTCAACGAGTGAATAAAAATCGTACAAAGCATTTTCCATGGTGTAATTTGTTTATTTTATAGATACTGAGATTTTTGAAATGCCAAAGTTTGTCAATCTTACGCGCGTGTTTAGGGAACCCATTCAACTGCAATGTATGAGTGTAAAATAAGAATAACTAAAACATGATTTTCTCTTTCAAAATCAAATATTTAATGAAGTAACACAAGAAATAAAACGTCAGTTTATACTTTCACAGCTTTTATAAACACTTTTCAGCTGGATAAAAAAAAAAAAAAACCTGACTGAGGCTTTTTGCTTATCTTTTCAAATGCTATGTCATTGATGATGCTAACTGGATAGGACTTTCTTTTAAGGTGCCTTTCAAATCTCGCTATCATCCCTCGGAGCGACGACGGTTTAATATGAATTCGCTGAGTTCATTCAACTCAACAGGAAGAATTTATGCTATATCGCGTGTTTCTCCTTTTGTTTGAAGGAACACTGTCAACAAAGCAACATCTCGTTTTTTTTTTTTTTTTTTTTTTTTACCTAGTTGGGGTTTTCATGCTCTTCAATAAACGACTCAATTGTGTCGTCTAAACCTCCGCCATGTCGCCGAGACGAAAATGGACGACAATTGAAATCGCGATGCGATGTTGTTTACTAGTGAGTTTTGGTCGTTCGCGTTTGTGATTGAACTGAAAAACGAGCAGCAGCAAGCAGTACAATCCATCGTAAACTGAAGAGACGTTCTTGCCATGCTACGTATAAAACACTTATTTACCATTCTTGCATTGTCATGAGTTTGTATTCCGAATTGAACGCTTTCTTCGATATGTAGTTTTGCTGTCGGATAGAAGAGCGGACGGAGAACTAAATGGAAAAATTCTGGCGAGATTTGTAATTCAACTTAACATAAATTATTTAATGCGTTCATTTTTTGTCCGAACTATGTTAGCGCATTATTAAATTCAAAATTGAAACATGAAAAATTCGTGGTCGTGGTTCACGTTCTCCAGACTACGCAAAATTTGGCCATTTCACGTCGTTGTTTTGCAGAGAACGACAAAAGGATGTACCAAGATGTATGACGCACGTACTAAGCTTCTACACTACTCATTAAAGGAGAAGTTCACTCCAGAATGGCCATTTATTTTCTTTACGCCAATAAAAAGTTTTTACAAAAATATGTTATTCACCAAAATTTCAGCTTCCAACGAGCGCTAAATCCCTACGAAATCTTTCTCTAAAGTAGCCCTTAATTGGAAAACTGAACGCCGCCATCTTGGAGCTAGTAATGTATGCGTGACGTCAAAGAGTTCAGCCTGAAGTTTAGCGGGAAAATTTAAATATTCGAAACTCCTTGTTTCTTTGAATACTTCATTTCTATAGCGCCTTACCAAGATTTCTAAGGTACTTTATAAATTCTTTATAAATTCTTTATAATTCAAACATCTAATCATCCCCCATTTTTTTTTTTCAGGGTTTTCGAAGTTGGTTAACTTCCGGGGATTGACGGACGGACTTCTTTTGTTAGGAAAATATATATATATATATATATATATATATATATATATATATATATATATATATATATATATATATATATATATATATATATATATATATATATATATATATATATATCCATATTGCTTTGCTCACTGCTTGCAGTTTGAGCACTCTCGTGACTCCACAATGCAATCCAACAATGCGTAACCGTACATCCTGTGCCCAAGTTCAGGAGTTGCGATAAAGCCATTATGGTAATAACCGGGAGGGCACATTGTATACATTTGTATATATATATATATATATATATATATATATATATATATATATATATATATATATATATATATATATATATATATATATATATATATATATATATATATATATATATATATATATATACAAATTAAATTGGGAACAGAAATAACACAACTACACAAATGAGTGAAAATGTGGTTTGGCCGGGAATTGAACCCGGGTCTCCATCTGGAGACCCGGGTTCAATTCCCGGCCAAACCACATTTTCACTCATTTGTGTAGTTGTGTTATTTCTGTTCCCAATTTAATTTGTATTTGTATTTATTTCTCAGAAATTCCTGCGAATCGCCATCCGAACGGGAATAGGTTGGTGATCCTATGCAAATGAGGCAGTCAGTTGTTGTCCAGATTCCCCTCCCCACCCTTACTGATTATATATATATATATATATATATATATATATATATATATATATATATATATATATATATATATATATATATATATATATATATATATATATATATATATATATAACTGGATTTGCAAAAACAAGGCTCCAGAAATTTCACGGACACTGATAGTTTTGATACTAGCCCTGAATAGAGAGCTTTCCACAAAGCATAATTGTAGCTCGGATGAATGTAAAAGCCACTCCTTTTGCCTTTTGTGGCCAAAAATACTAACTTCAGGGTATTTTGCCCGAATCATGAACTATACTATTTAATTAAGAGTGTTAACAACATGACATATCAGTCTAATTTGACACCAAGATAAACGTGTGAAAACATTCGGCCGAGAGCTTGTCTTTAGCTTTCTAAAGGCATTGACTTCTCAAATAAACTGAACTTTAGCGCCCTACATCGACGTTTGATTCAATTTCAAGCAAACCAGGCAATATATCAGATACATCTGAGTAAAGCGAAACGCTGGCATGTGTTGTTTATGTCAATTATCGGCTCATTGTCGACCGGAAAACCACGCGATAACATTCTCCTCCACTAGCGAATCAAAAAGAACTCTGACTGTTAGCTAAGCCGAGAACGCCTAAAATTGAAAATAGAAGGAAAAAGGTCTACTCGCATAATCGCTTGAAGTGATTTCTTGGCCCTGTTGTTCGACATGATTCTTCTCACAAATAACAATGTCCCGGATGTATTTCAATTTAATGAAGCGGGAAATACCCGTCCCCAACATACAACAGAGAAAAAAATTAACACTCTAGGCACGCTCAAATTCAAGCCAAATATCGCCACCACCGATTAGAAATGTGCCCTAACTACTGCTTCCGAGCCCTAATTCATGTGCCTAGAGCCTTTTGCTGTCTAAAAGAGGCACGACGTTATCGTTACGTCCAACCGCTCCGAGTCTTTAAGTCGATCCGCTTAAGTCGGAAGTAGGATAACAGACGACGCAAACTTGCAAATCGTTGGACTTTCACCTTCACTAGACTAAATGATGCCTTCAGGCAAACCTCCTTTAGACAGCAAGTTATAGAAAGCTAACTCGATCAGCTTACTGATACTAGTCCGTCCGAAAATAAAATTCAAACGTGTGTACACAGCGCATCAGGGACTGGGATCTTGACTAACCCCCACCTACCCCACACAAGTGTACCTGAGGATGCAAAGGGGTGGGGGGGGGGGGGGGATGGGAGATTGAAAGAAAACACATATCCACAGAGACCTTGTATGCTTTTCTTACTAGGCACGCTGCATAAGTTCTTTTTTTTTTTTTTTTTTTTTTTTTTTTTTTTTTTTTTTTTTAAGCCGAACTGCATAAAGAAAGTAATACTTTCTGGAGCCTTGTTTTTGCAAATCCAGTCAGATATAGTACATAAATATGCTTATGCTTTACTGAGAGCGCTGTTTGCCTCATTTAAACCACAAACCAGCTACCCCGTGTATGTTAAAATCATTAAAACTGTTCAGAGAGAGTTTCAAGGCCAAATGAAAGGTCAAATAGATTATTTGGTTTGCAGCAAAAATTTTTAGAAGGCTCAACCTCTAAGATTTTATCCAAAATAGACTCAATATGACTTTCTTGAAGACTAGATTGGCTGTTCATTGCAAAGAGGGCATTTAAACCAGACAAACGAGGCAGTCAGCTTTAAATTTCGGCTAAAATTGGCATTTACCGATTATATGGGTGAAATAATAATACATAAATATGCTTATGCTTAACTGAGAGCGCTGTTTGCCTCATTTAAACCACAAACCAGCTACCCCGTGTATGTTAAAATCATTAAAACTGTTCAGAGAGAGTTTCAAGGCCAAATGAAAGGTCAAATAGATTATTTGGTTTGCAGCAAAAATTTTTAGAAGGCTCAACCTCTAAGATTTTATCCAAAATAGACTTAATATGACTTTCTTGAAGACTAGATTGGATGCTCATTGCAAAGAGGGCATTTAAACCAGACAAACAGAGGCAGTCAGCTTTAAATTTCGGCTAAAATTGGCATTTACCAATTATATGGGTGAAATATCTAACTGGATTTGCAAAAACAAGGCTCCAGAAATTTCATGGACACTGATAGTTTTGATAATAGCCCTGAATAGAGAGCTTTCCACAAAGCATAATTGTAGCTCGGATGAATGTAAAAGCCACTCCTTTTGCCTTTTGTGGCCAAAAATACTAACTTCAGGGTATTTTGCCCGAATCATGAACTATACTATTTAATTAAGAGTGTTAACAACATGACATATCAGTCTAATTTGACACCAAGAAAAACGTGTGAAAACATTCGGTCGAGAGCTTGTCTTTAGCTTTCTAAAGGCATTGACTTCTCAAATAAACTGAACTTTAGCGTCCTACATCGACGTTTGATTCAATTTCAAGCAAACCAGGCAATATATCAGATACATCTGAGTAAAGCGAAACGCTGGCATGTGTTGTTTATGTCAATTATCGGCTCATTGTCGACCGAAAAACCACGCGATAACATTCTCCTCCACTAGCGAATCAAAAAGAACTCTGACTGTTAGCTAAGCCGAGAACGCCTAAAATTGAAAATAGAAGGAAAAAGGTCTACTCACATAATCGCTTGAAGTGATTTCTTGGCCCTGTTGTTCGACATGATTCTTCTCACAAATAACAATGTCCCGGATGTATTCCAATTTAATGAAGCGGGAAATACCCGTCCCCAACATACAACAGAGAAAAAAATTAACACTCTAGGCACGCTCAAATTCAAGCCAAATATCGCCACCACCGATTAGAAATGTGCCCTAACTACTGCTTCCGAGCCCTAATTCATGTGCCTAGAGCCTTTTGCTGTCTAAAAGAGGCACGACGTTATCGTTACGTCCAACCGCTCCGAGTCTTTAAGTCGACCCGCTTAAGTCGGAAGTAGGATAACAGACAACGCAAACTTGCAAATCGTTGGACTTTCACCTTCACTAGACTTAATGATGCCTTCAGGCAAACCTCCTTTAGACAGCAAGTTATAGAAAGCTAACTCGATCAGCTTACTGATACTAGTCCGTCCGAAAAAAAAAAAAAAAAAAAAAAAAAAAAAAAAAAAAAAAAAAATATATATATATATATATATATATATATATATATATATATATATATATATATATATATATATATATATATATATATATATATATATATTGCCCTGAGCGGGATTTGAACCCACGTCCCCCTGAAATATATATATTCATAAATCCACGTATATCATAGCATAGTATGTTACATACACCTACAGAAAGCCTAGTTTTCAACCCAGAAGCTTTCAAAGTGATTGCCAGTAACACGAGAGGCACACTTTGGGCTTTTCCGGTCATATTCGCCGTGAACTATGCCATAATATGTCTGATTTTTTGAAAACGGGGTCAGCGTTATTTTCAGCGCTCTGTGCGAAATTCGCCGTAAACGTTTTTTTCTCGCCAGAAACTATCTCCAAAGTAGACGATATAAAAACTAAAGGAAATGTCATTTTTTTTTTCTCTCTTCTCCTTTGAAGTTATTAACCCTTTCGCGCTGTTTAACATTTTTTATTTTCGTTTCTCGGCCCTCTTTTAAGCCAACTAAGGCCCCAAAGGAACATTGCCAAAGAGACCGGGGAGACTTTTCTTAGACCCCATTTTCATAAATCCACGTATATCATAGCATGAGATGTTACATACACCTACAGAAAGCCTAGTTTTCAACCCAGAAGCTTTCAAAGTGATTGACAGTAACACGAGAGGCACACTTTGGGCTTTTCTGGTCATATTCGCCGTGAACTATGCCATAATATGTCTGATTTTTTGAAAACGGGGTCAGCGTTATTTTCAGCGCTCTGTGCGAAATTCGCCGTAAACGTTTTTTTCTCGCCAGAAACTATCTCCAAAGTAGACGATATAAAAACTAAAGGAAATGTCATTTTTTTTTTCTCTCTTCTCCTTTGAAGTTATTAACCCTTTCGCGCTGTTTAACATTTTTTTTTTTCGTTTCTCGGCCCTCTTTTAAGCCAACTAAGGCCCCAAAGGAACATTGCCAAAGAGACCGGGGAGACTTTTCTTAGACCCCATTTTCATAAATCCACGTATATCATAGCATGAGATGTTACATACACCTACAGAAAGCCTAGTTTTCAACCCAGAAGCTTTCAAAGTGATTGACAGTAACACGAGAGGCACACTTTGGGCTTTTCTGGTCATATTCGCCGTGAACTATGCCATAATATGTCTGATTTTTTGAAAACGGGGTCAGCGTTATTTTCAGCGCTCTGTGCGAAATTCGCCGTAAACGTTTTTTTCTCGCCAGAAACTATCTCCAAAGTAGACGATATAAAAACTAAAGGAAATGTCATTTTTTTTTTCTCTCTTCTCCTTTGAAGTTATTAACCCTTTCGCGCTGTTTAACATTTTTTTTTTTCGTTTCTCGGCCCTCTTTTAAGCCAACTAAGGCCCCAAAGGAACATTGCCAAAGAGACCGGGGAGACTTTTCTTAGACCCCATTTTCATAAATCCACGTATATCATAGCATGAGATGTTACATACACCTACAGAAAGCCTAGTTTTCAACCCAGAAGCTTTCAAAGTGATTGACAGTAACACGAGAGGCACACTTTGGGCTTTTCTGGTCATATTCGCCGTGAACTATGCCATAATATGTCTGATTTTTTGAAAACGGGGTCAGCGTTATTTTCAGCGCTCTGTGCGAAATTCGCCGTAAACGTTTTTTTCTCGCCAGAAACTATCTCCAAAGTAGACGATATAAAAACTAAAGGAAATGTCATTTTTTTTTTCTCTCTTCTCCTTTGAAGTTATTAACCCTTTCGCGCTGTTTAACATTTTTTTTTTTCGTTTCTCGGCCCTCTTTTAAGCCAACTAAGGCCCCAAAGGAACATTGCCAAAGAGACCGGGGAGACTTTTCTTAGACCCCATTTTCATAAATCCACGTATATCATAGCATGAGATGTTACATACACCTACAGAAAGCCTAGTTTTCAACCCAGAAGCTTTCAAAGTGATTGACAGTAACACGAGAGGCACACTTTGGGCTTTTCTGGTCATATTCGCCGTGAACTATGCCATAATATGTCTGATTTTTTGAAAACGGGGTCAGCGTTATTTTCAGCGCTCTGTGCGAAATTCGCCGTAAACGTTTTTTTCTCGCCAGAAACTATCTCCAAAGTAGACGATATAAAAACTAAAGGAAATGTCATTTTTTTTTTCTCTCTTCTCCTTTGAAGTTATTAACCCTTTCGCGCTGTTTAACATTTTTTTTTTTCGTTTCTCGGCCCTCTTTTAAGCCAACTAAGGCCCCAAAGGAACATTGCCAAAGAGACCGGGGAGACTTTTCTTAGACCCCATTTTCATAAATCCACGTATATCATAGCATGAGATGTTACATACACCTACAGAAAGCCTAGTTTTCAACCCAGAAGCTTTCAAAGTGATTGACAGTAACACGAGAGGCACACTTTGGGCTTTTCTGGTCATATTCGCCGTGAACTATGCCATAATATGTCTGATTTTTTGAAAACGGGGTCAGCGTTATTTTCAGCGCTCTGTGCGAAATTCGCCGTAAACGTTTTTTTCTCGCCAGAAACTATCTCCAAAGTAGACGATATAAAAACTAAAGGAAATGTCATTTTTTTTTTCTCTCTTCTCCTTTGAAGTTATTAACCCTTTCGCGCTGTTTAACATTTTTTTTTTTCGTTTCTCGGCCCTCTTTTAAGCCAACTAAGGCCCCAAAGGAACATTGCCAAAGAGACCGGGGAGACTTTTCTTAGACCCCATTTTCATAAATCCACGTATATCATAGCATGAGATGTTACATACACCTACAGAAAGCCTAGTTTTCAACCCAGAAGCTTTCAAAGTGATTGACAGTAACACGAGAGGCACACTTTGGGCTTTTCTGGTCATATTCGCCGTGAACTATGCCATAATATGTCTGATTTTTTGAAAACGGGGTCAGCGTTATTTTCAGCGCTCTGTGCGAAATTCGCCGTAAACGTTTTTTTCTCGCCAGAAACTATCTCCAAAGTAGACGATATAAAAACTAAAGGAAATGTCATTTTTTTTTTCTCTCTTCTCCTTTGAAGTTATTAACCCTTTCGCGCTGTTTAACATTTTTTTTTTTCGTTTCTCGGCCCTCTTTTAAGCCAACTAAGGCCCCAAAGGAACATTGCCAAAGAGACCGGGGAGACTTTTCTTAGACCCCATTTTCATAAATCCACGTATATCATAGCATGAGATGTTACATACACCTACAGAAAGCCTAGTTTTCAACCCAGAAGCTTTCAAAGTGATTGACAGTAACACGAGAGGCACACTTTGGGCTTTTCTGGTCATATTCGCCGTGAACTATGCCATAATATGTCTGATTTTTTGAAAACGGGGTCAGCGTTATTTTCAGCGCTCTGTGCGAAATTCGCCGTAAACGTTTTTTTCTCGCCAGAAACTATCTCCAAAGTAGACGATATAAAAACTAAAGGAAATGTCATTTTTTTTTTCTCTCTTCTCCTTTGAAGTTATTAACCCTTTCGCGCTGTTTAACATTTTTTTTTTTCGTTTCTCGGCCCTCTTTTAAGCCAACTAAGGCCCCAAAGGAACATTGCCAAAGAGACCGGGGAGACTTTTCTTAGACCCCATTTTCATAAATCCACGTATATCATAGCATGAGATGTTACATACACCTACAGAAAGCCTAGTTTTCAACCCAGAAGCTTTCAAAGTGATTGACAGTAACACGAGAGGCACACTTTGGGCTTTTCTGGTCATATTCGCCGTGAACTATGCCATAATATGTCTGATTTTTTGAAAACGGGGTCAGCGTTATTTTCAGCGCTCTGTGCGAAATTCGCCGTAAACGTTTTTTTCTCGCCAGAAACTATCTCCAAAGTAGACGATATAAAAACTAAAGGAAATGTCATTTTTTTTTTCTCTCTTCTCCTTTGAAGTTATTAACCCTTTCGCGCTGTTTAACATTTTTTTTTTTCGTTTCTCGGCCCTCTTTTAAGCCAACTAAGGCCCCAAAGGAACATTGCCAAAGAGACCGGGGAGACTTTTCTTAGACCCCATTTTCATAAATCCACGTATATCATAGCATGAGATGTTACATACACCTACAGAAAGCCTAGTTTTCAACCCAGAAGCTTTCAAAGTGATTGACAGTAACACGAGAGGCACACTTTGGGCTTTTCTGGTCATATTCGCCGTGAACTATGCCATAATATGTCTGATTTTTTGAAAACGGGGTCAGCGTTATTTTCAGCGCTCTGTGCGAAATTCGCCGTAAACGTTTTTTTCTCGCCAGAAACTATCTCCAAAGTAGACGATATAAAAACTAAAGGAAATGTCATTTTTTTTTTCTCTCTTCTCCTTTGAAGTTATTAACCCTTTCGCGCTGTTTAACATTTTTTTTTTTCGTTTCTCGGCCCTCTTTTAAGCCAACTAAGGCCCCAAAGGAACATTGCCAAAGAGACCGGGGAGACTTTTCTTAGACCCCATTTTCATAAATCCACGTATATCATAGCATGAGATGTTACATACACCTACAGAAAGCCTAGTTTTCAACCCAGAAGCTTTCAAAGTGATTGACAGTAACACGAGAGGCACACTTTGGGCTTTTCTGGTCATATTCGCCGTGAACTATGCCATAATATGTCTGATTTTTTGAAAACGGGGTCAGCGTTATTTTCAGCGCTCTGTGCGAAATTCGCCGTAAACGTTTTTTTCTCGCCAGAAACTATCTCCAAAGTAGACGATATAAAAACTAAAGGAAATGTCATTTTTTTTTTCTCTCTTCTCCTTTGAAGTTATTAACCCTTTCGCGCTGTTTAACATTTTTTTTTTTCGTTTCTCGGCCCTCTTTTAAGCCAACTAAGGCCCCAAAGGAACATTGCCAAAGAGACCGGGGAGACTTTTCTTAGACCCCATTTTCATAAATCCACGTATATCATAGCATGAGATGTTACATACACCTACAGAAAGCCTAGTTTTCAACCCAGAAGCTTTCAAAGTGATTGACAGTAACACGAGAGGCACACTTTGGGCTTTTCTGGTCATATTCGCCGTGAACTATGCCATAATATGTCTGATTTTTTGAAAACGGGGTCAGCGTTATTTTCAGCGCTCTGTGCGAAATTCGCCGTAAACGTTTTTTTCTCGCCAGAAACTATCTCCAAAGTAGACGATATAAAAACTAAAGGAAATGTCATTTTTTTTTTCTCTCTTCTCCTTTGAAGTTATTAACCCTTTCGCGCTGTTTAACATTTTTTTTTTTCGTTTCTCGGCCCTCTTTTAAGCCAACTAAGGCCCCAAAGGAACATTGCCAAAGAGACCGGGGAGACTTTTCTTAGACCCCATTTTCATAAATCCACGTATATCATAGCATGAGATGTTACATACACCTACAGAAAGCCTAGTTTTCAACCCAGAAGCTTTCAAAGTGATTGACAGTAACACGAGAGGCACACTTTGGGCTTTTCTGGTCATATTCGCCGTGAACTATGCCATAATATGTCTGATTTTTTGAAAACGGGGTCAGCGTTATTTTCAGCGCTCTGTGCGAAATTCGCCGTAAACGTTTTTTTCTCGCCAGAAACTATCTCCAAAGTAGACGATATAAAAACTAAAGGAAATGTCATTTTTTTTTTCTCTCTTCTCCTTTGAAGTTATTAACCCTTTCGCGCTGTTTAACATTTTTTTTTTTCGTTTCTCGGCCCTCTTTTAAGCCAACTAAGGCCCCAAAGGAACATTGCCAAAGAGACCGGGGAGACTTTTCTTAGACCCCATTTTCATAAATCCACGTATATCATAGCATGAGATGTTACATACACCTACAGAAAGCCTAGTTTTCAACCCAGAAGCTTTCAAAGTGATTGACAGTAACACGAGAGGCACACTTTGGGCTTTTCTGGTCATATTCGCCGTGAACTATGCCATAATATGTCTGATTTTTTGAAAACGGGGTCAGCGTTATTTTCAGCGCTCTGTGCGAAATTCGCCGTAAACGTTTTTTTCTCGCCAGAAACTATCTCCAAAGTAGACGATATAAAAACTAAAGGAAATGTCATTTTTTTTTTCTCTCTTCTCCTTTGAAGTTATTAACCCTTTCGCGCTGTTTAACATTTTTTTTTTTCGTTTCTCGGCCCTCTTTTAAGCCAACTAAGGCCCCAAAGGAACATTGCCAAAGAGACCGGGGAGACTTTTCTTAGACCCCATTTTCATAAATCCACGTATATCATAGCATGAGATGTTACATACACCTACAGAAAGCCTAGTTTTCAACCCAGAAGCTTTCAAAGTGATTGACAGTAACACGAGAGGCACACTTTGGGCTTTTCTGGTCATATTCGCCGTGAACTATGCCATAATATGTCTGATTTTTTGAAAACGGGGTCAGCGTTATTTTCAGCGCTCTGTGCGAAATTCGCCGTAAACGTTTTTTTCTCGCCAGAAACTATCTCCAAAGTAGACGATATAAAAACTAAAGGAAATGTCATTTTTTTTTTCTCTCTTCTCCTTTGAAGTTATTAACCCTTTCGCGCTGTTTAACATTTTTTTTTTTCGTTTCTCGGCCCTCTTTTAAGCCAACTAAGGCCCCAAAGGAACATTGCCAAAGAGACCGGGGAGACTTTTCTTAGACCCCATTTTCATAAATCCACGTATATCATAGCATGAGATGTTACATACACCTACAGAAAGCCTAGTTTTCAACCCAGAAGCTTTCAAAGTGATTGACAGTAACACGAGAGGCACACTTTGGGCTTTTCTGGTCATATTCGCCGTGAACTATGCCATAATATGTCTGATTTTTTGAAAACGGGGTCAGCGTTATTTTCAGCGCTCTGTGCGAAATTCGCCGTAAACGTTTTGTTATCGCCAGAAACTATCTCCAAAGTAGACGATATAAAAACTAAAGGAAATGTCATTTTTTTTTTCTCTCTTCTCCTTTGAAGTTATTAACCCTTTCGCGCTGTTTAACATTTTTTTTTTCGTTTCTCGGTCCTCTTTTAAGCCAACTAAGGCCCCAAAGGAACATTGCCAAAGAGACCGGGGAGACTTTTCTTAGACCCCATTTTCATAAATCCACGTATATCATAGCATGAGATGTTACATACACCTACAGAAAGCCTAGTTTTCAACCCAGAAGCTTTCAAAGTGATTGACAGTAACACGAGAGGCACACTTTGGGCTTTTCTGGTCATATTCGCCGTGAACTATGCCATAATATGTCTGATTTTTTGAAAACGGGGTCAGCGTTATTTTCAGCGCTCTGTGCGAAATTCGCCGTAAACGTTTTGTTATCGCCAGAAACTATCTCCAAAGTAGACGATATAAAAACTAAAGGAAATGTCATTTTTTTTTTCTCTCTTCTCCTTTGAAGTTATTAACCCTTTCGCGCTGTTTAACATTTTTTTTTTCGTTTCTCGGTCCTCTTTTAAGCCAACTAAGGCCCCAAAGGAACATTGCCAAAGAGACCGGGGAGACTTTTCTTAGACCCCATTTTCATAAATCCACGTATATCATAGCATGAGATGTTACATACACCTACAGAAAGCCTAGTTTTCAACCCAGAAGCTTTCAAAGTGATTGACAGTAACACGAGAGGCACACTTTGGGCTTTTCTGGTCATATTCGCCGTGAACTATGCCATAATATGTCTGATTTTTTGAAAACGGGGTCAGCGTTATTTTCAGCGCTCTGTGCGAAATTCGCCGTAAACGTTTTGTTATCGCCAGAAACTATCTCCAAAGTAGACGATATAAAAACTAAAGGAAATGTCATTTTTTTTTTCTCTCTTCTCCTTTGAAGTTATTAACCCTTTCGCGCTGTTTAACATTTTTTTTTTTCGTTTCTCGGCCCTCTTTTAAGCCAACTAAGGCCCCAAAGGAACATTGCCAAAGAGACCGGGGAGACTTTTCTTAGACCCCATTTTCATAAATCCACGTATATCATAGCATGAGATGTTACATACACCTACAGAAAGCCTAGTTTTCAACCCAGAAGCTTTCAAAGTGATTGACAGTAACACGAGAGGCACACTTTGGGCTTTTCTGGTCATATTCGCCGTGAACTATGCCATAATATGTCTGATTTTTTGAAAACGGGGTCAGCGTTATTTTCAGCGCTCTGTGCGAAATTCGCCGTAAACGTTTTGTTATCGCCAGAAACTATCTCCAAAGTAGACGATATAAAAACTAAAGGAAATGTCATTTTTTTTTTCTCTCTTCTCCTTTGAAGTTATTAACCCTTTCGCGCTGTTTAACATTTTTTTTTTCGTTTCTCGGTCCTCTTTTAAGCCAACTAAGGCCCCAAAGGAACATTGCCAAAGAGACCGGGGAGACTTTTCTTAGACCCCATTTTCATAAATCCACGTATATCATAGCATGAGATGTTACATACACCTACAGAAAGCCTAGTTTTCAACCCAGAAGCTTTCAAAGTGATTGACAGTAACACGAGAGGCACACTTTGGGCTTTTCTGGTCATATTCGCCGTGAACTATGCCATAATATGTCTGATTTTTTGAAAACGGGGTCAGCGTTATTTTCAGCGCTCTGTGCGAAATTCGCCGTAAACGTTTTGTTATCGCCAGAAACTATCTCCAAAGTAGACGATATAAAAACTAAAGGAAATGTCATTTTTTTTTTCTCTCTTCTCCTTTGAAGTTATTAACCCTTTCGCGCTGTTTAACATTTTTTTTTTCGTTTCTCGGTCCTCTTTTAAGCCAACTAAGGCCCCAAAGGAACATTGCCAAAGAGACCGGGGAGACTTTTCTTAGACCCCATTTTCATAAATCCACGTATATCATAGCATGAGATGTTACATACACCTACAGAAAGCCTAGTTTTCAACCCAGAAGCTTTCAAAGTGATTGACAGTAACACGAGAGGCACACTTTGGGCTTTTCTGGTCATATTCGCCGTGAACTATGCCATAATATGTCTGATTTTTTGAAAACGGGGTCAGCGTTATTTTCAGCGCTCTGTGCGAAATTCGCCGTAAACGTTTTGTTATCGCCAGAAACTATCTCCAAAGTAGACGATATAAAAACTAAAGGAAATGTCATTTTTTTTTTCTCTCTTCTCCTTTGAAGTTATTAACCCTTTCGCGCTGTTTAACATTTTTTTTTTTCGTTTCTCGGCCCTCTTTTAAGCCAACTAAGGCCCCAAAGGAACATTGCCAAAGAGACCGGGGAGACTTTTCTTAGACCCCATTTTCATAAATCCACGTATATCATAGCATGAGATGTTACATACACCTACAGAAAGCCTAGTTTTCAACCCAGAAGCTTTCAAAGTGATTGACAGTAACACGAGAGGCACACTTTGGGCTTTTCTGGTCATATTCGCCGTGAACTATGCCATAATATGTCTGATTTTTTGAAAACGGGGTCAGCGTTATTTTCAGCGCTCTGTGCGAAATTCGCCGTAAACGTTTTGTTATCGCCAGAAACTATCTCCAAAGTAGACGATATAAAAACTAAAGGAAATGTCATTTTTTTTTTCTCTCTTCTCCTTTGAAGTTATTAACCCTTTCGCGCTGTTTAACATTTTTTTTTTTCGTTTCTCGGCCCTCTTTTAAGCCAACTAAGGCCCCAAAGGAACATTGCCAAAGAGACCGGGGAGACTTTTCTTAGACCCCATTTTCATAAATCCACGTATATCATAGCATGAGATGTTACATACACCTACAGAAAGCCTAGTTTTCAACCCAGAAGCTTTCAAAGTGATTGACAGTAACACGAGAGGCACACTTTGGGCTTTTCTGGTCATATTCGCCGTGAACTATGCCATAATATGTCTGATTTTTTGAAAACGGGGTCAGCGTTATTTTCAGCGCTCTGTGCGAAATTCGCCGTAAACGTTTTGTTATCGCCAGAAACTATCTCCAAAGTAGACGATATAAAAACTAAAGGAAATGTCATTTTTTTTTTCTCTCTTCTCCTTTGAAGTTATTAACCCTTTCGCGCTGTTTAACATTTTTTTTTTTCGTTTCTCGGCCCTCTTTTAAGCCAACTAAGGCCCCAAAGGAACATTGCCAAAGAGACCGGGGAGACTTTTCTTAGACCCCATTTTCATAAATCCACGTATATCATAGCATGAGATGTTACATACACCTACAGAAAGCCTAGTTTTCAACCCAGAAGCTTTCAAAGTGATTGACAGTAACACGAGAGGCACACTTTGGGCTTTTCTGGTCATATTCGCCGTGAACTATGCCATAATATGTCTGATTTTTTGAAAACGGGGTCAGCGTTATTTTCAGCGCTCTGTGCGAAATTCGCCGTAAACGTTTTGTTATCGCCAGAAACTATCTCCAAAGTAGACGATATAAAAACTAAAGGAAATGTCATTTTTTTTTTCTCTCTTCTCCTTTGAAGTTATTAACCCTTTCGCGCTGTTTAACATTTTTTTTTTCGTTTCTCGGTCCTCTTTTAAGCCAACTAAGGCCCCAAAGGAACATTGCCAAAGAGACCGGGGAGACTTTTCTTAGACCCCATTTTCATAAATCCACGTATATCATAGCATGAGATGTTACATACACCTACAGAAAGCCTAGTTTTCAACCCAGAAGCTTTCAAAGTGATTGACAGTAACACGAGAGGCACACTTTGGGCTTTTCTGGTCATATTCGCCGTGAACTATGCCATAATATGTCTGATTTTTTGAAAACGGGGTCAGCGTTATTTTCAGCGCTCTGTGCGAAATTCGCCGTAAACGTTTTGTTATCGCCAGAAACTATCTCCAAAGTAGACGATATAAAAACTAAAGGAAATGTCATTTTTTTTTTCTCTCTTCTCCTTTGAAGTTATTAACCCTTTCGCGCTGTTTAACATTTTTTTTTTTCGTTTCTCGGCCCTCTTTTAAGCCAACTAAGGCCCCAAAGGAACATTGCCAAAGAGACCGGGGAGACTTTTCTTAGACCCCATTTTCATAAATCCACGTATATCATAGCATGAGATGTTACATACACCTACAGAAAGCCTAGTTTTCAACCCAGAAGCTTTCAAAGTGATTGACAGTAACACGAGAGGCACACTTTGGGCTTTTCTGGTCATATTCGCCGTGAACTATGCCATAATATGTCTGATTTTTTGAAAACGGGGTCAGCGTTATTTTCAGCGCTCTGTGCGAAATTCGCCGTAAACGTTTTTTTCTCGCCAGACACTATCTCCAAAGTAGACGATATAAAAACTAAAGGAAATGTCATTTTTTTTTTCTCTCTTCTCCTTTGAAGTTATTAACCCTTTCGCGCTGTTTAACATTTTTTTTTTTCGTTTCTCGGCCCTCTTTTAAGCCAACTAAGGCCCCAAAGGAACATTGCCAAAGAGACCGGGGAGACTTTTCTTAGACCCCATTTTCATAAATCCACGTATATCATAGCATGAGATGTTACATACACCTACAGAAAGCCTAGTTTTCAACCCAGAAGCTTTCAAAGTGATTGACAGTAACACGAGAGGCACACTTTGGGCTTTTCTGGTCATATTCGCCGTGAACTATGCCATAATATGTCTGATTTTTTGAAAACGGGGTCAGCGTTATTTTCAGCGCTCTGTGCGAAATTCGCCGTAAACGTTTTGTTATCGCCAGAAACTATCTCCAAAGTAGACGATATAAAAACTAAAGGAAATGTCATTTTTTTTTTCTCTCTTCTCCTTTGAAGTTATTAACCCTTTCGCGCTGTTTAACATTTTTTTTTTTCGTTTCTCGGCCCTCTTTTAAGCCAACTAAGGCCCCAAAGGAACATTGCCAAAGAGACCGGGGAGACTTTTCTTAGACCCCATTTTCATAAATCCACGTATATCATAGCATGAGATGTTACATACACCTACAGAAAGCCTAGTTTTCAACCCAGAAGCTTTCAAAGTGATTGACAGTAACACGAGAGGCACACTTTGGGCTTTTCTGGTCATATTCGCCGTGAACTATGCCATAATATGTCTGATTTTTTGAAAACGGGGTCAGCGTTATTTTCAGCGCTCTGTGCGAAATTCGCCGTAAACGTTTTTTTCTCGCCAGAAACTATCTCCAAAGTAGACGATATAAAAACTAAAGGAAATGTCATTTTTTTTTTCTCTCTTCTCCTTTGAAGTTATTAACCCTTTCGCGCTGTTTAACATTTTTTTTTCGTTTCTCGGCCCTCTTTTAAGCCAACTAAGGCCCCAAAGGAACATTGCCAAAGAGACCGGGGAGACTTTTCTTAGACCCCATTTTCATAAATCCACGTATATCATAGCATGAGATGTTACATACACCTACAGAAAGCCTAGTTTTCAACCCAGAAGCTTTCAAAGTGATTGACAGTAACACGAGAGGCACACTTTGGGCTTTTCTGGTCATATTCGCCGTGAACTATGCCATAATATGTCTGATTTTTTGAAAACGGGGTCAGCGTTATTTTCAGCGCTCTGTGCGAAATTCGCCGTAAACGTTTTGTTATCGCCAGAAACTATCTCCAAAGTAGACGATATAAAAACTAAAGGAAATGTCATTTTTTTTTTCTCTCTTCTCCTTTGAAGTTATTAACCCTTTCGCGCTGTTTAACATTTTTTTTTTCGTTTCTCGGTCCTCTTTTAAGCCAACTAAGGCCCCAAAGGAACATTGCCAAAGAGACCGGGGAGACTTTTCTTAGACCCCATTTTCATAAATCCACGTATATCATAGCATGAGATGTTACATACACCTACAGAAAGCCTAGTTTTCAACCCAGAAGCTTTCAAAGTGATTGACAGTAACACGAGAGGCACACTTTGGGCTTTTCTGGTCATATTCGCCGTGAACTATGCCATAATATGTCTGATTTTTTGAAAACGGGGTCAGCGTTATTTTCAGCGCTCTGTGCGAAATTCGCCGTAAACGTTTTGTTATCGCCAGAAACTATCTCCAAAGTAGACGATATAAAAACTAAAGGAAATGTCATTTTTTTTTTCTCTCTTCTCCTTTGAAGTTATTAACCCTTTCGCGCTGTTTAACATTTTTTTTTTCGTTTCTCGGTCCTCTTTTAAGCCAACTAAGGCCCCAAAGGAACATTGCCAAAGAGACCGGGGAGACTTTTCTTAGACCCCATTTTCATAAATCCACGTATATCATAGCATGAGATGTTACATACACCTACAGAAAGCCTAGTTTTCAACCCAGAAGCTTTCAAAGTGATTGACAGTAACACGAGAGGCACACTTTGGGCTTTTCTGGTCATATTCGCCGTGAACTATGCCATAATATGTCTGATTTTTTGAAAACGGGGTCAGCGTTATTTTCAGCGCTCTGTGCGAAATTCGCCGTAAACGTTTTGTTATCGCCAGAAACTATCTCCAAAGTAGACGATATAAAAACTAAAGGAAATGTCATTTTTTTTTTCTCTCTTCTCCTTTGAAGTTATTAACCCTTTCGCGCTGTTTAACATTTTTTTTTTCGTTTCTCGGTCCTCTTTTAAGCCAACTAAGGCCCCAAAGGAACATTGCCAAAGAGACCGGGGAGACTTTTCTTAGACCCCATTTTCATAAATCCACGTATATCATAGCATGAGATGTTACATACACCTACAGAAAGCCTAGTTTTCAACCCAGAAGCTTTCAAAGTGATTGACAGTAACACGAGAGGCACACTTTGGGCTTTTCTGGTCATATTCGCCGTGAACTATGCCATAATATGTCTGATTTTTTGAAAACGGGGTCAGCGTTATTTTCAGCGCTCTGTGCGAAATTCGCCGTAAACGTTTTGTTATCGCCAGAAACTATCTCCAAAGTAGACGATATAAAAACTAAAGGAAATGTCATTTTTTTTTTCTCTCTTCTCCTTTGAAGTTATTAACCCTTTCGCGCTGTTTAACATTTTTTTTTCGTTTCTCGGCCCTCTTTTAAGCCAACTAAGGCCCCAAAGGAACATTGCCAAAGAGACCGGGGAGACTTTTCTTAGACCCCATTTTCATAAATCCACGTATATCATAGCATGAGATGTTACATACACCTACAGAAAGCCTAGTTTTCAACCCAGAAGCTTTCAAAGTGATTGACAGTAACACGAGAGGCACACTTTGGGCTTTTCTGGTCATATTCGCCGTGAACTATGCCATAATATGTCTGATTTTTTGAAAACGGGGTCAGCGTTATTTTCAGCGCTCTGTGCGAAATTCGCCGTAAACGTTTTGTTATCGCCAGAAACTATCTCCAAAGTAGACGATATAAAAACTAAAGGAAATGTCATTTTTTTTTTCTCTCTTCTCCTTTGAAGTTATTAACCCTTTCGCGCT
Source organism: Meandrina meandrites (assembly GCA_963693305.1). Taxonomy (NCBI): domain Eukaryota; kingdom Metazoa; phylum Cnidaria; class Anthozoa; order Scleractinia; family Meandrinidae; genus Meandrina; species Meandrina meandrites. The sequence continues at coordinate 13,927,763 of OY855907.1, read as the reverse complement.
GTTTAACATTTTTTTTTTCGTTTCTCGGTCCTCTTTTAAGCCAACTAAGGCCCCAAAGGAACATTGCCAAAGAGACCGGGGAGACTTTTCTTAGACCCCATTTTCATAAATCCACGTATATCATAGCATGAGATGTTACATACACCTACAGAAAGCCTAGTTTTCAACCCAGAAGCTTTCAAAGTGATTGACAGTCACACGAGAGGCACACTTTGGGCTTTTCTGGTCATATTCGCCGTGAACTATGCCATAATATGTCTGATTTTTTGAAAACGGGGTCAGCGTTATTTTCAGCGCTCTGTGCGAAATTCGCCGTAAACGTTTTGTTATCGCCAGAAACTATCTCCAAAGTAGACGATATAAAAACTAAAGGAAATGTCATTTTTTTTTTCTCTCTTCTCCTTTGAAGTTATTAACCCTTTCGCGCTGTTTAACATTTTTTTTTTCGTTTCTCGGTCCTCTTTTAAGCCAACTAAGGCCCCAAAGGAACATTGCCAAAGAGACCGGGGAGACTTTTCTTAGACCCCATTTTCATAAATCCACGTATATCATAGCATGAGATGTTACATACACCTACAGAAAGCCTAGTTTTCAACCCAGAAGCTTTCAAAGTGATTGACAGTAACACGAGAGGCACACTTTGGGCTTTTCTGGTCATATTCGCCGTGAACTATGCCATAATATGTCTGATTTTTTGAAAACGGGGTCAGCGTTATTTTCAGCGCTCTGTGCGAAATTCGCCGTAAACGTTTTTTTCTCGCCAGACACTATCTCCAAAGTAGACGATATAAAAACTAAAGGAAATGTCATTTTTTTTTTCTCTCTTCTCCTTTGAAGTTATTAACCCTTTCGCGCTGTTTAACATTTTTTTTTTCGTTTCTCGGCCCTCTTTTAAGCCAACTAAGGCCCCAAAGGAACATTGCCAAAGAGACCGGGGAGACTTTTCTTAGACCCCATTTTCATAAATCCACGTATATCATAGCATGAGATGTTACATACACCTACAGAAAGCCTAGTTTTCAACCCAGAAGCTTTCAAAGTGATTGACAGTAACACGAGAGGCACACTTTGGGCTTTTCTGGTCATATTCGCCGTGAACTATGCCATAATATGTCTGATTTTTTGAAAACGGGGTCAGCGTTATTTTCAGCGCTCTGTGCGAAATTCGCCGTAAACGTTTTGTTATCGCCAGAAACTATCTCCAAAGTAGACGATATAAAAACTAAAGGAAATGTCATTTTTTTTTTCTCTCTTCTCCTTTGAAGTTATTAACCCTTTCGCGCTGTTTAACATTTTTTTTTCGTTTCTCGGCCCTCTTTTAAGCCAACTAAGGCCCCAAAGGAACATTGCCAAAGAGACCGGGGAGACTTTTCTTAGACCCCATTTTCATAAATCCACGTATATCATAGCATGAGATGTTACATACACCTACAGAAAGCCTAGTTTTCAACCCAGAAGCTTTCAAAGTGATTGACAGTAACACGAGAGGCACACTTTGGGCTTTTCTGGTCATATTCGCCGTGAACTATGCCATAATATGTCTGATTTTTTGAAAACGGGGTCAGCGTTATTTTCAGCGCTCTGTGCGAAATTCGCCGTAAACGTTTTGTTATCGCCAGAAACTATCTCCAAAGTAGACGATATAAAAACTAAAGGAAATGTCATTTTTTTTTTCTCTCTTCTCCTTTGAAGTTATTAACCCTTTCGCGCTGTTTAACATTTTTTTTTTCGTTTCTCGGTCCTCTTTTAAGCCAACTAAGGCCCCAAAGGAACATTGCCAAAGAGACCGGGGAGACTTTTCTTAGACCCCATTTTCATAAATCCACGTATATCATAGCATGAGATGTTACATACACCTACAGAAAGCCTAGTTTTCAACCCAGAAGCTTTCAAAGTGATTGACAGTCACACGAGAGGCACACTTTGGGCTTTTCTGGTCATATTCGCCGTGAACTATGCCATAATATGTCTGATTTTTTGAAAACGGGGTCAGCGTTATTTTCAGCGCTCTGTGCGAAATTCGCCGTAAACGTTTTGTTATCGCCAGAAACTATCTCCAAAGTAGACGATATAAAAACTAAAGGAAATGTCATTTTTTTTTTCTCTCTTCTCCTTTGAAGTTATTAACCCTTTCGCGCTGTTTAACATTTTTTTTTTCGTTTCTCGGTCCTCTTTTAAGCCAACTAAGGCCCCAAAGGAACATTGCCAAAGAGACCGGGGAGACTTTTCTTAGACCCCATTTTCATAAATCCACGTATATCATAGCATGAGATGTTACATACACCTACAGAAAGCCTAGTTTTCAACCCAGAAGCTTTCAAAGTGATTGACAGTAACACGAGAGGCACACTTTGGGCTTTTCTGGTCATATTCGCCGTGAACTATGCCATAATATGTCTGATTTTTTGAAAACGGGGTCAGCGTTATTTTCAGCGCTCTGTGCGAAATTCGCCGTAAACGTTTTTTTCTCGCCAGACACTATCTCCAAAGTAGACGATATAAAAACTAAAGGAAATGTCATTTTTTTTTTCTCTCTTCTCCTTTGAAGTTATTAACCCTTTCGCGCTGTTTAACATTTTTTTTTTCGTTTCTCGGCCCTCTTTTAAGCCAACTAAGGCCCCAAAGGAACATTGCCAAAGAGACCGGGGAGACTTTTCTTAGACCCCATTTTCATAAATCCACGTATATCATAGCATGAGATGTTACATACACCTACAGAAAGCCTAGTTTTCAACCCAGAAGCTTTCAAAGTGATTGACAGTAACACGAGAGGCACACTTTGGGCTTTTCTGGTCATATTCGCCGTGAACTATGCCATAATATGTCTGATTTTTTGAAAACGGGGTCAGCGTTATTTTCAGCGCTCTGTGCGAAATTCGCCGTAAACGTTTTGTTATCGCCAGAAACTATCTCCAAAGTAGACGATATAAAAACTAAAGGAAATGTCATTTTTTTTTTCTCTCTTCTCCTTTGAAGTTATTAACCCTTTCGCGCTGTTTAACATTTTTTTTTCGTTTCTCGGCCCTCTTTTAAGCCAACTAAGGCCCCAAAGGAACATTGCCAAAGAGACCGGGGAGACTTTTCTTAGACCCCATTTTCATAAATCCACGTATATCATAGCATGAGATGTTACATACACCTACAGAAAGCCTAGTTTTCAACCCAGAAGCTTTCAAAGTGATTGACAGTAACACGAGAGGCACACTTTGGGCTTTTCTGGTCATATTCGCCGTGAACTATGCCATAATATGTCTGATTTTTTGAAAACGGGGTCAGCGTTATTTTCAGCGCTCTGTGCGAAATTCGCCGTAAACGTTTTGTTATCGCCAGAAACTATCTCCAAAGTAGACGATATAAAAACTAAAGGAAATGTCATTTTTTTTTTCTCTCTTCTCCTTTGAAGTTATTAACCCTTTCGCGCTGTTTAACATTTTTTTTTTCGTTTCTCGGTCCTCTTTTAAGCCAACTAAGGCCCCAAAGGAACATTGCCAAAGAGACCGGGGAGACTTTTCTTAGACCCCATTTTCATAAATCCACGTATATCATAGCATGAGATGTTACATACACCTACAGAAAGCCTAGTTTTCAACCCAGAAGCTTTCAAAGTGATTGACAGTAACACGAGAGGCACACTTTGGGCTTTTCTGGTCATATTCGCCGTGAACTATGCCATAATATGTCTGATTTTTTGAAAACGGGGTCAGCGTTATTTTCAGCGCTCTGTGCGAAATTCGCCGTAAACGTTTTGTTATCGCCAGAAACTATCTCCAAAGTAGACGATATAAAAACTAAAGGAAATGTCATTTTTTTTTTCTCTCTTCTCCTTTGAAGTTATTAACCCTTTCGCGCTGTTTAACATTTTTTTTTTCGTTTCTCGGTCCTCTTTTAAGCCAACTAAGGCCCCAAAGGAACATTGCCAAAGAGACCGGGGAGACTTTTCTTAGACCCCATTTTCATAAATCCACGTATATCATAGCATGAGATGTTACATACACCTACAGAAAGCCTAGTTTTCAACCCAGAAGCTTTCAAAGTGATTGACAGTAACACGAGAGGCACACTTTGGGCTTTTCTGGTCATATTCGCCGTGAACTATGCCATAATATGTCTGATTTTTTGAAAACGGGGTCAGCGTTATTTTCAGCGCTCTGTGCGAAATTCGCCGTAAACGTTTTGTTATCGCCAGAAACTATCTCCAAAGTAGACGATATAAAAACTAAAGGAAATGTCATTTTTTTTTTCTCTCTTCTCCTTTGAAGTTATTAACCCTTTCGCGCTGTTTAACATTTTTTTTTTCGTTTCTCGGTCCTCTTTTAAGCCAACTAAGGCCCCAAAGGAACATTGCCAAAGAGACCGGGGAGACTTTTCTTAGACCCCATTTTCATAAATCCACGTATATCATAGCATGAGATGTTACATACACCTACAGAAAGCCTAGTTTTCAACCCAGAAGCTTTCAAAGTGATTGACAGTAACACGAGAGGCACACTTTGGGCTTTTCTGGTCATATTCGCCGTGAACTATGCCATAATATGTCTGATTTTTTGAAAACGGGGTCAGCGTTATTTTCAGCGCTCTGTGCGAAATTCGCCGTAAACGTTTTTTTATCGCCAGAAACTATCTCCAAAGTAGACGATATAAAAACTAAAGGAAATGTCATTTTTTTTTTCTCTCTTCTCCTTTGAAGTTATTAACCCTTTCGCGCTGTTTAACATTTTTTTTTTCGTTTCTCGGTCCTCTTTTAAGCCAACTAAGGCCCCAAAGGAACATTGCCAAAGAGACCGGGGAGACTTTTCTTAGACCCCATTTTCATAAATCCACGTATATCATAGCATGAGATGTTACATACACCTACAGAAAGCCTAGTTTTCAACCCAGAAGCTTTCAAAGTGATTGACAGTAACACGAGAGGCACACTTTGGGCTTTTCTGGTCATATTCGCCGTGAACTATGCCATAATATGTCTGATTTTTTGAAAACGGGGTCAGCGTTATTTTCAGCGCTCTGTGCGAAATTCGCCGTAAACGTTTTGTTATCGCCAGAAACTATCTCCAAAGTAGACGATATAAAAACTAAAGGAAATGTCATTTTTTTTTTCTCTCTTCTCCTTTGAAGTTATTAACCCTTTCGCGCTGTTTAACATTTTTTTTTTCGTTTCTCGGTCCTCTTTTAAGCCAACTAAGGCCCCAAAGGAACATTGCCAAAGAGACCGGGGAGACTTTTCTTAGACCCCATTTTCATAAATCCACGTATATCATAGCATGAGATGTTACATACACCTACAGAAAGCCTAGTTTTCAACCCAGAAGCTTTCAAAGTGATTGACAGTAACACGAGAGGCACACTTTGGGCTTTTCTGGTCATATTCGCCGTGAACTATGCCATAATATGTCTGATTTTTTGAAAACGGGGTCAGCGTTATTTTCAGCGCTCTGTGCGAAATTCGCCGTAAACGTTTTGTTATCGCCAGAAACTATCTCCAAAGTAGACGATATAAAAACTAAAGGAAATGTCATTTTTTTTTTCTCTCTTCTCCTTTGAAGTTATTAACCCTTTCGCGCTGTTTAACATTTTTTTTTTCGTTTCTCGGTCCTCTTTTAAGCCAACTAAGGCCCCAAAGGAACATTGCCAAAGAGACCGGGGAGACTTTTCTTAGACCCCATTTTCATAAATCCACGTATATCATAGCATGAGATGTTACATACACCTACAGAAAGCCTAGTTTTCAACCCAGAAGCTTTCAAAGTGATTGACAGTAACACGAGAGGCACACTTTGGGCTTTTCTGGTCATATTCGCCGTGAACTATGCCATAATATGTCTGATTTTTTGAAAACGGGGTCAGCGTTATTTTCAGCGCTCTGTGCGAAATTCGCCGTAAACGTTTTGTTATCGCCAGAAACTATCTCCAAAGTAGACGATATAAAAACTAAAGGAAATGTCATTTTTTTTTTCTCTCTTCTCCTTTGAAGTTATTAACCCTTTCGCGCTGTTTAACATTTTTTTTTTCGTTTCTCGGTCCTCTTTTAAGCCAACTAAGGCCCCAAAGGAACATTGCCAAAGAGACCGGGGAGACTTTTCTTAGACCCCATTTTCATAAATCCACGTATATCATAGCATGAGATGTTACATACACCTACAGAAAGCCTAGTTTTCAACCCAGAAGCTTTCAAAGTGATTGACAGTAACACGAGAGGCACACTTTGGGCTTTTCTGGTCATATTCGCCGTGAACTATGCCATAATATGTCTGATTTTTTGAAAACGGGGTCAGCGTTATTTTCAGCGCTCTGTGCGAAATTCGCCGTAAACGTTTTTTTTCTCGCCAGAAACTATCTCCAAAGTAGACGATATAAAAACTAAAGGAAATGTCATTTTTTTTTTCTCTCTTCTCCTTTGAAGTTATTAACCCTTTCGCGCTGTTTAACATTTTTTTTTTCGTTTCTCGGCCCTCTTTTAAGCCAACTAAGGCCCCAAAGGAACATTGCCAAAGAGACCGGGGAGACTTTTCTTAGACCCCATTTTCATAAATCCACGTATATCATAGCATGAGATGTTACATACACCTACAGAAAGCCTAGTTTTCAACCCAGAAGCTTTCAAAGTGATTGACAGTAACACGAGAGGCACACTTTGGGCTTTTCTGGTCATATTCGCCGTGAACTATGCCATAATATGTCTGATTTTTTGAAAACGGGGTCAGCGTTATTTTCAGCGCTCTGTGCGAAATTCGCCGTAAACGTTTTTTTTCTCGCCAGAAACTATCTCCAAAGTAGACGATATAAAAACTAAAGGAAATGTCATTTTTTTTTTCTCTCTTCTCCTTTGAAGTTATTAACCCTTTCGCGCTGTTTAACATTTTTTTTTTCGTTTCTCGGCCCTCTTTTAAGCCAACTAAGGCCCCAAAGGAACATTGCCAAAGAGACCGGGGAGACTTTTCTTAGACCCCATTTTCATAAATCCACGTATATCATAGCATGAGATGTTACATACACCTACAGAAAGCCTAGTTTTCAACCCAGAAGCTTTCAAAGTGATTGACAGTAACACGAGAGGCACACTTTGGGCTTTTCTGGTCATATTCGCCGTGAACTATGCCATAATATGTCTGATTTTTTGAAAACGGGGTCAGCGTTATTTTCAGCGCTCTGTGCGAAATTCGCCGTAAACGTTTTGTTATCGCCAGAAACTATCTCCAAAGTAGACGATATAAAAACTAAAGGAAATGTCATTTTTTTTTTCTCTCTTCTCCTTTGAAGTTATTAACCCTTTCGCGCTGTTTAACATTTTTTTTTTCGTTTCTCGGTCCTCTTTTAAGCCAACTAAGGCCCCAAAGGAACATTGCCAAAGAGACCGGGGAGACTTTTCTTAGACCCCATTTTCATAAATCCACGTATATCATAGCATGAGATGTTACATACACCTACAGAAAGCCTAGTTTTCAACCCAGAAGCTTTCAAAGTGATTGACAGTAACACGAGAGGCACACTTTGGGCTTTTCTGGTCATATTCGCCGTGAACTATGCCATAATATGTCTGATTTTTTGAAAACGGGGTCAGCGTTATTTTCAGCGCTCTGTGCGAAATTCGCCGTAAACGTTTTGTTATCGCCAGAAACTATCTCCAAAGTAGACGATATAAAAACTAAAGGAAATGTCATTTTTTTTTTCTCTCTTCTCCTTTGAAGTTATTAACCCTTTCGCGCTGTTTAACATTTTTTTTTTCGTTTCTCGGTCCTCTTTTAAGCCAACTAAGGCCCCAAAGGAACATTGCCAAAGAGACCGGGGAGACTTTTCTTAGACCCCATTTTCATAAATCCACGTATATCATAGCATGAGATGTTACATACACCTACAGAAAGCCTAGTTTTCAACCCAGAAGCTTTCAAAGTGATTGACAGTAACACGAGAGGCACACTTTGGGCTTTTCTGGTCATATTCGCCGTGAACTATGCCATAATATGTCTGATTTTTTGAAAACGGGGTCAGCGTTATTTTCAGCGCTCTGTGCGAAATTCGCCGTAAACGTTTTGTTATCGCCAGAAACTATCTCCAAAGTAGACGATATAAAAACTAAAGGAAATGTCATTTTTTTTTTCTCTCTTCTCCTTTGAAGTTATTAACCCTTTCGCGCTGTTTAACATTTTTTTTTTCGTTTCTCGGTCCTCTTTTAAGCCAACTAAGGCCCCAAAGGAACATTGCCAAAGAGACCGGGGAGACTTTTCTTAGACCCCATTTTCATAAATCCACGTATATCATAGCATGAGATGTTACATACACCTACAGAAAGCCTAGTTTTCAACCCAGAAGCTTTCAAAGTGATTGACAGTAACACGAGAGGCACACTTTGGGCTTTTCTGGTCATATTCGCCGTGAACTATGCCATAATATGTCTGATTTTTTGAAAACGGGGTCAGCGTTATTTTCAGCGCTCTGTGCGAAATTCGCCGTAAACGTTTTTTTTCTCGCCAGAAACTATCTCCAAAGTAGACGATATAAAAACTAAAGGAAATGTCATTTTTTTTTTCTCTCTTCTCCTTTGAAGTTATTAACCCTTTCGCGCTGTTTAACATTTTTTTTTTCGTTTCTCGGCCCTCTTTTAAGCCAACTAAGGCCCCAAAGGAACATTGCCAAAGAGACCGGGGAGACTTTTCTTAGACCCCATTTTCATAAATCCACGTATATCATAGCATGAGATGTTACATACACCTACAGAAAGCCTAGTTTTCAACCCAGAAGCTTTCAAAGTGATTGACAGTAACACGAGAGGCACACTTTGGGCTTTTCTGGTCATATTCGCCGTGAACTATGCCATAATATGTCTGATTTTTTGAAAACGGGGTCAGCGTTATTTTCAGCGCTCTGTGCGAAATTCGCCGTAAACGTTTTGTTATCGCCAGAAACTATCTCCAAAGTAGACGATATAAAAACTAAAGGAAATGTCATTTTTTTTTTCTCTCTTCTCCTTTGAAGTTATTAACCCTTTCGCGCTGTTTAACATTTTTTTTTTCGTTTCTCGGTCCTCTTTTAAGCCAACTAAGGCCCCAAAGGAACATTGCCAAAGAGACCGGGGAGACTTTTCTTAGACCCCATTTTCATAAATCCACGTATATCATAGCATGAGATGTTACATACACCTACAGAAAGCCTAGTTTTCAACCCAGAAGCTTTCAAAGTGATTGACAGTAACACGAGAGGCACACTTTGGGCTTTTCTGGTCATATTCGCCGTGAACTATGCCATAATATGTCTGATTTTTTGAAAACGGGGTCAGCGTTATTTTCAGCGCTCTGTGCGAAATTCGCCGTAAACGTTTTGTTATCGCCAGAAACTATCTCCAAAGTAGACGATATAAAAACTAAAGGAAATGTCATTTTTTTTTTCTCTCTTCTCCTTTGAAGTTATTAACCCTTTCGCGCTGTTTAACATTTTTTTTTTCGTTTCTCGGTCCTCTTTTAAGCCAACTAAGGCCCCAAAGGAACATTGCCAAAGAGACCGGGGAGACTTTTCTTAGACCCCATTTTCATAAATCCACGTATATCATAGCATGAGATGTTACATACACCTACAGAAAGCCTAGTTTTCAACCCAGAAGCTTTCAAAGTGATTGACAGTAACACGAGAGGCACACTTTGGGCTTTTCTGGTCATATTCGCCGTGAACTATGCCATAATATGTCTGATTTTTTGAAAACGGGGTCAGCGTTATTTTCAGCGCTCTGTGCGAAATTCGCCGTAAACGTTTTGTTATCGCCAGAAACTATCTCCAAAGTAGACGATATAAAAACTAAAGGAAATGTCATTTTTTTTTTCTCTCTTCTCCTTTGAAGTTATTAACCCTTTCGCGCTGTTTAACATTTTTTTTTTCGTTTCTCGGTCCTCTTTTAAGCCAACTAAGGCCCCAAAGGAACATTGCCAAAGAGACCGGGGAGACTTTTCTTAGACCCCATTTTCATAAATCCACGTATATCATAGCATGAGATGTTACATACACCTACAGAAAGCCTAGTTTTCAACCCAGAAGCTTTCAAAGTGATTGACAGTAACACGAGAGGCACACTTTGGGCTTTTCTGGTCATATTCGCCGTGAACTATGCCATAATATGTCTGATTTTTTGAAAACGGGGTCAGCGTTATTTTCAGCGCTCTGTGCGAAATTCGCCGTAAACGTTTTGTTATCGCCAGAAACTATCTCCAAAGTAGACGATATAAAAACTAAAGGAAATGTCATTTTTTTTTTCTCTCTTCTCCTTTGAAGTTATTAACCCTTTCGCGCTGTTTAACATTTTTTTTTTCGTTTCTCGGTCCTCTTTTAAGCCAACTAAGGCCCCAAAGGAACATTGCCAAAGAGACCGGGGAGACTTTTCTTAGACCCCATTTTCATAAATCCACGTATATCATAGCATGAGATGTTACATACACCTACAGAAAGCCTAGTTTTCAACCCAGAAGCTTTCAAAGTGATTGACAGTAACACGAGAGGCACACTTTGGGCTTTTCTGGTCATATTCGCCGTGAACTATGCCATAATATGTCTGATTTTTTGAAAACGGGGTCAGCGTTATTTTCAGCGCTCTGTGCGAAATTCGCCGTAAACGTTTTGTTATCGCCAGAAACTATCTCCAAAGTAGACGATATAAAAACTAAAGGAAATGTCATTTTTTTTTTCTCTCTTCTCCTTTGAAGTTATTAACCCTTTCGCGCTGTTTAACATTTTTTTTTCGTTTCTCGGCCCTCTTTTAAGCCAACTAAGGCCCCAAAGGAACATTGCCAAAGAGACCGGGGAGACTTTTCTTAGACCCCATTTTCATAAATCCACGTATATCATAGCATGAGATGTTACATACACCTACAGAAAGCCTAGTTTTCAACCCAGAAGCTTTCAAAGTGATTGACAGTAACACGAGAGGCACACTTTGGGCTTTTCTGGTCATATTCGCCGTGAACTATGCCATAATATGTCTGATTTTTTGAAAACGGGGTCAGCGTTATTTTCAGCGCTCTGTGCGAAATTCGCCGTAAACGTTTTGTTATCGCCAGAAACTATCTCCAAAGTAGACGATATAAAAACTAAAGGAAATGTCATTTTTTTTTTCTCTCTTCTCCTTTGAAGTTATTAACCCTTTCGCGCTGTTTAACATTTTTTTTTTCGTTTCTCGGCCCTCTTTTAAGCCAACTAAGGCCCCAAAGGAACATTGCCAAAGAGACCGGGGAGACTTTTCTTAGACCCCATTTTCATAAATCCACGTATATCATAGCATGAGATGTTACATACACCTACAGAAAGCCTAGTTTTCAACCCAGAAGCTTTCAAAGTGATTGACAGTAACACGAGAGGCACACTTTGGGCTTTTCTGGTCATATTCGCCGTGAACTATGCCATAATATGTCTGATTTTTTGAAAACGGGGTCAGCGTTATTTTCAGCGCTCTGTGCGAAATTCGCCGTAAACGTTTTTTTTCTCGCCAGAAACTATCTCCAAAGTAGACGATATAAAAACTAAAGGAAATGTCATTTTTTTTTTTCTCTCTTCTCCTTTGAAGTTATTAACCCTTTCGCGCTGTTTAACATTTTTTTTTTCGTTTCTCGGCCCTCTTTTAAGCCAACTAAGGCCCCAAAGGAACATTGCCAAAGAGACCGGGGAGACTTTTCTTAGACCCCATTTTCATAAATCCACGTATATCATAGCATGAGATGTTACATACACCTACAGAAAGCCTAGTTTTCAACCCAGAAGCTTTCAAAGTGATTGACAGTAACACGAGAGGCACACTTTGGGCTTTTCTGGTCATATTCGCCGTGAACTATGCCATAATATGTCTGATTTTTTGAAAACGGGGTCAGCGTTATTTTCAGCGCTCTGTGCGAAATTCGCCGTAAACGTTTTGTTATCGCCAGAAACTATCTCCAAAGTAGACGATATAAAAACTAAAGGAAATGTCATTTTTTTTTTCTCTCTTCTCCTTTGAAGTTATTAACCCTTTCGCGCTGTTTAACATTTTTTTTTCGTTTCTCGGCCCTCTTTTAAGCCAACTAAGGCCCCAAAGGAACATTGCCAAAGAGACCGGGGAGACTTTTCTTAGACCCCATTTTCATAAATCCACGTATATCATAGCATGAGATGTTACATACACCTACAGAAAGCCTAGTTTTCAACCCAGAAGCTTTCAAAGTGATTGACAGTAACACGAGAGGCACACTTTGGGCTTTTCTGGTCATATTCGCCGTGAACTATGCCATAATATGTCTGATTTTTTGAAAACGGGGTCAGCGTTATTTTCAGCGCTCTGTGCGAAATTCGCCGTAAACGTTTTGTTATCGCCAGAAACTATCTCCAAAGTAGACGATATAAAAACTAAAGGAAATGTCATTTTTTTTTTCTCTCTTCTCCTTTGAAGTTATTAACCCTTTCGCGCTGTTTAACATTTTTTTTTTCGTTTCTCGGCCCTCTTTTAAGCCAACTAAGGCCCCAAAGGAACATTGCCAAAGAGACCGGGGAGACTTTTCTTAGACCCCATTTTCATAAATCCACGTATATCATAGCATGAGATGTTACATACACCTACAGAAAGCCTAGTTTTCAACCCAGAAGCTTTCAAAGTGATTGACAGTAACACGAGAGGCACACTTTGGGCTTTTCTGGTCATATTCGCCGTGAACTATGCCATAATATGTCTGATTTTTTGAAAACGGGGTCAGCGTTATTTTCAGCGCTCTGTGCGAAATTCGCCGTAAACGTTTTTTTTCTCGCCAGAAACTATCTCCAAAGTAGACGATATAAAAACTAAAGGAAATGTCATTTTTTTTTTTCTCTCTTCTCCTTTGAAGTTATTAACCCTTTCGCGCTGTTTAACATTTTTTTTTTCGTTTCTCGGCCCTCTTTTAAGCCAACTAAGGCCCCAAAGGAACATTGCCAAAGAGACCGGGGAGACTTTTCTTAGACCCCATTTTCATAAATCCACGTATATCATAGCATGAGATGTTACATACACCTACAGAAAGCCTAGTTTTCAACCCAGAAGCTTTCAAAGTGATTGACAGTAACACGAGAGGCACACTTTGGGCTTTTCTGGTCATATTCGCCGTGAACTATGCCATAATATGTCTGATTTTTTGAAAACGGGGTCAGCGTTATTTTCAGCGCTCTGTGCGAAATTCGCCGTAAACGTTTTGTTATCGCCAGAAACTATCTCCAAAGTAGACGATATAAAAACTAAAGGAAATGTCATTTTTTTTTTCTCTCTTCTCCTTTGAAGTTATTAACCCTTTCGCGCTGTTTAACATTTTTTTTTCGTTTCTCGGCCCTCTTTTAAGCCAACTAAGGCCCCAAAGGAACATTGCCAAAGAGACCGGGGAGACTTTTCTTAGACCCCATTTTCATAAATCCACGTATATCATAGCATGAGATGTTACATACACCTACAGAAAGCCTAGTTTTCAACCCAGAAGCTTTCAAAGTGATTGACAGTAACACGAGAGGCACACTTTGGGCTTTTCTGGTCATATTCGCCGTGAACTATGCCATAATATGTCTGATTTTTTGAAAACGGGGTCAGCGTTATTTTCAGCGCTCTGTGCGAAATTCGCCGTAAACGTTTTGTTATCGCCAGAAACTATCTCCAAAGTAGACGATATAAAAACTAAAGGAAATGTCATTTTTTTTTTCTCTCTTCTCCTTTGAAGTTATTAACCCTTTCGCGCTGTTTAACATTTTTTTTTTCGTTTCTCGGCCCTCTTTTAAGCCAACTAAGGCCCCAAAGGAACATTGCCAAAGAGACCGGGGAGACTTTTCTTAGACCCCATTTTCATAAATCCACGTATATCATAGCATGAGATGTTACATACACCTACAGAAAGCCTAGTTTTCAACCCAGAAGCTTTCAAAGTGATTGACAGTAACACGAGAGGCACACTTTGGGCTTTTCTGGTCATATTCGCCGTGAACTATGCCATAATATGTCTGATTTTTTGAAAACGGGGTCAGCGTTATTTTCAGCGCTCTGTGCGAAATTCGCCGTAAACGTTTTGTTATCGCCAGAAACTATCTCCAAAGTAGACGATATAAAAACTAAAGGAAATGTCATTTTTTTTTTCTCTCTTCTCCTTTGAAGTTATTAACCCTTTCGCGCTGTTTAACATTTTTTTTTCGTTTCTCGGCCCTCTTTTAAGCCAACTAAGGCCCCAAAGGAACATTGCCAAAGAGACCGGGGAGACTTTTCTTAGACCCCATTTTCATAAATCCACGTATATCATAGCATGAGATGTTACATACACCTACAGAAAGCCTAGTTTTCAACCCAGAAGCTTTCAAAGTGATTGACAGTAACACGAGAGGCACACTTTGGGCTTTTCTGGTCATATTCGCCGTGAACTATGCCATAATATGTCTGATTTTTTGAAAACGGGGTCAGCGTTATTTTCAGCGCTCTGTGCGAAATTCGCCGTAAACGTTTTGTTATCGCCAGAAACTATCTCCAAAGTAGACGATATAAAAACTAAAGGAAATGTCATTTTTTTTTTCTCTCTTCTCCTTTGAAGTTATTAACCCTTTCGCGCTGTTTAACATTTTTTTTTTCGTTTCTCGGCCCTCTTTTAAGCCAACTAAGGCCCCAAAGGAACATTGCCAAAGAGACCGGGGAGACTTTTCTTAGACCCCATTTTCATAAATCCACGTATATCATAGCATGAGATGTTACATACACCTACAGAAAGCCTAGTTTTCAACCCAGAAGCTTTCAAAGTGATTGACAGTAACACGAGAGGCACACTTTGGGCTTTTCTGGTCATATTCGCCGTGAACTATGCCATAATATGTCTGATTTTTTGAAAACGGGGTCAGCGTTATTTTCAGCGCTCTGTGCGAAATTCGCCGTAAACGTTTTGTTATCGCCAGAAACTATCTCCAAAGTAGACGATATAAAAACTAAAGGAAATGTCATTTTTTTTTTCTCTCTTCTCCTTTGAAGTTATTAACCCTTTCGCGCTGTTTAACATTTTTTTTTCGTTTCTCGGCCCTCTTTTAAGCCAACTAAGGCCCCAAAGGAACATTGCCAAAGAGACCGGGGAGACTTTTCTTAGACCCCATTTTCATAAATCCACGTATATCATAGCATGAGATGTTACATACACCTACAGAAAGCCTAGTTTTCAACCCAGAAGCTTTCAAAGTGATTGACAGTAACACGAGAGGCACACTTTGGGCTTTTCTGGTCATATTCGCCGTGAACTATGCCATAATATGTCTGATTTTTTGAAAACGGGGTCAGCGTTATTTTCAGCGCTCTGTGCGAAATTCGCCGTAAACGTTTTGTTATCGCCAGAAACTATCTCCAAAGTAGACGATATAAAAACTAAAGGAAATGTCATTTTTTTTTTCTCTCTTCTCCTTTGAAGTTATTAACCCTTTCGCGCTGTTTAACATTTTTTTTTTCGTTTCTCGGTCCTCTTTTAAGCCAACTAAGGCCCCAAAGGAACATTGCCAAAGAGACCGGGGAGACTTTTCTTAGACCCCATTTTCATAAATCCACGTATATCATAGCATGAGATGTTACATACACCTACAGAAAGCCTAGTTTTCAACCCAGAAGCTTTCAAAGTGATTGACAGTAACACGAGAGGCACACTTTGGGCTTTTCTGGTCATATTCGCCGTGAACTATGCCATAATATGTCTGATTTTTTGAAAACGGGGTCAGCGTTATTTTCAGCGCTCTGTGCGAAATTCGCCGTAAACGTTTTTTTTCTCGCCAGAAACTATCTCCAAAGTAGACGATATAAAAACTAAAGGAAATGTCATTTTTTTTTTTCTCTCTTCTCCTTTGAAGTTATTAACCCTTTCGCGCTGTTTAACATTTTTTTTTTCGTTTCTCGGCCCTCTTTTAAGCCAACTAAGGCCCCAAAGGAACATTGCCAAAGAGACCGGGGAGACTTTTCTTAGACCCCATTTTCATAAATCCACGTATATCATAGCATGAGATGTTACATACACCTACAGAAAGCCTAGTTTTCAACCCAGAAGCTTTCAAAGTGATTGACAGTAACAC
The DNA here is from genome assembly GCA_963693305.1 of Meandrina meandrites. Taxonomy (NCBI): domain Eukaryota; kingdom Metazoa; phylum Cnidaria; class Anthozoa; order Scleractinia; family Meandrinidae; genus Meandrina; species Meandrina meandrites. Next base: position 13,911,725 of record OY855907.1, on the reverse strand, counting down.
GAGAGGCACACTTTGGGCTTTTCTGGTCATATTCGCCGTGAACTATGCCATAATATGTCTGATTTTTTGAAAACGGGGTCAGCGTTATTTTCAGCGCTCTGTGCGAAATTCGCCGTAAACGTTTTGTTATCGCCAGAAACTATCTCCAAAGTAGACGATATAAAAACTAAAGGAAATGTCATTTTTTTTTTCTCTCTTCTCCTTTGAAGTTATTAACCCTTTCGCGCTGTTTAACATTTTTTTTTCGTTTCTCGGCCCTCTTTTAAGCCAACTAAGGCCCCAAAGGAACATTGCCAAAGAGACCGGGGAGACTTTTCTTAGACCCCATTTTCATAAATCCACGTATATCATAGCATGAGATGTTACATACACCTACAGAAAGCCTAGTTTTCAACCCAGAAGCTTTCAAAGTGATTGACAGTAACACGAGAGGCACACTTTGGGCTTTTCTGGTCATATTCGCCGTGAACTATGCCATAATATGTCTGATTTTTTGAAAACGGGGTCAGCGTTATTTTCAGCGCTCTGTGCGAAATTCGCCGTAAACGTTTTGTTATCGCCAGAAACTATCTCCAAAGTAGACGATATAAAAACTAAAGGAAATGTCATTTTTTTTTTTCTCTCTTCTCCTTTGAAGTTATTAACCCTTTCGCGCTGTTTAACATTTTTTTTTTCGTTTCTCGGCCCTCTTTTAAGCCAACTAAGGCCCCAAAGGAACATTGCCAAAGAGACCGGGGAGACTTTTCTTAGACCCCATTTTCATAAATCCACGTATATCATAGCATGAGATGTTACATACACCTACAGAAAGCCTAGTTTTCAACCCAGAAGCTTTCAAAGTGATTGACAGTAACACGAGAGGCACACTTTGGGCTTTTCTGGTCATATTCGCCGTGAACTATGCCATAATATGTCTGATTTTTTGAAAACGGGGTCAGCGTTATTTTCAGCGCTCTGTGCGAAATTCGCCGTAAACGTTTTGTTATCGCCAGAAACTATCTCCAAAGTAGACGATATAAAAACTAAAGGAAATGTCATTTTTTTTTTCTCTCTTCTCCTTTGAAGTTATTAACCCTTTCGCGCTGTTTAACATTTTTTTTTCGTTTCTCGGCCCTCTTTTAAGCCAACTAAGGCCCCAAAGGAACATTGCCAAAGAGACCGGGGAGACTTTTCTTAGACCCCATTTTCATAAATCCACGTATATCATAGCATGAGATGTTACATACACCTACAGAAAGCCTAGTTTTCAACCCAGAAGCTTTCAAAGTGATTGACAGTAACACGAGAGGCACACTTTGGGCTTTTCTGGTCATATTCGCCGTGAACTATGCCATAATATGTCTGATTTTTTGAAAACGGGGTCAGCGTTATTTTCAGCGCTCTGTGCGAAATTCGCCGTAAACGTTTTGTTATCGCCAGAAACTATCTCCAAAGTAGACGATATAAAAACTAAAGGAAATGTCATTTTTTTTTTCTCTCTTCTCCTTTGAAGTTATTAACCCTTTCGCGCTGTTTAACATTTTTTTTTTCGTTTCTCGGTCCTCTTTTAAGCCAACTAAGGCCCCAAAGGAACATTGCCAAAGAGACCGGGGAGACTTTTCTTAGACCCCATTTTCATAAATCCACGTATATCATAGCATGAGATGTTACATACACCTACAGAAAGCCTAGTTTTCAACCCAGAAGCTTTCAAAGTGATTGACAGTAACACGAGAGGCACACTTTGGGCTTTTCTGGTCATATTCGCCGTGAACTATGCCATAATATGTCTGATTTTTTGAAAACGGGGTCAGCGTTATTTTCAGCGCTCTGTGCGAAATTCGCCGTAAACGTTTTTTTTCTCGCCAGAAACTATCTCCAAAGTAGACGATATAAAAACTAAAGGAAATGTCATTTTTTTTTTTCTCTCTTCTCCTTTGAAGTTATTAACCCTTTCGCGCTGTTTAACATTTTTTTTTTCGTTTCTCGGCCCTCTTTTAAGCCAACTAAGGCCCCAAAGGAACATTGCCAAAGAGACCGGGGAGACTTTTCTTAGACCCCATTTTCATAAATCCACGTATATCATAGCATGAGATGTTACATACACCTACAGAAAGCCTAGTTTTCAACCCAGAAGCTTTCAAAGTGATTGACAGTAACACGAGAGGCACACTTTGGGCTTTTCTGGTCATATTCGCCGTGAACTATGCCATAATATGTCTGATTTTTTGAAAACGGGGTCAGCGTTATTTTCAGCGCTCTGTGCGAAATTCGCCGTAAACGTTTTGTTATCGCCAGAAACTATCTCCAAAGTAGACGATATAAAAACTAAAGGAAATGTCATTTTTTTTTTCTCTCTTCTCCTTTGAAGTTATTAACCCTTTCGCGCTGTTTAACATTTTTTTTTCGTTTCTCGGCCCTCTTTTAAGCCAACTAAGGCCCCAAAGGAACATTGCCAAAGAGACCGGGGAGACTTTTCTTAGACCCCATTTTCATAAATCCACGTATATCATAGCATGAGATGTTACATACACCTACAGAAAGCCTAGTTTTCAACCCAGAAGCTTTCAAAGTGATTGACAGTAACACGAGAGGCACACTTTGGGCTTTTCTGGTCATATTCGCCGTGAACTATGCCATAATATGTCTGATTTTTTGAAAACGGGGTCAGCGTTATTTTCAGCGCTCTGTGCGAAATTCGCCGTAAACGTTTTGTTATCGCCAGAAACTATCTCCAAAGTAGACGATATAAAAACTAAAGGAAATGTCATTTTTTTTTTCTCTCTTCTCCTTTGAAGTTATTAACCCTTTCGCGCTGTTTAACATTTTTTTTTTCGTTTCTCGGTCCTCTTTTAAGCCAACTAAGGCCCCAAAGGAACATTGCCAAAGAGACCGGGGAGACTTTTCTTAGACCCCATTTTCATAAATCCACGTATATCATAGCATGAGATGTTACATACACCTACAGAAAGCCTAGTTTTCAACCCAGAAGCTTTCAAAGTGATTGACAGTAACACGAGAGGCACACTTTGGGCTTTTCTGGTCATATTCGCCGTGAACTATGCCATAATATGTCTGATTTTTTGAAAACGGGGTCAGCGTTATTTTCAGCGCTCTGTGCGAAATTCGCCGTAAACGTTTTGTTATCGCCAGAAACTATCTCCAAAGTAGACGATATAAAAACTAAAGGAAATGTCATTTTTTTTTTCTCTCTTCTCCTTTGAAGTTATTAACCCTTTCGCGCTGTTTAACATTTTTTTTTTCGTTTCTCGGTCCTCTTTTAAGCCAACTAAGGCCCCAAAGGAACATTGCCAAAGAGACCGGGGAGACTTTTCTTAGACCCCATTTTCATAAATCCACGTATATCATAGCATGAGATGTTACATACACCTACAGAAAGCCTAGTTTTCAACCCAGAAGCTTTCAAAGTGATTGACAGTAACACGAGAGGCACACTTTGGGCTTTTCTGGTCATATTCGCCGTGAACTATGCCATAATATGTCTGATTTTTTGAAAACGGGGTCAGCGTTATTTTCAGCGCTCTGTGCGAAATTCGCCGTAAACGTTTTGTTATCGCCAGAAACTATCTCCAAAGTAGACGATATAAAAACTAAAGGAAATGTCATTTTTTTTTTCTCTCTTCTCCTTTGAAGTTATTAACCCTTTCGCGCTGTTTAACATTTTTTTTTTCGTTTCTCGGTCCTCTTTTAAGCCAACTAAGGCCCCAAAGGAACATTGCCAAAGAGACCGGGGAGACTTTTCTTAGACCCCATTTTCATAAATCCACGTATATCATAGCATGAGATGTTACATACACCTACAGAAAGCCTAGTTTTCAACCCAGAAGCTTTCAAAGTGATTGACAGTAACACGAGAGGCACACTTTGGGCTTTTCTGGTCATATTCGCCGTGAACTATGCCATAATATGTCTGATTTTTTGAAAACGGGGTCAGCGTTATTTTCAGCGCTCTGTGCGAAATTCGCCGTAAACGTTTTGTTATCGCCAGAAACTATCTCCAAAGTAGACGATATAAAAACTAAAGGAAATGTCATTTTTTTTTTCTCTCTTCTCCTTTGAAGTTATTAACCCTTTCGCGCTGTTTAACATTTTTTTTTTCGTTTCTCGGTCCTCTTTTAAGCCAACTAAGGCCCCAAAGGAACATTGCCAAAGAGACCGGGGAGACTTTTCTTAGACCCCATTTTCATAAATCCACGTATATCATAGCATGAGATGTTACATACACCTACAGAAAGCCTAGTTTTCAACCCAGAAGCTTTCAAAGTGATTGACAGTAACACGAGAGGCACACTTTGGGCTTTTCTGGTCATATTCGCCGTGAACTATGCCATAATATGTCTGATTTTTTGAAAACGGGGTCAGCGTTATTTTCAGCGCTCTGTGCGAAATTCGCCGTAAACGTTTTGTTATCGCCAGAAACTATCTCCAAAGTAGACGATATAAAAACTAAAGGAAATGTCATTTTTTTTTTCTCTCTTCTCCTTTGAAGTTATTAACCCTTTCGCGCTGTTTAACATTTTTTTTTTCGTTTCTCGGTCCTCTTTTAAGCCAACTAAGGCCCCAAAGGAACATTGCCAAAGAGACCGGGGAGACTTTTCTTAGACCCCATTTTCATAAATCCACGTATATCATAGCATGAGATGTTACATACACCTACAGAAAGCCTAGTTTTCAACCCAGAAGCTTTCAAAGTGATTGACAGTAACACGAGAGGCACACTTTGGGCTTTTCTGGTCATATTCGCCGTGAACTATGCCATAATATGTCTGATTTTTTGAAAACGGGGTCAGCGTTATTTTCAGCGCTCTGTGCGAAATTCGCCGTAAACGTTTTTTTTCTCGCCAGAAACTATCTCCAAAGTAGACGATATAAAAACTAAAGGAAATGTCATTTTTTTTTTCTCTCTTCTCCTTTGAAGTTATTAACCCTTTCGCGCTGTTTAACATTTTTTTTTTCGTTTCTCGGCCCTCTTTTAAGCCAACTAAGGCCCCAAAGGAACATTGCCAAAGAGACCGGGGAGACTTTTCTTAGACCCCATTTTCATAAATCCACGTATATCATAGCATGAGATGTTACATACACCTACAGAAAGCCTAGTTTTCAACCCAGAAGCTTTCAAAGTGATTGACAGTAACACGAGAGGCACACTTTGGGCTTTTCTGGTCATATTCGCCGTGAACTATGCCATAATATGTCTGATTTTTTGAAAACGGGGTCAGCGTTATTTTCAGCGCTCTGTGCGAAATTCGCCGTAAACGTTTTGTTATCGCCAGAAACTATCTCCAAAGTAGACGATATAAAAACTAAAGGAAATGTCATTTTTTTTTTCTCTCTTCTCCTTTGAAGTTATTAACCCTTTCGCGCTGTTTAACATTTTTTTTTTCGTTTCTCGGCCCTCTTTTAAGCCAACTAAGGCCCCAAAGGAACATTGCCAAAGAGACCGGGGAGACTTTTCTTAGACCCCATTTTCATAAATCCACGTATATCATAGCATGAGATGTTACATACACCTACAGAAAGCCTAGTTTTCAACCCAGAAGCTTTCAAAGTGATTGACAGTAACACGAGAGGCACACTTTGGGCTTTTCTGGTCATATTCGCCGTGAACTATGCCATAATATGTCTGATTTTTTGAAAACGGGGTCAGCGTTATTTTCAGCGCTCTGTGCGAAATTCGCCGTAAACGTTTTGTTATCGCCAGAAACTATCTCCAAAGTAGACGATATAAAAACTAAAGGAAATGTCATTTTTTTTTTCTCTCTTCTCCTTTGAAGTTATTAACCCTTTCGCGCTGTTTAACATTTTTTTTTTCGTTTCTCGGTCCTCTTTTAAGCCAACTAAGGCCCCAAAGGAACATTGCCAAAGAGACCGGGGAGACTTTTCTTAGACCCCATTTTCATAAATCCACGTATATCATAGCATGAGATGTTACATACACCTACAGAAAGCCTAGTTTTCAACCCAGAAGCTTTCAAAGTGATTGACAGTAACACGAGAGGCACACTTTGGGCTTTTCTGGTCATATTCGCCGTGAACTATGCCATAATATGTCTGATTTTTTGAAAACGGGGTCAGCGTTATTTTCAGCGCTCTGTGCGAAATTCGCCGTAAACGTTTTTTTATCGCCAGAAACTATCTCCAAAGTAGACGATATAAAAACTAAAGGAAATGTCATTTTTTTTTTCTCTCTTCTCCTTTGAAGTTATTAACCCTTTCGCGCTGTTTAACATTTTTTTTTTCGTTTCTCGGCCCTCTTTTAAGCCAACTAAGGCCCCAAAGGAACATTGCCAAAGAGACCGGGGAGACTTTTCTTAGACCCCATTTTCATAAATCCACGTATATCATAGCATGAGATGTTACATACACCTACAGAAAGCCTAGTTTTCAACCCAGAAGCTTTCAAAGTGATTGACAGTAACACGAGAGGCACACTTTGGGCTTTTCTGGTCATATTCGCCGTGAACTATGCCATAATATGTCTGATTTTTTGAAAACGGGGTCAGCGTTATTTTCAGCGCTCTGTGCGAAATTCGCCGTAAACGTTTTTTTTCTCGCCAGAAACTATCTCCAAAGTAGACGATATAAAAACTAAAGGAAATGTCATTTTTTTTTTTCTCTCTTCTCCTTTGAAGTTATTAACCCTTTCGCGCTGTTTAACATTTTTTTTTTCGTTTCTCGGCCCTCTTTTAAGCCAACTAAGGCCCCAAAGGAACATTGCCAAAGAGACCGGGGAGACTTTTCTTAGACCCCATTTTCATAAATCCACGTATATCATAGCATGAGATGTTACATACACCTACAGAAAGCCTAGTTTTCAACCCAGAAGCTTTCAAAGTGATTGACAGTAACACGAGAGGCACACTTTGGGCTTTTCTGGTCATATTCGCCGTGAACTATGCCATAATATGTCTGATTTTTTGAAAACGGGGTCAGCGTTATTTTCAGCGCTCTGTGCGAAATTCGCCGTAAACGTTTTGTTATCGCCAGAAACTATCTCCAAAGTAGACGATATAAAAACTAAAGGAAATGTCATTTTTTTTTTCTCTCTTCTCCTTTGAAGTTATTAACCCTTTCGCGCTGTTTAACATTTTTTTTTCGTTTCTCGGCCCTCTTTTAAGCCAACTAAGGCCCCAAAGGAACATTGCCAAAGAGACCGGGGAGACTTTTCTTAGACCCCATTTTCATAAATCCACGTATATCATAGCATGAGATGTTACATACACCTACAGAAAGCCTAGTTTTCAACCCAGAAGCTTTCAAAGTGATTGACAGTAACACGAGAGGCACACTTTGGGCTTTTCTGGTCATATTCGCCGTGAACTATGCCATAATATGTCTGATTTTTTGAAAACGGGGTCAGCGTTATTTTCAGCGCTCTGTGCGAAATTCGCCGTAAACGTTTTGTTATCGCCAGAAACTATCTCCAAAGTAGACGATATAAAAACTAAAGGAAATGTCATTTTTTTTTTCTCTCTTCTCCTTTGAAGTTATTAACCCTTTCGCGCTGTTTAACATTTTTTTTTTCGTTTCTCGGCCCTCTTTTAAGCCAACTAAGGCCCCAAAGGAACATTGCCAAAGAGACCGGGGAGACTTTTCTTAGACCCCATTTTCATAAATCCACGTATATCATAGCATGAGATGTTACATACACCTACAGAAAGCCTAGTTTTCAACCCAGAAGCTTTCAAAGTGATTGACAGTAACACGAGAGGCACACTTTGGGCTTTTCTGGTCATATTCGCCGTGAACTATGCCATAATATGTCTGATTTTTTGAAAACGGGGTCAGCGTTATTTTCAGCGCTCTGTGCGAAATTCGCCGTAAACGTTTTTTTTCTCGCCAGAAACTATCTCCAAAGTAGACGATATAAAAACTAAAGGAAATGTCATTTTTTTTTTTCTCTCTTCTCCTTTGAAGTTATTAACCCTTTCGCGCTGTTTAACATTTTTTTTTTCGTTTCTCGGCCCTCTTTTAAGCCAACTAAGGCCCCAAAGGAACATTGCCAAAGAGACCGGGGAGACTTTTCTTAGACCCCATTTTCATAAATCCACGTATATCATAGCATGAGATGTTACATACACCTACAGAAAGCCTAGTTTTCAACCCAGAAGCTTTCAAAGTGATTGACAGTAACACGAGAGGCACACTTTGGGCTTTTCTGGTCATATTCGCCGTGAACTATGCCATAATATGTCTGATTTTTTGAAAACGGGGTCAGCGTTATTTTCAGCGCTCTGTGCGAAATTCGCCGTAAACGTTTTGTTATCGCCAGAAACTATCTCCAAAGTAGACGATATAAAAACTAAAGGAAATGTCATTTTTTTTTTCTCTCTTCTCCTTTGAAGTTATTAACCCTTTCGCGCTGTTTAACATTTTTTTTTCGTTTCTCGGCCCTCTTTTAAGCCAACTAAGGCCCCAAAGGAACATTGCCAAAGAGACCGGGGAGACTTTTCTTAGACCCCATTTTCATAAATCCACGTATATCATAGCATGAGATGTTACATACACCTACAGAAAGCCTAGTTTTCAACCCAGAAGCTTTCAAAGTGATTGACAGTAACACGAGAGGCACACTTTGGGCTTTTCTGGTCATATTCGCCGTGAACTATGCCATAATATGTCTGATTTTTTGAAAACGGGGTCAGCGTTATTTTCAGCGCTCTGTGCGAAATTCGCCGTAAACGTTTTGTTATCGCCAGAAACTATCTCCAAAGTAGACGATATAAAAACTAAAGGAAATGTCATTTTTTTTTTCTCTCTTCTCCTTTGAAGTTATTAACCCTTTCGCGCTGTTTAACATTTTTTTTTTCGTTTCTCGGCCCTCTTTTAAGCCAACTAAGGCCCCAAAGGAACATTGCCAAAGAGACCGGGGAGACTTTTCTTAGACCCCATTTTCATAAATCCACGTATATCATAGCATGAGATGTTACATACACCTACAGAAAGCCTAGTTTTCAACCCAGAAGCTTTCAAAGTGATTGACAGTAACACGAGAGGCACACTTTGGGCTTTTCTGGTCATATTCGCCGTGAACTATGCCATAATATGTCTGATTTTTTGAAAACGGGGTCAGCGTTATTTTCAGCGCTCTGTGCGAAATTCGCCGTAAACGTTTTGTTATCGCCAGAAACTATCTCCAAAGTAGACGATATAAAAACTAAAGGAAATGTCATTTTTTTTTTCTCTCTTCTCCTTTGAAGTTATTAACCCTTTCGCGCTGTTTAACATTTTTTTTTCGTTTCTCGGCCCTCTTTTAAGCCAACTAAGGCCCCAAAGGAACATTGCCAAAGAGACCGGGGAGACTTTTCTTAGACCCCATTTTCATAAATCCACGTATATCATAGCATGAGATGTTACATACACCTACAGAAAGCCTAGTTTTCAACCCAGAAGCTTTCAAAGTGATTGACAGTAACACGAGAGGCACACTTTGGGCTTTTCTGGTCATATTCGCCGTGAACTATGCCATAATATGTCTGATTTTTTGAAAACGGGGTCAGCGTTATTTTCAGCGCTCTGTGCGAAATTCGCCGTAAACGTTTTTTTTCTCGCCAGAAACTATCTCCAAAGTAGACGATATAAAAACTAAAGGAAATGTCATTTTTTTTTTTCTCTCTTCTCCTTTGAAGTTATTAACCCTTTCGCGCTGTTTAACATTTTTTTTTTCGTTTCTCGGCCCTCTTTTAAGCCAACTAAGGCCCCAAAGGAACATTGCCAAAGAGACCGGGGAGACTTTTCTTAGACCCCATTTTCATAAATCCACGTATATCATAGCATGAGATGTTACATACACCTACAGAAAGCCTAGTTTTCAACCCAGAAGCTTTCAAAGTGATTGACAGTAACACGAGAGGCACACTTTGGGCTTTTCTGGTCATATTCGCCGTGAACTATGCCATAATATGTCTGATTTTTTGAAAACGGGGTCAGCGTTATTTTCAGCGCTCTGTGCGAAATTCGCCGTAAACGTTTTGTTATCGCCAGAAACTATCTCCAAAGTAGACGATATAAAAACTAAAGGAAATGTCATTTTTTTTTTCTCTCTTCTCCTTTGAAGTTATTAACCCTTTCGCGCTGTTTAACATTTTTTTTTCGTTTCTCGGCCCTCTTTTAAGCCAACTAAGGCCCCAAAGGAACATTGCCAAAGAGACCGGGGAGACTTTTCTTAGACCCCATTTTCATAAATCCACGTATATCATAGCATGAGATGTTACATACACCTACAGAAAGCCTAGTTTTCAACCCAGAAGCTTTCAAAGTGATTGACAGTAACACGAGAGGCACACTTTGGGCTTTTCTGGTCATATTCGCCGTGAACTATGCCATAATATGTCTGATTTTTTGAAAACGGGGTCAGCGTTATTTTCAGCGCTCTGTGCGAAATTCGCCGTAAACGTTTTGTTATCGCCAGAAACTATCTCCAAAGTAGACGATATAAAAACTAAAGGAAATGTCATTTTTTTTTTCTCTCTTCTCCTTTGAAGTTATTAACCCTTTCGCGCTGTTTAACATTTTTTTTTTCGTTTCTCGGCCCTCTTTTAAGCCAACTAAGGCCCCAAAGGAACATTGCCAAAGAGACCGGGGAGACTTTTCTTAGACCCCATTTTCATAAATCCACGTATATCATAGCATGAGATGTTACATACACCTACAGAAAGCCTAGTTTTCAACCCAGAAGCTTTCAAAGTGATTGACAGTAACACGAGAGGCACACTTTGGGCTTTTCTGGTCATATTCGCCGTGAACTATGCCATAATATGTCTGATTTTTTGAAAACGGGGTCAGCGTTATTTTCAGCGCTCTGTGCGAAATTCGCCGTAAACGTTTTGTTATCGCCAGAAACTATCTCCAAAGTAGACGATATAAAAACTAAAGGAAATGTCATTTTTTTTTTCTCTCTTCTCCTTTGAAGTTATTAACCCTTTCGCGCTGTTTAACATTTTTTTTTCGTTTCTCGGCCCTCTTTTAAGCCAACTAAGGCCCCAAAGGAACATTGCCAAAGAGACCGGGGAGACTTTTCTTAGACCCCATTTTCATAAATCCACGTATATCATAGCATGAGATGTTACATACACCTACAGAAAGCCTAGTTTTCAACCCAGAAGCTTTCAAAGTGATTGACAGTAACACGAGAGGCACACTTTGGGCTTTTCTGGTCATATTCGCCGTGAACTATGCCATAATATGTCTGATTTTTTGAAAACGGGGTCAGCGTTATTTTCAGCGCTCTGTGCGAAATTCGCCGTAAACGTTTTTTTTCTCGCCAGAAACTATCTCCAAAGTAGACGATATAAAAACTAAAGGAAATGTCATTTTTTTTTTTCTCTCTTCTCCTTTGAAGTTATTAACCCTTTCGCGCTGTTTAACATTTTTTTTTTCGTTTCTCGGCCCTCTTTTAAGCCAACTAAGGCCCCAAAGGAACATTGCCAAAGAGACCGGGGAGACTTTTCTTAGACCCCATTTTCATAAATCCACGTATATCATAGCATGAGATGTTACATACACCTACAGAAAGCCTAGTTTTCAACCCAGAAGCTTTCAAAGTGATTGACAGTAACACGAGAGGCACACTTTGGGCTTTTCTGGTCATATTCGCCGTGAACTATGCCATAATATGTCTGATTTTTTGAAAACGGGGTCAGCGTTATTTTCAGCGCTCTGTGCGAAATTCGCCGTAAACGTTTTGTTATCGCCAGAAACTATCTCCAAAGTAGACGATATAAAAACTAAAGGAAATGTCATTTTTTTTTTCTCTCTTCTCCTTTGAAGTTATTAACCCTTTCGCGCTGTTTAACATTTTTTTTTCGTTTCTCGGCCCTCTTTTAAGCCAACTAAGGCCCCAAAGGAACATTGCCAAAGAGACCGGGGAGACTTTTCTTAGACCCCATTTTCATAAATCCACGTATATCATAGCATGAGATGTTACATACACCTACAGAAAGCCTAGTTTTCAACCCAGAAGCTTTCAAAGTGATTGACAGTAACACGAGAGGCACACTTTGGGCTTTTCTGGTCATATTCGCCGTGAACTATGCCATAATATGTCTGATTTTTTGAAAACGGGGTCAGCGTTATTTTCAGCGCTCTGTGCGAAATTCGCCGTAAACGTTTTGTTATCGCCAGAAACTATCTCCAAAGTAGACGATATAAAAACTAAAGGAAATGTCATTTTTTTTTTCTCTCTTCTCCTTTGAAGTTATTAACCCTTTCGCGCTGTTTAACATTTTTTTTTTCGTTTCTCGGTCCTCTTTTAAGCCAACTAAGGCCCCAAAGGAACATTGCCAAAGAGACCGGGGAGACTTTTCTTAGACCCCATTTTCATAAATCCACGTATATCATAGCATGAGATGTTACATACACCTACAGAAAGCCTAGTTTTCAACCCAGAAGCTTTCAAAGTGATTGACAGTAACACGAGAGGCACACTTTGGGCTTTTCTGGTCATATTCGCCGTGAACTATGCCATAATATGTCTGATTTTTTGAAAACGGGGTCAGCGTTATTTTCAGCGCTCTGTGCGAAATTCGCCGTAAACGTTTTTTTTCTCGCCAGAAACTATCTCCAAAGTAGACGATATAAAAACTAAAGGAAATGTCATTTTTTTTTTCTCTCTTCTCCTTTGAAGTTATTAACCCTTTCGCGCTGTTTAACATTTTTTTTTCGTTTCTCGGCCCTCTTTTAAGCCAACTAAGGCCCCAAAGGAACATTGCCAAAGAGACCGGGGAGACTTTTCTTAGACCCCATTTTCATAAATCCACGTATATCATAGCATGAGATGTTACATACACCTACAGAAAGCCTAGTTTTCAACCCAGAAGCTTTCAAAGTGATTGACAGTAACACGAGAGGCACACTTTGGGCTTTTCTGGTCATATTCGCCGTGAACTATGCCATAATATGTCTGATTTTTTGAAAACGGGGTCAGCGTTATTTTCAGCGCTCTGTGCGAAATTCGCCGTAAACGTTTTGTTATCGCCAGAAACTATCTCCAAAGTAGACGATATAAAAACTAAAGGAAATGTCATTTTTTTTTTTCTCTCTTCTCCTTTGAAGTTATTAACCCTTTCGCGCTGTTTAACATTTTTTTTTTCGTTTCTCGGTCCTCTTTTAAGCCAACTAAGGCCCCAAAGGAACATTGCCAAAGAGACCGGGGAGACTTTTCTTAGACCCCATTTTCATAAATCCACGTATATCATAGCATGAGATGTTACATACACCTACAGAAAGCCTAGTTTTCAACCCAGAAGCTTTCAAAGTGATTGACAGTAACACGAGAGGCACACTTTGGGCTTTTCTGGTCATATTCGCCGTGAACTATGCCATAATATGTCTGATTTTTTGAAAACGGGGTCAGCGTTATTTTCAGCGCTCTGTGCGAAATTCGCCGTAAACGTTTTGTTATCGCCAGAAACTATCTCCAAAGTAGACGATATAAAAACTAAAGGAAATGTCATTTTTTTTTTCTCTCTTCTCCTTTGAAGTTATTAACCCTTTCGCGCTGTTTAACATTTTTTTTTTTCGTTTCTCGGTCCTCTTTTAAGCCAACTAAGGCCCCAAAGGAACATTGCCAAAGAGACCGGGGAGACTTTTCTTAGACCCCATTTTCATAAATCCACGTATATCATAGCATGAGATGTTACATACACCTACAGAAAGCCTAGTTTTCAACCCAGAAGCTTTCAAAGTGATTGACAGTAACACGAGAGGCACACTTTGGGCTTTTCTGGTCATATTCGCCGTGAACTATGCCATAATATGTCTGATTTTTTGAAAACGGGGTCAGCGTTATTTTCAGCGCTCTGTGCGAAATTCGCCGTAAACGTTTTGTTATCGCCAGAAACTATCTCCAAAGTAGACGATATAAAAACTAAAGGAAATGTCATTTTTTTTTTCTCTCTTCTCCTTTGAAGTTATTAACCCTTTCGCGCTGTTTAACATTTTTTTTTTCGTTTCTCGGCCCTCTTTTAAGCCAACTAAGGCCCCAAAGGAACATTGCCAAAGAGACCGGGGAGACTTTTCTTAGACCCCATTTTCATAAATCCACGTATATCATAGCATGAGATGTTACATACACCTACAGAAAGCCTAGTTTTCAACCCAGAAGCTTTCAAAGTGATTGACAGTAACACGAGAGGCACACTTTGGGCTTTTCTGGTCATATTCGCCGTGAACTATGCCATAATATGTCTGATTTTTTGAAAACGGGGTCAGCGTTATTTTCAGCGCTCTGTGCGAAATTCGCCGTAAACGTTTTGTTATCGCCAGAAACTATCTCCAAAGTAGACGATATAAAAACTAAAGGAAATGTCATTTTTTTTTTCTCTCTTCTCCTTTGAAGTTATTAACCCTTTCGCGCTGTTTAACATTTTTTTTTTCGTTTCTCGGTCCTCTTTTAAGCCAACTAAGGCCCCAAAGGAACATTGCCAAAGAGACCGGGGAGACTTTTCTTAGACCCCATTTTCATAAATCCACGTATATCATAGCATGAGATGTTACATACACCTACAGAAAGCCTAGTTTTCAACCCAGAAGCTTTCAAAGTGATTGACAGTAACACGAGAGGCACACTTTGGGCTTTTCTGGTCATATTCGCCGTGAACTATGCCATAATATGTCTGATTTTTTGAAAACGGGGTCAGCGTTATTTTCAGCGCTCTGTGCGAAATTCGCCGTAAACGTTTTTTTTCTCGCCAGAAACTATCTCCAAAGTAGACGATATAAAAACTAAAGGAAATGTCATTTTTTTTTTTCTCTCTTCTCCTTTGAAGTTATTAACCCTTTCGCGCTGTTTAACATTTTTTTTTTCGTTTCTCGGCCCTCTTTTAAGCCAACTAAGGCCCCAAAGGAACATTGCCAAAGAGACCGGGGAGACTTTTCTTAGACCCCATTTTCATAAATCCACGTATATCATAGCATGAGATGTTACATACACCTACAGAAAGCCTAGTTTTCAACCCAGAAGCTTTCAAAGTGATTGACAGTAACACGAGAGGCACACTTTGGGCTTTTCTGGTCATATTCGCCGTGAACTATGCCATAATATGTCTGATTTTTTGAAAACGGGGTCAGCGTTATTTTCAGCGCTCTGTGCGAAATTCGCCGTAAACGTTTTGTTATCGCCAGAAACTATCTCCAAAGTAGACGATATAAAAACTAAAGGAAATGTCATTTTTTTTTTCTCTCTTCTCCTTTGAAGTTATTAACCCTTTCGCGCTGTTTAACATTTTTTTTTTCGTTTCTCGGTCCTCTTTTAAGCCAACTAAGGCCCCAAAGGAACATTGCCAAAGAGACCGGGGAGACTTTTCTTAGACCCCATTTTCATAAATCCACGTATATCATAGCATGAGATGTTACATACACCTACAGAAAGCCTAGTTTTCAACCCAGAAGCTTTCAAAGTGATTGACAGTAACACGAGAGGCACACTTTGGGCTTTTCTGGTCATATTCGCCGTGAACTATGCCATAATATGTCTGATTTTTTGAAAACGGGGTCAGCGTTATTTTCAGCGCTCTGTGCGAAATTCGCCGTAAACGTTTTGTTATCGCCAGAAACTATCTCCAAAGTAGACGATATAAAAACTAAAGGAAATGTCATTTTTTTTTTCTCTCTTCTCCTTTGAAGTTATTAACCCTTTCGCGCTGTTTAACATTTTTTTTTCGTTTCTCGGCCCTCTTTTAAGCCAACTAAGGCCCCAAAGGAACATTGCCAAAGAGACCGGGGAGACTTTTCTTAGACCCCATTTTCATAAATCCACGTATATCATAGCATGAGATGTTACATACACCTACAGAAAGCCTAGTTTTCAACCCAGAAGCTTTCAAAGTGATTGACAGTAACACGAGAGGCACACTTTGGGCTTTTCTGGTCATATTCGCCGTGAACTATGCCATAATATGTCTGATTTTTTGAAAACGGGGTCAGCGTTATTTTCAGCGCTCTGTGCGAAATTCGCCGTAAACGTTTTGTTATCGCCAGAAACTATCTCCAAAGTAGACGATATAAAAACTAAAGGAAATGTCATTTTTTTTTTCTCTCTTCTCCTTTGAAGTTATTAACCCTTTCGCGCTGTTTAACATTTTTTTTTCGTTTCTCGGCCCTCTTTTAAGCCAACTAAGGCCCCAAAGGAACATTGCCAAAGAGACCGGGGAGACTTTTCTTAGACCCCATTTTCATAAATCCACGTATATCATAGCATGAGATGTTACATACACCTACAGAAAGCCTAGTTTTCAACCCAGAAGCTTTCAAAGTGATTGACAGTAACACGAGAGGCACACTTTGGGCTTTTCTGGTCATATTCGCCGTGAACTATGCCATAATATGTCTGATTTTTTGAAAACGGGGTCAGCGTTATTTTCAGCGCTCTGTGCGAAATTCGCCGTAAACGTTTTGTTATCGCCAGAAACTATCTCCAAAGTAGACGATATAAAAACTAAAGGAAATGTCATTTTTTTTTTCTCTCTTCTCCTTTGAAGTTATTAACCCTTTCGCGCTGTTTAACATTTTTTTTTTCGTTTCTCGGTCCTCTTTTAAGCCAACTAAGGCCCCAAAGGAACATTGCCAAAGAGACCGGGGAGACTTTTCTTAGACCCCATTTTCATAAATCCACGTATATCATAGCATGAGATGTTACATACACCTACAGAAAGCCTAGTTTTCAACCCAGAAGCTTTCAAAGTGATTGACAGTAACACGAGAGGCACACTTTGGGCTTTTCTGGTCATATTCGCCGTGAACTATGCCATAATATGTCTGATTTTTTGAAAACGGGGTCAGCGTTATTTTCAGCGCTCTGTGCGAAATTCGCCGTAAACGTTTTTTTCTCGCCAGACACTATCTCCAAAGTAGACGATATAAAAACTAAAGGAAATGTCATTTTTTTTTTCTCTCTTCTCCTTTGAAGTTATTAACCCTTTCGCGCTGTTTAACATTTTTTTTTTCGTTTCTCGGTCCTCTTTTAAGCCAACTAAGGCCCCAAAGGAACATTGCCAAAGAGACCGGGGAGACTTTTCTTAGACCCCATTTTCATAAATCCACGTATATCATAGCATGAGATGTTACATACACCTACAGAAAGCCTAGTTTTCAACCCAGAAGCTTTCAAAGTGATTGACAGTAACACGAGAGGCACACTTTGGGCTTTTCTGGTCATATTCGCCGTGAACTATGCCATAATATGTCTGATTTTTTGAAAACGGGGTCAGCGTTATTTTCAGCGCTCTGTGCGAAATTCGCCGTAAACGTTTTTTTCTCGCCAGACACTATCTCCAAAGTAGACGATATAAAAACTAAAGGAAATGTCATTTTTTTTTTCTCTCTTCTCCTTTGAAGTTATTAACCCTTTCGCGCTGTTTAACATTTTTTTTTTCGTTTCTTGGCCCTCTTTTAAGCCAACTAAGGCCCCAAAGGAACATTGCCAAAGAGACCGGGGAGACTTTTCTTAGACCCCATTTTCATAAATCCACGTATATCATAGCATGAGATGTTACATACACCTACAGAAAGCCTAGTTTTCAACCCAGAAGCTTTCAAAGTGATTGACAGTAACACGAGAGGCACACTTTGGGCTTTTCTGGTCATATTCGCCGTGAACTATGCCATAATATGTCTGATTTTTTGAAAACGGGGTCAGCGTTATTTTCAGCGCTCTGTGCGAAATTCGCCGTAAACGTTTTGTTATCGCCAGAAACTATCTCCAAAGTAGACGATATAAAAACTAAAGGAAATGTCATTTTTTTTTTCTCTCTTCTCCTTTGAAGTTATTAACCCTTTCGCGCTGTTTAACATTTTTTTTTTCGTTTCTTGGCCCTCTTTTAAGCCAACTAAGGCCCCAAAGGAACATTGCCAAAGAGACCGGGGAGACTTTTCTTAGACCCCATTTTCATAAATCCACGTATATCATAGCATGAGATGTTACATACACCTACAGAAAGCCTAGTTTTCAACCCAGAAGCTTTCAAAGTGATTGACAGTAACACGAGAGGCACACTTTGGGCTTTTCTGGTCATATTCGCCGTGAACTATGCCATAATATGTCTGATTTTTTGAAAACGGGGTCAGCGTTATTTTCAGCGCTCTGTGCGAAATTCGCCGTAAACGTTTTTTTCTCGCCAGACACTATCTCCAAAGTAGACGATATAAAAACTAAAGGAAATGTCATTTTTTTTTTCTCTCTTCTCCTTTGAAGTTATTAACCCTTTCGCGCTGTTTAACATTTTTTTTTTCGTTTCTCGGCCCTCTTTTAAGCCAACTAAGGCCCCAAAGGAACATTGCCAAAGAGACCGGGGAGACTTTTCTTAGACCCCATTTTCATAAATCCACGTATATCATAGCATGAGATGTTACATACACCTACAGAAAGCCTAGTTTTCAACCCAGAAGCTTTCAAAGTGATTGACAGTAACACGAGAGGCACACTTTGGGCTTTTCTGGTCATATTCGCCGTGAACTATGCCATAATATGTCTGATTTTTTGAAAACGGGGTCAGCGTTATTTTCAGCGCTCTGTGCGAAATTCGCCGTAAACGTTTTTTTCTCGCCAGACACTATCTCCAAAGTAGACGATATAAAAACTAAAGGAAATGTCATTTTTTTTTTCTCTCTTCTCCTTTGAAGTTATTAACCCTTTCGCGCTGTTTAACATTTTTTTTTTCGTTTCTCGGCCCTCTTTTAAGCCAACTAAGGCCCCAAAGGAACATTGCCAAAGAGACCGGGGAGACTTTTCTTAGACCCCATTTTCATAAATCCACGTATATCATAGCATGAGATGTTACATACACCTACAGAAAGCCTAGTTTTCAACCCAGAAGCTTTCAAAGTGATTGACAGTAACACGAGAGGCACACTTTGGGCTTTTCTGGTCATATTCGCCGTGAACTATGCCATAATATGTCTGATTTTTTGAAAACGGGGTCAGCGTTATTTTCAGCGCTCTGTGCGAAATTCGCCGTAAACGTTTTTTTCTCGCCAGACACTATCTCCAAAGTAGACGATATAAAAACTAAAGGAAATGTCATTTTTTTTTTCTCTCTTCTCCTTTGAAGTTATTAACCCTTTCGCGCTGTTTAACATTTTTTTTTTCGTTTCTTGGCCCTCTTTTAAGCCAACTAAGGCCCCAAAGGAACATTGCCAAAGAGACCGGGGAGACTTTTCTTAGACCCCATTTTCATAAATCCACGTATATCATAGCATGAGATGTTACATACACCTACAGAAAGCCTAGTTTTCAACCCAGAAGCTTTCAAAGTGATTGACAGTAACACGAGAGGCACACTTTGGGCTTTTCTGGTCATATTCGCCGTGAACTATGCCATAATATGTCTGATTTTTTGAAAACGGGGTCAGCGTTATTTTCAGCGCTCTGTGCGAAATTCGCCGTAAACGTTTTTTTCTCGCCAGACACTATCTCCAAAGTAGACGATATAAAAACTAAAGGAAATGTCATTTTTTTTTTCTCTCTTCTCCTTTGAAGTTATTAACCCTTTCGCGCTGTTTAACATTTTTTTTTTCGTTTCTTGGCCCTCTTTTAAGCCAACTAAGGCCCCAAAGGAACATTGCCAAAGAGACCGGGGAGACTTTTCTTAGACCCCATTTTCATAAATCCACGTATATCATAGCATGAGATGTTACATACACCTACAGAAAGCCTAGTTTTCAACCCAGAAGCTTTCAAAGTGATTGACAGTAACACGAGAGGCACACTTTGGGCTTTTCTGGTCATATTCGCCGTGAACTATGCCATAATATGTCTGATTTTTTGAAAACGGGGTCAGCGTTATTTTCAGCGCTCTGTGCGAAATTCGCCGTAAACGTTTTTTTCTCGCCAGACACTATCTCCAAAGTAGACGATATAAAAACTAAAGGAAATGTCATTTTTTTTTTCTCTCTTCTCCTTTGAAGTTATTAACCCTTTCGCGCTGTTTAACATTTTTTTTTTCGTTTCTCGGTCCTCTTTTAAGCCAACTAAGGCCCCAAAGGAACATTGCCAAAGAGACCGGGGAGACTTTTCTTAGACCCCATTTTCATAAATCCACGTATATCATAGCATGAGATGTTACATACACCTACAGAAAGCCTAGTTTTCAACCCAGAAGCTTTCAAAGTGATTGACAGTAACACGAGAGGCACACTTTGGGCTTTTCTGGTCATATTCGCCGTGAACTATGCCATAATATGTCTGATTTTTTGAAAACGGGGTCAGCGTTATTTTCAGCGCTCTGTGCGAAATTCGCCGTAAACGTTTTTTTCTCGCCAGACACTATCTCCAAAGTAGACGATATAAAAACTAAAGGAAATGTCATTTTTTTTTTCTCTCTTCTCCTTTGAAGTTATTAACCCTTTCGCGCTGTTTAACATTTTTTTTTTCGTTTCTTGGCCCTCTTTTAAGCCAACTAAGGCCCCAAAGGAACATTGCCAAAGAGACCGGGGAGACTTTTCTTAGACCCCATTTTCATAAATCCACGTATATCATAGCATGAGATGTTACATACACCTACAGAAAGCCTAGTTTTCAACCCAGAAGCTTTCAAAGTGATTGACAGTAACACGAGAGGCACACTTTGGGCTTTTCTGGTCATATTCGCCGTGAACTATGCCATAATATGTCTGATTTTTTGAAAACGGGGTCAGCGTTATTTTCAGCGCTCTGTGCGAAATTCGCCGTAAACGTTTTTTTTCTCGCCAGACACTATCTCCAAAGTAGACGATATAAAAACTAAAGGAAATGTCATTTTTTTTTTCTCTCTTCTCCTTTGAAGTTATTAACCCTTTCGCGCTGTTTAACATTTTTTTTTTCGTTTCTTGGCCCTCTTTTAAGCCAACTAAGGCCCCAAAGGAACATTGCCAAAGAGACCGGGGAGACTTTTCTTAGACCCCATTTTCATAAATCCACGTATATCATAGCATGAGATGTTACATACACCTACAGAAAGCCTAGTTTTCAACCCAGAAGCTTTCAAAGTGATTGACAGTAACACGAGAGGCACACTTTGGGCTTTTCTGGTCATATTCGCCGTGAACTATGCCATAATATGTCTGATTTTTTGAAAACGGGGTCAGCGTTATTTTCAGCGCTCTGTGCGAAATTCGCCGTAAACGTTTTTTTCTCGCCAGACACTATCTCCAAAGTAGACGATATAAAAACTAAAGGAAATGTCATTTTTTTTTTCTCTCTTCTCCTTTGAAGTTATTAACCCTTTCGCGCTGTTTAACATTTTTTTTTTCGTTTCTTGGCCCTCTTTTAAGCCAACTAAGGCCCCAAAGGAACATTGCCAAAGAGACCGGGGAGACTTTTCTTAGACCCCATTTTCATAAATCCACGTATATCATAGCATGAGATGTTACATACACCTACAGAAAGCCTAGTTTTCAACCCAGAAGCTTTCAAAGTGATTGACAGTAACACGAGAGGCACACTTTGGGCTTTTCTGGTCATATTCGCCGTGAACTATGCCATAATATGTCTGATTTTTTGAAAACGGGGTCAGCGTTATTTTCAGCGCTCTGTGCGAAATTCGCCGTAAACGTTTTTTTTCTCGCCAGACACTATCTCCAAAGTAGACGATATAAAAACTAAAGGAAATGTCATTTTTTTTTTCTCTCTTCTCCTTTGAAGTTATTAACCCTTTCGCGCTGTTTAACATTTTTTTTTCGTTTCTCGGCCCTCTTTTAAGCCAACTAAGGCCCCAAAGGAACATTGCCAAAGAGACCGGGGAGACTTTTCTTAGACCCCATTTTCATAAATCCACGTATATCATAGCATGAGATGTTACATACACCTACAGAAAGCCTAGTTTTCAACCCAGAAGCTTTCAAAGTGATTGACAGTAACACGAGAGGCACACTTTGGGCTTTTCTGGTCATATTCGCCGTGAACTATGCCATAATATGTCTGATTTTTTGAAAACGGGGTCAGCGTTATTTTCAGCGCTCTGTGCGAAATTCGCCGTAAACGTTTTGTTATCGCCAGAAACTATCTCCAAAGTAGACGATATAAAAACTAAAGGAAATGTCATTTTTTTTTTCTCTCTTCTCCTTTGAAGTTATTAACCCTTTCGCGCTGTTTAACATTTTTTTTTTCGTTTCTCGGTCCTCTTTTAAGCCAACTAAGGCCCCAAAGGAACATTGCCAAAGAGACCGGGGAGACTTTTCTTAGACCCCATTTTCATAAATCCACGTATATCATAGCATGAGATGTTACATACACCTACAGAAAGCCTAGTTTTCAACCCAGAAGCTTTCAAAGTGATTGACAGTAACACGAGAGGCACACTTTGGGCTTTTCTGGTCATATTCGCCGTGAACTATGCCATAATATGTCTGATTTTTTGAAAACGGGGTCAGCGTTATTTTCAGCGCTCTGTGCGAAATTCGCCGTAAACGTTTTTTTCTCGCCAGACACTATCTCCAAAGTAGACGATATAAAAACTAAAGGAAATGTCATTTTTTTTTTCTCTCTTCTCCTTTGAAGTTATTAACCCTTTCGCGCTGTTTAACATTTTTTTTTTCGTTTCTTGGCCCTCTTTTAAGCCAACTAAGGCCCCAAAGGAACATTGCCAAAGAGACCGGGGAGACTTTTCTTAGACCCCATTTTCATAAATCCACGTATATCATAGCATGAGATGTTACATACACCTACAGAAAGCCTAGTTTTCAACCCAGAAGCTTTCAAAGTGATTGACAGTAACACGAGAGGCACACTTTGGGCTTTTCTGGTCATATTCGCCGTGAACTATGCCATAATATGTCTGATTTTTTGAAAACGGGGTCAGCGTTATTTTCAGCGCTCTGTGCGAAATTCGCCGTAAACGTTTTTTTCTCGCCAGACACTATCTCCAAAGTAGACGATATAAAAACTAAAGGAAATGTCATTTTTTTTTTCTCTCTTCTCCTTTGAAGTTATTAACCCTTTCGCGCTGTTTAACATTTTTTTTTTCGTTTCTTGGCCCTCTTTTAAGCCAACTAAGGCCCCAAAGGAACATTGCCAAAGAGACCGGGGAGACTTTTCTTAGACCCCATTTTCATAAATCCACGTATATCATAGCATGAGATGTTACATACACCTACAGAAAGCCTAGTTTTCAACCCAGAAGCTTTCAAAGTGATTGACAGTAACACGAGAGGCACACTTTGGGCTTTTCTGGTCATATTCGCCGTGAACTATGCCATAATATGTCTGATTTTTTGAAAACGGGGTCAGCGTTATTTTCAGCGCTCTGTGCGAAATTCGCCGTAAACGTTTTTTTCTCGCCAGACACTATCTCCAAAGTAGACGATATAAAAACTAAAGGAAATGTCATTTTTTTTTTCTCTCTTCTCCTTTGAAGTTATTAACCCTTTCGCGCTGTTTAACATTTTTTTTTTCGTTTCTTGGCCCTCTTTTAAGCCAACTAAGGCCCCAAAGGAACATTGCCAAAGAGACCGGGGAGACTTTTCTTAGACCCCATTTTCATAAATCCACGTATATCATAGCATGAGATGTTACATACACCTACAGAAAGCCTAGTTTTCAACCCAGAAGCTTTCAAAGTGATTGACAGTAACACGAGAGGCACACTTTGGGCTTTTCTGGTCATATTCGCCGTGAACTATGCCATAATATGTCTGATTTTTTGAAAACGGGGTCAGCGTTATTTTCAGCGCTCTGTGCGAAATTCGCCGTAAACGTTTTTTTTCTCGCCAGACACTATCTCCAAAGTAGACGATATAAAAACTAAAGGAAATGTCATTTTTTTTTTCTCTCTTCTCCTTTGAAGTTATTAACCCTTTCGCGCTGTTTAACATTTTTTTTTTCGTTTCTTGGCCCTCTTTTAAGCCAACTAAGGCCCCAAAGGAACATTGCCAAAGAGACCGGGGAGACTTTTCTTAGACCCCATTTTCATAAATCCACGTATATCATAGCATGAGATGTTACATACACCTACAGAAAGCCTAGTTTTCAACCCAGAAGCTTTCAAAGTGATTGACAGTAACACGAGAGGCACACTTTGGGCTTTTCTGGTCATATTCGCCGTGAACTATGCCATAATATGTCTGATTTTTTGAAAACGGGGTCAGCGTTATTTTCAGCGCTCTGTGCGAAATTCGCCGTAAACGTTTTTTTTCTCGCCAGACACTATCTCCAAAGTAGACGATATAAAAACTAAAGGAAATGTCATTTTTTTTTTCTCTCTTCTCCTTTGAAGTTATTAACCCTTTCGCGCTGTTTAACATTTTTTTTTTCGTTTCTTGGCCCTCTTTTAAGCCAACTAAGGCCCCAAAGGAACATTGCCAAAGAGACCGGGGAGACTTTTCTTAGACCCCATTTTCATAAATCCACGTATATCATAGCATGAGATGTTACATACACCTACAGAAAGCCTAGTTTTCAACCCAGAAGCTTTCAAAGTGATTGACAGTAACACGAGAGGCACACTTTGGGCTTTTCTGGTCATATTCGCCGTGAACTATGCCATAATATGTCTGATTTTTTGAAAACGGGGTCAGCGTTATTTTCAGCGCTCTGTGCGAAATTCGCCGTAAACGTTTTTTTTCTCGCCAGACACTATCTCCAAAGTAGACGATATAAAAACTAAAGGAAATGTCATTTTTTTTTTTCTCTCTTCTCCTTTGAAGTTATTAACCCTTTCGCGCTGTTTAACATTTTTTTTTTCGTTTCTTGGCCCTCTTTTAAGCCAACTAAGGCCCCAAAGGAACATTGCCAAAGAGACCGGGGAGACTTTTCTTAGACCCCATTTTCATAAATCCACGTATATCATAGCATGAGATGTTACATACACCTACAGAAAGCCTAGTTTTCAACCCAGAAGCTTTCAAAGTGATTGACAGTAACACGAGAGGCACACTTTGGGCTTTTCTGGTCATATTCGCCGTGAACTATGCCATAATATGTCTGATTTTTTGAAAACGGGGTCAGCGTTATTTTCAGCGCTCTGTGCGAAATTCGCCGTAAACGTTTTTTTCTCGCCAGACACTATCTCCAAAGTAGACGATATAAAAACTAAAGGAAATGTCATTTTTTTTTTCTCTCTTCTCCTTTGAAGTTATTAACCCTTTCGCGCTGTTTAACATTTTTTTTTTCGTTTCTTGGCCCTCTTTTAAGCCAACTAAGGCCCCAAAGGAACATTGCCAAAGAGACCGGGGAGACTTTTCTTAGACCCCATTTTCATAAATCCACGTATATCATAGCATGAGATGTTACATACACCTACAGAAAGCCTAGTTTTCAACCCAGAAGCTTTCAAAGTGATTGACAGTAACACGAGAGGCACACTTTGGGCTTTTCTGGTCATATTCGCCGTGAACTATGCCATAATATGTCTGATTTTTTGAAAACGGGGTCAGCGTTATTTTCAGCGCTCTGTGCGAAATTCGCCGTAAACGTTTTGTTATCGCCAGAAACTATCTCCAAAGTAGACGATATAAAAACTAAAGGAAATGTCATTTTTTTTTTCTCTCTTCTCCTTTGAAGTTATTAACCCTTTCGCGCT
The DNA here is from genome assembly GCA_963693305.1 of Meandrina meandrites. NCBI lineage: Eukaryota > Metazoa > Cnidaria > Anthozoa > Scleractinia > Meandrinidae > Meandrina > Meandrina meandrites. The sequence continues at coordinate 13,886,235 of OY855907.1, read as the reverse complement.
GTTTAACATTTTTTTTTTCGTTTCTCGGTCCTCTTTTAAGCCAACTAAGGCCCCAAAGGAACATTGCCAAAGAGACCGGGGAGACTTTTCTTAGACCCCATTTTCATAAATCCACGTATATCATAGCATGAGATGTTACATACACCTACAGAAAGCCTAGTTTTCAACCCAGAAGCTTTCAAAGTGATTGACAGTAACACGAGAGGCACACTTTGGGCTTTTCTGGTCATATTCGCCGTGAACTATGCCATAATATGTCTGATTTTTTGAAAACGGGGTCAGCGTTATTTTCAGCGCTCTGTGCGAAATTCGCCGTAAACGTTTTTTTCTCGCCAGACACTATCTCCAAAGTAGACGATATAAAAACTAAAGGAAATGTCATTTTTTTTTTCTCTCTTCTCCTTTGAAGTTATTAACCCTTTCGCGCTGTTTAACATTTTTTTTTTCGTTTCTTGGCCCTCTTTTAAGCCAACTAAGGCCCCAAAGGAACATTGCCAAAGAGACCGGGGAGACTTTTCTTAGACCCCATTTTCATAAATCCACGTATATCATAGCATGAGATGTTACATACACCTACAGAAAGCCTAGTTTTCAACCCAGAAGCTTTCAAAGTGATTGACAGTAACACGAGAGGCACACTTTGGGCTTTTCTGGTCATATTCGCCGTGAACTATGCCATAATATGTCTGATTTTTTGAAAACGGGGTCAGCGTTATTTTCAGCGCTCTGTGCGAAATTCGCCGTAAACGTTTTTTTCTCGCCAGACACTATCTCCAAAGTAGACGATATAAAAACTAAAGGAAATGTCATTTTTTTTTTCTCTCTTCTCCTTTGAAGTTATTAACCCTTTCGCGCTGTTTAACATTTTTTTTTTCGTTTCTTGGCCCTCTTTTAAGCCAACTAAGGCCCCAAAGGAACATTGCCAAAGAGACCGGGGAGACTTTTCTTAGACCCCATTTTCATAAATCCACGTATATCATAGCATGAGATGTTACATACACCTACAGAAAGCCTAGTTTTCAACCCAGAAGCTTTCAAAGTGATTGACAGTAACACGAGAGGCACACTTTGGGCTTTTCTGGTCATATTCGCCGTGAACTATGCCATAATATGTCTGATTTTTTGAAAACGGGGTCAGCGTTATTTTCAGCGCTCTGTGCGAAATTCGCCGTAAACGTTTTTTTCTCGCCAGACACTATCTCCAAAGTAGACGATATAAAAACTAAAGGAAATGTCATTTTTTTTTTCTCTCTTCTCCTTTGAAGTTATTAACCCTTTCGCGCTGTTTAACATTTTTTTTTTCGTTTCTTGGCCCTCTTTTAAGCCAACTAAGGCCCCAAAGGAACATTGCCAAAGAGACCGGGGAGACTTTTCTTAGACCCCATTTTCATAAATCCACGTATATCATAGCATGAGATGTTACATACACCTACAGAAAGCCTAGTTTTCAACCCAGAAGCTTTCAAAGTGATTGACAGTAACACGAGAGGCACACTTTGGGCTTTTCTGGTCATATTCGCCGTGAACTATGCCATAATATGTCTGATTTTTTGAAAACGGGGTCAGCGTTATTTTCAGCGCTCTGTGCGAAATTCGCCGTAAACGTTTTTTTCTCGCCAGACACTATCTCCAAAGTAGACGATATAAAAACTAAAGGAAATGTCATTTTTTTTTTCTCTCTTCTCCTTTGAAGTTATTAACCCTTTCGCGCTGTTTAACATTTTTTTTTTCGTTTCTTGGCCCTCTTTTAAGCCAACTAAGGCCCCAAAGGAACATTGCCAAAGAGACCGGGGAGACTTTTCTTAGACCCCATTTTCATAAATCCACGTATATCATAGCATGAGATGTTACATACACCTACAGAAAGCCTAGTTTTCAACCCAGAAGCTTTCAAAGTGATTGACAGTAACACGAGAGGCACACTTTGGGCTTTTCTGGTCATATTCGCCGTGAACTATGCCATAATATGTCTGATTTTTTGAAAACGGGGTCAGCGTTATTTTCAGCGCTCTGTGCGAAATTCGCCGTAAACGTTTTTTTCTCGCCAGACACTATCTCCAAAGTAGACGATATAAAAACTAAAGGAAATGTCATTTTTTTTTTCTCTCTTCTCCTTTGAAGTTATTAACCCTTTCGCGCTGTTTAACATTTTTTTTTTCGTTTCTTGGCCCTCTTTTAAGCCAACTAAGGCCCCAAAGGAACATTGCCAAAGAGACCGGGGAGACTTTTCTTAGACCCCATTTTCATAAATCCACGTATATCATAGCATGAGATGTTACATACACCTACAGAAAGCCTAGTTTTCAACCCAGAAGCTTTCAAAGTGATTGACAGTAACACGAGAGGCACACTTTGGGCTTTTCTGGTCATATTCGCCGTGAACTATGCCATAATATGTCTGATTTTTTGAAAACGGGGTCAGCGTTATTTTCAGCGCTCTGTGCGAAATTCGCCGTAAACGTTTTTTTCTCGCCAGACACTATCTCCAAAGTAGACGATATAAAAACTAAAGGAAATGTCATTTTTTTTTTCTCTCTTCTCCTTTGAAGTTATTAACCCTTTCGCGCTGTTTAACATTTTTTTTTTCGTTTCTTGGCCCTCTTTTAAGCCAACTAAGGCCCCAAAGGAACATTGCCAAAGAGACCGGGGAGACTTTTCTTAGACCCCATTTTCATAAATCCACGTATATCATAGCATGAGATGTTACATACACCTACAGAAAGCCTAGTTTTCAACCCAGAAGCTTTCAAAGTGATTGACAGTAACACGAGAGGCACACTTTGGGCTTTTCTGGTCATATTCGCCGTGAACTATGCCATAATATGTCTGATTTTTTGAAAACGGGGTCAGCGTTATTTTCAGCGCTCTGTGCGAAATTCGCCGTAAACGTTTTTTTCTCGCCAGACACTATCTCCAAAGTAGACGATATAAAAACTAAAGGAAATGTCATTTTTTTTTTCTCTCTTCTCCTTTGAAGTTATTAACCCTTTCGCGCTGTTTAACATTTTTTTTTTCGTTTCTTGGCCCTCTTTTAAGCCAACTAAGGCCCCAAAGGAACATTGCCAAAGAGACCGGGGAGACTTTTCTTAGACCCCATTTTCATAAATCCACGTATATCATAGCATGAGATGTTACATACACCTACAGAAAGCCTAGTTTTCAACCCAGAAGCTTTCAAAGTGATTGACAGTAACACGAGAGGCACACTTTGGGCTTTTCTGGTCATATTCGCCGTGAACTATGCCATAATATGTCTGATTTTTTGAAAACGGGGTCAGCGTTATTTTCAGCGCTCTGTGCGAAATTCGCCGTAAACGTTTTTTTTCTCGCCAGACACTATCTCCAAAGTAGACGATATAAAAACTAAAGGAAATGTCATTTTTTTTTTCTCTCTTCTCCTTTGAAGTTATTAACCCTTTCGCGCTGTTTAACATTTTTTTTTTCGTTTCTTGGCCCTCTTTTAAGCCAACTAAGGCCCCAAAGGAACATTGCCAAAGAGACCGGGGAGACTTTTCTTAGACCCCATTTTCATAAATCCACGTATATCATAGCATGAGATGTTACATACACCTACAGAAAGCCTAGTTTTCAACCCAGAAGCTTTCAAAGTGATTGACAGTAACACGAGAGGCACACTTTGGGCTTTTCTGGTCATATTCGCCGTGAACTATGCCATAATATGTCTGATTTTTTGAAAACGGGGTCAGCGTTATTTTCAGCGCTCTGTGCGAAATTCGCCGTAAACGTTTTTTTTCTCGCCAGACACTATCTCCAAAGTAGACGATATAAAAACTAAAGGAAATGTCATTTTTTTTTTTCTCTCTTCTCCTTTGAAGTTATTAACCCTTTCGCGCTGTTTAACATTTTTTTTTTCGTTTCTTGGCCCTCTTTTAAGCCAACTAAGGCCCCAAAGGAACATTGCCAAAGAGACCGGGGAGACTTTTCTTAGACCCCATTTTCATAAATCCACGTATATCATAGCATGAGATGTTACATACACCTACAGAAAGCCTAGTTTTCAACCCAGAAGCTTTCAAAGTGATTGACAGTAACACGAGAGGCACACTTTGGGCTTTTCTGGTCATATTCGCCGTGAACTATGCCATAATATGTCTGATTTTTTGAAAACGGGGTCAGCGTTATTTTCAGCGCTCTGTGCGAAATTCGCCGTAAACGTTTTTTTCTCGCCAGACACTATCTCCAAAGTAGACGATATAAAAACTAAAGGAAATGTCATTTTTTTTTTCTCTCTTCTCCTTTGAAGTTATTAACCCTTTCGCGCTGTTTAACATTTTTTTTTTCGTTTCTTGGCCCTCTTTTAAGCCAACTAAGGCCCCAAAGGAACATTGCCAAAGAGACCGGGGAGACTTTTCTTAGACCCCATTTTCATAAATCCACGTATATCATAGCATGAGATGTTACATACACCTACAGAAAGCCTAGTTTTCAACCCAGAAGCTTTCAAAGTGATTGACAGTAACACGAGAGGCACACTTTGGGCTTTTCTGGTCATATTCGCCGTGAACTATGCCATAATATGTCTGATTTTTTGAAAACGGGGTCAGCGTTATTTTCAGCGCTCTGTGCGAAATTCGCCGTAAACGTTTTTTTCTCGCCAGACACTATCTCCAAAGTAGACGATATAAAAACTAAAGGAAATGTCATTTTTTTTTTCTCTCTTCTCCTTTGAAGTTATTAACCCTTTCGCGCTGTTTAACATTTTTTTTTTCGTTTCTCGGCCCTCTTTTAAGCCAACTAAGGCCCCAAAGGAACATTGCCAAAGAGACCGGGGAGACTTTTCTTAGACCCCATTTTCATAAATCCACGTATATCATAGCATGAGATGTTACATACACCTACAGAAAGCCTAGTTTTCAACCCAGAAGCTTTCAAAGTGATTGACAGTAACACGAGAGGCACACTTTGGGCTTTTCTGGTCATATTCGCCGTGAACTATGCCATAATATGTCTGATTTTTTGAAAACGGGGTCAGCGTTATTTTCAGCGCTCTGTGCGAAATTCGCCGTAAACGTTTTGTTATCGCCAGAAACTATCTCCAAAGTAGACGATATAAAAACTAAAGGAAATGTCATTTTTTTTTTCTCTCTTCTCCTTTGAAGTTATTAACCCTTTCGCGCTGTTTAACATTTTTTTTTTCGTTTCTCGGTCCTCTTTTAAGCCAACTAAGGCCCCAAAGGAACATTGCCAAAGAGACCGGGGAGACTTTTCTTAGACCCCATTTTCATAAATCCACGTATATCATAGCATGAGATGTTACATACACCTACAGAAAGCCTAGTTTTCAACCCAGAAGCTTTCAAAGTGATTGACAGTAACACGAGAGGCACACTTTGGGCTTTTCTGGTCATATTCGCCGTGAACTATGCCATAATATGTCTGATTTTTTGAAAACGGGGTCAGCGTTATTTTCAGCGCTCTGTGCGAAATTCGCCGTAAACGTTTTTTTCTCGCCAGACACTATCTCCAAAGTAGACGATATAAAAACTAAAGGAAATGTCATTTTTTTTTTCTCTCTTCTCCTTTGAAGTTATTAACCCTTTCGCGCTGTTTAACATTTTTTTTTTCGTTTCTTGGCCCTCTTTTAAGCCAACTAAGGCCCCAAAGGAACATTGCCAAAGAGACCGGGGAGACTTTTCTTAGACCCCATTTTCATAAATCCACGTATATCATAGCATGAGATGTTACATACACCTACAGAAAGCCTAGTTTTCAACCCAGAAGCTTTCAAAGTGATTGACAGTAACACGAGAGGCACACTTTGGGCTTTTCTGGTCATATTCGCCGTGAACTATGCCATAATATGTCTGATTTTTTGAAAACGGGGTCAGCGTTATTTTCAGCGCTCTGTGCGAAATTCGCCGTAAACGTTTTTTTCTCGCCAGACACTATCTCCAAAGTAGACGATATAAAAACTAAAGGAAATGTCATTTTTTTTTTCTCTCTTCTCCTTTGAAGTTATTAACCCTTTCGCGCTGTTTAACATTTTTTTTTTCGTTTCTTGGCCCTCTTTTAAGCCAACTAAGGCCCCAAAGGAACATTGCCAAAGAGACCGGGGAGACTTTTCTTAGACCCCATTTTCATAAATCCACGTATATCATAGCATGAGATGTTACATACACCTACAGAAAGCCTAGTTTTCAACCCAGAAGCTTTCAAAGTGATTGACAGTAACACGAGAGGCACACTTTGGGCTTTTCTGGTCATATTCGCCGTGAACTATGCCATAATATGTCTGATTTTTTGAAAACGGGGTCAGCGTTATTTTCAGCGCTCTGTGCGAAATTCGCCGTAAACGTTTTTTTCTCGCCAGACACTATCTCCAAAGTAGACGATATAAAAACTAAAGGAAATGTCATTTTTTTTTTCTCTCTTCTCCTTTGAAGTTATTAACCCTTTCGCGCTGTTTAACATTTTTTTTTTCGTTTCTTGGCCCTCTTTTAAGCCAACTAAGGCCCCAAAGGAACATTGCCAAAGAGACCGGGGAGACTTTTCTTAGACCCCATTTTCATAAATCCACGTATATCATAGCATGAGATGTTACATACACCTACAGAAAGCCTAGTTTTCAACCCAGAAGCTTTCAAAGTGATTGACAGTAACACGAGAGGCACACTTTGGGCTTTTCTGGTCATATTCGCCGTGAACTATGCCATAATATGTCTGATTTTTTGAAAACGGGGTCAGCGTTATTTTCAGCGCTCTGTGCGAAATTCGCCGTAAACGTTTTTTTCTCGCCAGACACTATCTCCAAAGTAGACGATATAAAAACTAAAGGAAATGTCATTTTTTTTTTCTCTCTTCTCCTTTGAAGTTATTAACCCTTTCGCGCTGTTTAACATTTTTTTTTTCGTTTCTCGGCCCTCTTTTAAGCCAACTAAGGCCCCAAAGGAACATTGCCAAAGAGACCGGGGAGACTTTTCTTAGACCCCATTTTCATAAATCCACGTATATCATAGCATGAGATGTTACATACACCTACAGAAAGCCTAGTTTTCAACCCAGAAGCTTTCAAAGTGATTGACAGTAACACGAGAGGCACACTTTGGGCTTTTCTGGTCATATTCGCCGTGAACTATGCCATAATATGTCTGATTTTTTGAAAACGGGGTCAGCGTTATTTTCAGCGCTCTGTGCGAAATTCGCCGTAAACGTTTTTTTTCTCGCCAGACACTATCTCCAAAGTAGACGATATAAAAACTAAAGGAAATGTCATTTTTTTTTTCTCTCTTCTCCTTTGAAGTTATTAACCCTTTCGCGCTGTTTAACATTTTTTTTTTCGTTTCTTGGCCCTCTTTTAAGCCAACTAAGGCCCCAAAGGAACATTGCCAAAGAGACCGGGGAGACTTTTCTTAGACCCCATTTTCATAAATCCACGTATATCATAGCATGAGATGTTACATACACCTACAGAAAGCCTAGTTTTCAACCCAGAAGCTTTCAAAGTGATTGACAGTAACACGAGAGGCACACTTTGGGCTTTTCTGGTCATATTCGCCGTGAACTATGCCATAATATGTCTGATTTTTTGAAAACGGGGTCAGCGTTATTTTCAGCGCTCTGTGCGAAATTCGCCGTAAACGTTTTTTTCTCGCCAGACACTATCTCCAAAGTAGACGATATAAAAACTAAAGGAAATGTCATTTTTTTTTTCTCTCTTCTCCTTTGAAGTTATTAACCCTTTCGCGCTGTTTAACATTTTTTTTTTCGTTTCTTGGCCCTCTTTTAAGCCAACTAAGGCCCCAAAGGAACATTGCCAAAGAGACCGGGGAGACTTTTCTTAGACCCCATTTTCATAAATCCACGTATATCATAGCATGAGATGTTACATACACCTACAGAAAGCCTAGTTTTCAACCCAGAAGCTTTCAAAGTGATTGACAGTAACACGAGAGGCACACTTTGGGCTTTTCTGGTCATATTCGCCGTGAACTATGCCATAATATGTCTGATTTTTTGAAAACGGGGTCAGCGTTATTTTCAGCGCTCTGTGCGAAATTCGCCGTAAACGTTTTTTTCTCGCCAGACACTATCTCCAAAGTAGACGATATAAAAACTAAAGGAAATGTCATTTTTTTTTTCTCTCTTCTCCTTTGAAGTTATTAACCCTTTCGCGCTGTTTAACATTTTTTTTTTCGTTTCTCGGCCCTCTTTTAAGCCAACTAAGGCCCCAAAGGAACATTGCCAAAGAGACCGGGGAGACTTTTCTTAGACCCCATTTTCATAAATCCACGTATATCATAGCATGAGATGTTACATACACCTACAGAAAGCCTAGTTTTCAACCCAGAAGCTTTCAAAGTGATTGACAGTAACACGAGAGGCACACTTTGGGCTTTTCTGGTCATATTCGCCGTGAACTATGCCATAATATGTCTGATTTTTTGAAAACGGGGTCAGCGTTATTTTCAGCGCTCTGTGCGAAATTCGCCGTAAACGTTTTTTTCTCGCCAGACACTATCTCCAAAGTAGACGATATAAAAACTAAAGGAAATGTCATTTTTTTTTTTCTCTCTTCTCCTTTGAAGTTATTAACCCTTTCGCGCTGTTTAACATTTTTTTTTTCGTTTCTTGGCCCTCTTTTAAGCCAACTAAGGCCCCAAAGGAACATTGCCAAAGAGACCGGGGAGACTTTTCTTAGACCCCATTTTCATAAATCCACGTATATCATAGCATGAGATGTTACATACACCTACAGAAAGCCTAGTTTTCAACCCAGAAGCTTTCAAAGTGATTGACAGTAACACGAGAGGCACACTTTGGGCTTTTCTGGTCATATTCGCCGTGAACTATGCCATAATATGTCTGATTTTTTGAAAACGGGGTCAGCGTTATTTTCAGCGCTCTGTGCGAAATTCGCCGTAAACGTTTTTTTCTCGCCAGACACTATCTCCAAAGTAGACGATATAAAAACTAAAGGAAATGTCATTTTTTTTTTCTCTCTTCTCCTTTGAAGTTATTAACCCTTTCGCGCTGTTTAACATTTTTTTTTTCGTTTCTCGGCCCTCTTTTAAGCCAACTAAGGCCCCAAAGGAACATTGCCAAAGAGACCGGGGAGACTTTTCTTAGACCCCATTTTCATAAATCCACGTATATCATAGCATGAGATGTTACATACACCTACAGAAAGCCTAGTTTTCAACCCAGAAGCTTTCAAAGTGATTGACAGTAACACGAGAGGCACACTTTGGGCTTTTCTGGTCATATTCGCCGTGAACTATGCCATAATATGTCTGATTTTTTGAAAACGGGGTCAGCGTTATTTTCAGCGCTCTGTGCGAAATTCGCCGTAAACGTTTTTTTCTCGCCAGACACTATCTCCAAAGTAGACGATATAAAAACTAAAGGAAATGTCATTTTTTTTTTCTCTCTTCTCCTTTGAAGTTATTAACCCTTTCGCGCTGTTTAACATTTTTTTTTTCGTTTCTTGGCCCTCTTTTAAGCCAACTAAGGCCCCAAAGGAACATTGCCAAAGAGACCGGGGAGACTTTTCTTAGACCCCATTTTCATAAATCCACGTATATCATAGCATGAGATGTTACATACACCTACAGAAAGCCTAGTTTTCAACCCAGAAGCTTTCAAAGTGATTGACAGTAACACGAGAGGCACACTTTGGGCTTTTCTGGTCATATTCGCCGTGAACTATGCCATAATATGTCTGATTTTTTGAAAACGGGGTCAGCGTTATTTTCAGCGCTCTGTGCGAAATTCGCCGTAAACGTTTTTTTCTCGCCAGACACTATCTCCAAAGTAGACGATATAAAAACTAAAGGAAATGTCATTTTTTTTTTCTCTCTTCTCCTTTGAAGTTATTAACCCTTTCGCGCTGTTTAACATTTTTTTTTTCGTTTCTTGGCCCTCTTTTAAGCCAACTAAGGCCCCAAAGGAACATTGCCAAAGAGACCGGGGAGACTTTTCTTAGACCCCATTTTCATAAATCCACGTATATCATAGCATGAGATGTTACATACACCTACAGAAAGCCTAGTTTTCAACCCAGAAGCTTTCAAAGTGATTGACAGTAACACGAGAGGCACACTTTGGGCTTTTCTGGTCATATTCGCCGTGAACTATGCCATAATATGTCTGATTTTTTGAAAACGGGGTCAGCGTTATTTTCAGCGCTCTGTGCGAAATTCGCCGTAAACGTTTTTTTCTCGCCAGACACTATCTCCAAAGTAGACGATATAAAAACTAAAGGAAATGTCATTTTTTTTTTCTCTCTTCTCCTTTGAAGTTATTAACCCTTTCGCGCTGTTTAACATTTTTTTTTTCGTTTCTTGGCCCTCTTTTAAGCCAACTAAGGCCCCAAAGGAACATTGCCAAAGAGACCGGGGAGACTTTTCTTAGACCCCATTTTCATAAATCCACGTATATCATAGCATGAGATGTTACATACACCTACAGAAAGCCTAGTTTTCAACCCAGAAGCTTTCAAAGTGATTGACAGTAACACGAGAGGCACACTTTGGGCTTTTCTGGTCATATTCGCCGTGAACTATGCCATAATATGTCTGATTTTTTGAAAACGGGGTCAGCGTTATTTTCAGCGCTCTGTGCGAAATTCGCCGTAAACGTTTTGTTATCGCCAGAAACTATCTCCAAAGTAGACGATATAAAAACTAAAGGAAATGTCATTTTTTTTTTCTCTCTTCTCCTTTGAAGTTATTAACCCTTTCGCGCTGTTTAACATTTTTTTTTCGTTTCTCGGCCCTCTTTTAAGCCAACTAAGGCCCCAAAGGAACATTGCCAAAGAGACCGGGGAGACTTTTCTTAGACCCCATTTTCATAAATCCACGTATATCATAGCATGAGATGTTACATACACCTACAGAAAGCCTAGTTTTCAACCCAGAAGCTTTCAAAGTGATTGACAGTAACACGAGAGGCACACTTTGGGCTTTTCTGGTCATATTCGCCGTGAACTATGCCATAATATGTCTGATTTTTTGAAAACGGGGTCAGCGTTATTTTCAGCGCTCTGTGCGAAATTCGCCGTAAACGTTTTGTTATCGCCAGAAACTATCTCCAAAGTAGACGATATAAAAACTAAAGGAAATGTCATTTTTTTTTTCTCTCTTCTCCTTTGAAGTTATTAACCCTTTCGCGCTGTTTAACATTTTTTTTTTCGTTTCTCGGTCCTCTTTTAAGCCAACTAAGGCCCCAAAGGAACATTGCCAAAGAGACCGGGGAGACTTTTCTTAGACCCCATTTTCATAAATCCACGTATATCATAGCATGAGATGTTACATACACCTACAGAAAGCCTAGTTTTCAACCCAGAAGCTTTCAAAGTGATTGACAGTAACACGAGAGGCACACTTTGGGCTTTTCTGGTCATATTCGCCGTGAACTATGCCATAATATGTCTGATTTTTTGAAAACGGGGTCAGCGTTATTTTCAGCGCTCTGTGCGAAATTCGCCGTAAACGTTTTTTTCTCGCCAGAAACTATCTCCAAAGTAGACGATATAAAAACTAAAGGAAATGTCATTTTTTTTTTCTCTCTTCTCCTTTGAAGTTATTAACCCTTTCGCGCTGTTTAACATTTTTTTTTCGTTTCTCGGCCCTCTTTTAAGCCAACTAAGGCCCCAAAGGAACATTGCCAAAGAGACCGGGGAGACTTTTCTTAGACCCCATTTTCATAAATCCACGTATATCATAGCATGAGATGTTACATACACCTACAGAAAGCCTAGTTTTCAACCCAGAAGCTTTCAAAGTGATTGACAGTAACACGAGAGGCACACTTTGGGCTTTTCTGGTCATATTCGCCGTGAACTATGCCATAATATGTCTGATTTTTTGAAAACGGGGTCAGCGTTATTTTCAGCGCTCTGTGCGAAATTCGCCGTAAACGTTTTGTTATCGCCAGAAACTATCTCCAAAGTAGACGATATAAAAACTAAAGGAAATGTCATTTTTTTTTTCTCTCTTCTTCTTTGAAGTTATTAACCCTTTCGCGCTGTTTAACATTTTTTTTTTCGTTTCTCGGTCCTCTTTTAAGCCAACTAAGGCCCCAAAGGAACATTGCCAAAGAGACCGGGGAGACTTTTCTTAGACCCCATTTTCATAAATCCACGTATATCATAGCATGAGATGTTACATACACCTACAGAAAGCCTAGTTTTCAACCCAGAAGCTTTCAAAGTGATTGACAGTAACACGAGAGGCACACTTTGGGCTTTTCTGGTCATATTCGCCGTGAACTATGCCATAATATGTCTGATTTTTTGAAAACGGGGTCAGCGTTATTTTCAGCGCTCTGTGCGAAATTCGCCGTAAACGTTTTTTTCTCGCCAGAAACTATCTCCAAAGTAGACGATATAAAAACTAAAGGAAATGTCATTTTTTTTTTCTCTCTTCTCCTTTGAAGTTATTAACCCTTTCGCGCTGTTTAACATTTTTTTTTCGTTTCTCGGCCCTCTTTTAAGCCAACTAAGGCCCCAAAGGAACATTGCCAAAGAGACCGGGGAGACTTTTCTTAGACCCCATTTTCATAAATCCACGTATATCATAGCATGAGATGTTACATACACCTACAGAAAGCCTAGTTTTCAACCCAGAAGCTTTCAAAGTGATTGACAGTAACACGAGAGGCACACTTTGGGCTTTTCTGGTCATATTCGCCGTGAACTATGCCATAATATGTCTGATTTTTTGAAAACGGGGTCAGCGTTATTTTCAGCGCTCTGTGCGAAATTCGCCGTAAACGTTTTGTTATCGCCAGAAACTATCTCCAAAGTAGACGATATAAAAACTAAAGGAAATGTCATTTTTTTTTTCTCTCTTCTCCTTTGAAGTTATTAACCCTTTCGCGCTGTTTAACATTTTTTTTTTCGTTTCTCGGTCCTCTTTTAAGCCAACTAAGGCCCCAAAGGAACATTGCCAAAGAGACCGGGGAGACTTTTCTTAGACCCCATTTTCATAAATCCACGTATATCATAGCATGAGATGTTACATACACCTACAGAAAGCCTAGTTTTCAACCCAGAAGCTTTCAAAGTGATTGACAGTAACACGAGAGGCACACTTTGGGCTTTTCTGGTCATATTCGCCGTGAACTATGCCATAATATGTCTGATTTTTTGAAAACGGGGTCAGCGTTATTTTCAGCGCTCTGTGCGAAATTCGCCGTAAACGTTTTTTTCTCGCCAGACACTATCTCCAAAGTAGACGATATAAAAACTAAAGGAAATGTCATTTTTTTTTTCTCTCTTCTCCTTTGAAGTTATTAACCCTTTCGCGCTGTTTAACATTTTTTTTTTCGTTTCTTGGCCCTCTTTTAAGCCAACTAAGGCCCCAAAGGAACATTGCCAAAGAGACCGGGGAGACTTTTCTTAGACCCCATTTTCATAAATCCACGTATATCATAGCATGAGATGTTACATACACCTACAGAAAGCCTAGTTTTCAACCCAGAAGCTTTCAAAGTGATTGACAGTAACACGAGAGGCACACTTTGGGCTTTTCTGGTCATATTCGCCGTGAACTATGCCATAATATGTCTGATTTTTTGAAAACGGGGTCAGCGTTATTTTCAGCGCTCTGTGCGAAATTCGCCGTAAACGTTTTGTTATCGCCAGAAACTATCTCCAAAGTAGACGATATAAAAACTAAAGGAAATGTCATTTTTTTTTTCTCTCTTCTCCTTTGAAGTTATTAACCCTTTCGCGCTGTTTAACATTTTTTTTTCGTTTCTCGGCCCTCTTTTAAGCCAACTAAGGCCCCAAAGGAACATTGCCAAAGAGACCGGGGAGACTTTTCTTAGACCCCATTTTCATAAATCCACGTATATCATAGCATGAGATGTTACATACACCTACAGAAAGCCTAGTTTTCAACCCAGAAGCTTTCAAAGTGATTGACAGTAACACGAGAGGCACACTTTGGGCTTTTCTGGTCATATTCGCCGTGAACTATGCCATAATATGTCTGATTTTTTGAAAACGGGGTCAGCGTTATTTTCAGCGCTCTGTGCGAAATTCGCCGTAAACGTTTTTTTCTCGCCAGAAACTATCTCCAAAGTAGACGATATAAAAACTAAAGGAAATGTCATTTTTTTTTTCTCTCTTCTCCTTTGAAGTTATTAACCCTTTCGCGCTGTTTAACATTTTTTTTTCGTTTCTCGGCCCTCTTTTAAGCCAACTAAGGCCCCAAAGGAACATTGCCAAAGAGACCGGGGAGACTTTTCTTAGACCCCATTTTCATAAATCCACGTATATCATAGCATGAGATGTTACATACACCTACAGAAAGCCTAGTTTTCAACCCAGAAGCTTTCAAAGTGATTGACAGTAACACGAGAGGCACACTTTGGGCTTTTCTGGTCATATTCGCCGTGAACTATGCCATAATATGTCTGATTTTTTGAAAACGGGGTCAGCGTTATTTTCAGCGCTCTGTGCGAAATTCGCCGTAAACGTTTTGTTATCGCCAGAAACTATCTCCAAAGTAGACGATATAAAAACTAAAGGAAATGTCATTTTTTTTTTCTCTCTTCTTCTTTGAAGTTATTAACCCTTTCGCGCTGTTTAACATTTTTTTTTTCGTTTCTCGGTCCTCTTTTAAGCCAACTAAGGCCCCAAAGGAACATTGCCAAAGAGACCGGGGAGACTTTTCTTAGACCCCATTTTCATAAATCCACGTATATCATAGCATGAGATGTTACATACACCTACAGAAAGCCTAGTTTTCAACCCAGAAGCTTTCAAAGTGATTGACAGTAACACGAGAGGCACACTTTGGGCTTTTCTGGTCATATTCGCCGTGAACTATGCCATAATATGTCTGATTTTTTGAAAACGGGGTCAGCGTTATTTTCAGCGCTCTGTGCGAAATTCGCCGTAAACGTTTTGTTATCGCCAGAAACTATCTCCAAAGTAGACGATATAAAAACTAAAGGAAATGTCATTTTTTTTTTCTCTCTTCTTCTTTGAAGTTATTAACCCTTTCGCGCTGTTTAACATTTTTTTTTTCGTTTCTCGGTCCTCTTTTAAGCCAACTAAGGCCCCAAAGGAACATTGCCAAAGAGACCGGGGAGACTTTTCTTAGACCCCATTTTCATAAATCCACGTATATCATAGCATGAGATGTTACATACACCTACAGAAAGCCTAGTTTTCAACCCAGAAGCTTTCAAAGTGATTGACAGTAACACGAGAGGCACACTTTGGGCTTTTCTGGTCATATTCGCCGTGAACTATGCCATAATATGTCTGATTTTTTGAAAACGGGGTCAGCGTTATTTTCAGCGCTCTGTGCGAAATTCGCCGTAAACGTTTTTTTCTCGCCAGAAACTATCTCCAAAGTAGACGATATAAAAACTAAAGGAAATGTCATTTTTTTTTTCTCTCTTCTCCTTTGAAGTTATTAACCCTTTCGCGCTGTTTAACATTTTTTTTTCGTTTCTCGGCCCTCTTTTAAGCCAACTAAGGCCCCAAAGGAACATTGCCAAAGAGACCGGGGAGACTTTTCTTAGACCCCATTTTCATAAATCCACGTATATCATAGCATGAGATGTTACATACACCTACAGAAAGCCTAGTTTTCAACCCAGAAGCTTTCAAAGTGATTGACAGTAACACGAGAGGCACACTTTGGGCTTTTCTGGTCATATTCGCCGTGAACTATGCCATAATATGTCTGATTTTTTGAAAACGGGGTCAGCGTTATTTTCAGCGCTCTGTGCGAAATTCGCCGTAAACGTTTTGTTATCGCCAGAAACTATCTCCAAAGTAGACGATATAAAAACTAAAGGAAATGTCATTTTTTTTTTCTCTCTTCTCCTTTGAAGTTATTAACCCTTTCGCGCTGTTTAACATTTTTTTTTTCGTTTCTCGGTCCTCTTTTAAGCCAACTAAGGCCCCAAAGGAACATTGCCAAAGAGACCGGGGAGACTTTTCTTAGACCCCATTTTCATAAATCCACGTATATCATAGCATGAGATGTTACATACACCTACAGAAAGCCTAGTTTTCAACCCAGAAGCTTTCAAAGTGATTGACAGTAACACGAGAGGCACACTTTGGGCTTTTCTGGTCATATTCGCCGTGAACTATGCCATAATATGTCTGATTTTTTGAAAACGGGGTCAGCGTTATTTTCAGCGCTCTGTGCGAAATTCGCCGTAAACGTTTTTTTCTCGCCAGAAACTATCTCCAAAGTAGACGATATAAAAACTAAAGGAAATGTCATTTTTTTTTTCTCTCTTCTCCTTTGAAGTTATTAACCCTTTCGCGCTGTTTAACATTTTTTTTTCGTTTCTCGGCCCTCTTTTAAGCCAACTAAGGCCCCAAAGGAACATTGCCAAAGAGACCGGGGAGACTTTTCTTAGACCCCATTTTCATAAATCCACGTATATCATAGCATGAGATGTTACATACACCTACAGAAAGCCTAGTTTTCAACCCAGAAGCTTTCAAAGTGATTGACAGTAACACGAGAGGCACACTTTGGGCTTTTCTGGTCATATTCGCCGTGAACTATGCCATAATATGTCTGATTTTTTGAAAACGGGGTCAGCGTTATTTTCAGCGCTCTGTGCGAAATTCGCCGTAAACGTTTTGTTATCGCCAGAAACTATCTCCAAAGTAGACGATATAAAAACTAAAGGAAATGTCATTTTTTTTTTCTCTCTTCTCCTTTGAAGTTATTAACCCTTTCGCGCTGTTTAACATTTTTTTTTTCGTTTCTCGGTCCTCTTTTAAGCCAACTAAGGCCCCAAAGGAACATTGCCAAAGAGACCGGGGAGACTTTTCTTAGACCCCATTTTCATAAATCCACGTATATCATAGCATGAGATGTTACATACACCTACAGAAAGCCTAGTTTTCAACCCAGAAGCTTTCAAAGTGATTGACAGTAACACGAGAGGCACACTTTGGGCTTTTCTGGTCATATTCGCCGTGAACTATGCCATAATATGTCTGATTTTTTGAAAACGGGGTCAGCGTTATTTTCAGCGCTCTGTGCGAAATTCGCCGTAAACGTTTTGTTATCGCCAGAAACTATCTCCAAAGTAGACGATATAAAAACTAAAGGAAATGTCATTTTTTTTTTCTCTCTTCTCCTTTGAAGTTATTAACCCTTTCGCGCTGTTTAACATTTTTTTTTCGTTTCTCGGCCCTCTTTTAAGCCAACTAAGGCCCCAAAGGAACATTGCCAAAGAGACCGGGGAGACTTTTCTTAGACCCCATTTTCATAAATCCACGTATATCATAGCATGAGATGTTACATACACCTACAGAAAGCCTAGTTTTCAACCCAGAAGCTTTCAAAGTGATTGACAGTAACACGAGAGGCACACTTTGGGCTTTTCTGGTCATATTCGCCGTGAACTATGCCATAATATGTCTGATTTTTTGAAAACGGGGTCAGCGTTATTTTCAGCGCTCTGTGCGAAATTCGCCGTAAACGTTTTGTTATCGCCAGAAACTATCTCCAAAGTAGACGATATAAAAACTAAAGGAAATGTCATTTTTTTTTTCTCTCTTCTCCTTTGAAGTTATTAACCCTTTCGCGCTGTTTAACATTTTTTTTTTCGTTTCTCGGTCCTCTTTTAAGCCAACTAAGGCCCCAAAGGAACATTGCCAAAGAGACCGGGGAGACTTTTCTTAGACCCCATTTTCATAAATCCACGTATATCATAGCATGAGATGTTACATACACCTACAGAAAGCCTAGTTTTCAACCCAGAAGCTTTCAAAGTGATTGACAGTAACACGAGAGGCACACTTTGGGCTTTTCTGGTCATATTCGCCGTGAACTATGCCATAATATGTCTGATTTTTTGAAAACGGGGTCAGCGTTATTTTCAGCGCTCTGTGCGAAATTCGCCGTAAACGTTTTGTTATCGCCAGAAACTATCTCCAAAGTAGACGATATAAAAACTAAAGGAAATGTCATTTTTTTTTTCTCTCTTCTCCTTTGAAGTTATTAACCCTTTCGCGCTGTTTAACATTTTTTTTTCGTTTCTCGGCCCTCTTTTAAGCCAACTAAGGCCCCAAAGGAACATTGCCAAAGAGACCGGGGAGACTTTTCTTAGACCCCATTTTCATAAATCCACGTATATCATAGCATGAGATGTTACATACACCTACAGAAAGCCTAGTTTTCAACCCAGAAGCTTTCAAAGTGATTGACAGTAACACGAGAGGCACACTTTGGGCTTTTCTGGTCATATTCGCCGTGAACTATGCCATAATATGTCTGATTTTTTGAAAACGGGGTCAGCGTTATTTTCAGCGCTCTGTGCGAAATTCGCCGTAAACGTTTTGTTATCGCCAGAAACTATCTCCAAAGTAGACGATATAAAAACTAAAGGAAATGTCATTTTTTTTTTCTCTCTTCTCCTTTGAAGTTATTAACCCTTTCGCGCTGTTTAACATTTTTTTTTTCGTTTCTCGGTCCTCTTTTAAGCCAACTAAGGCCCCAAAGGAACATTGCCAAAGAGACCGGGGAGACTTTTCTTAGACCCCATTTTCATAAATCCACGTATATCATAGCATGAGATGTTACATACACCTACAGAAAGCCTAGTTTTCAACCCAGAAGCTTTCAAAGTGATTGACAGTAACACGAGAGGCACACTTTGGGCTTTTCTGGTCATATTCGCCGTGAACTATGCCATAATATGTCTGATTTTTTGAAAACGGGGTCAGCGTTATTTTCAGCGCTCTGTGCGAAATTCGCCGTAAACGTTTTTTTCTCGCCAGAAACTATCTCCAAAGTAGACGATATAAAAACTAAAGGAAATGTCATTTTTTTTTTCTCTCTTCTCCTTTGAAGTTATTAACCCTTTCGCGCTGTTTAACATTTTTTTTTCGTTTCTCGGCCCTCTTTTAAGCCAACTAAGGCCCCAAAGGAACATTGCCAAAGAGACCGGGGAGACTTTTCTTAGACCCCATTTTCATAAATCCACGTATATCATAGCATGAGATGTTACATACACCTACAGAAAGCCTAGTTTTCAACCCAGAAGCTTTCAAAGTGATTGACAGTAACACGAGAGGCACACTTTGGGCTTTTCTGGTCATATTCGCCGTGAACTATGCCATAATATGTCTGATTTTTTGAAAACGGGGTCAGCGTTATTTTCAGCGCTCTGTGCGAAATTCGCCGTAAACGTTTTGTTATCGCCAGAAACTATCTCCAAAGTAGACGATATAAAAACTAAAGGAAATGTCATTTTTTTTTTCTCTCTTCTCCTTTGAAGTTATTAACCCTTTCGCGCTGTTTAACATTTTTTTTTTCGTTTCTCGGTCCTCTTTTAAGCCAACTAAGGCCCCAAAGGAACATTGCCAAAGAGACCGGGGAGACTTTTCTTAGACCCCATTTTCATAAATCCACGTATATCATAGCATGAGATGTTACATACACCTACAGAAAGCCTAGTTTTCAACCCAGAAGCTTTCAAAGTGATTGACAGTAACACGAGAGGCACACTTTGGGCTTTTCTGGTCATATTCGCCGTGAACTATGCCATAATATGTCTGATTTTTTGAAAACGGGGTCAGCGTTATTTTCAGCGCTCTGTGCGAAATTCGCCGTAAACGTTTTTTTCTCGCCAGAAACTATCTCCAAAGTAGACGATATAAAAACTAAAGGAAATGTCATTTTTTTTTTCTCTCTTCTCCTTTGAAGTTATTAACCCTTTCGCGCTGTTTAACATTTTTTTTTCGTTTCTCGGCCCTCTTTTAAGCCAACTAAGGCCCCAAAGGAACATTGCCAAAGAGACCGGGGAGACTTTTCTTAGACCCCATTTTCATAAATCCACGTATATCATAGCATGAGATGTTACATACACCTACAGAAAGCCTAGTTTTCAACCCAGAAGCTTTCAAAGTGATTGACAGTAACACGAGAGGCACACTTTGGGCTTTTCTGGTCATATTCGCCGTGAACTATGCCATAATATGTCTGATTTTTTGAAAACGGGGTCAGCGTTATTTTCAGCGCTCTGTGCGAAATTCGCCGTAAACGTTTTGTTATCGCCAGAAACTATCTCCAAAGTAGACGATATAAAAACTAAAGGAAATGTCATTTTTTTTTTCTCTCTTCTCCTTTGAAGTTATTAACCCTTTCGCGCTGTTTAACATTTTTTTTTCGTTTCTCGGCCCTCTTTTAAGCCAACTAAGGCCCCAAAGGAACATTGCCAAAGAGACCGGGGAGACTTTTCTTAGACCCCATTTTCATAAATCCACGTATATCATAGCATGAGATGTTACATACACCTACAGAAAGCCTAGTTTTCAACCCAGAAGCTTTCAAAGTGATTGACAGTAACACGAGAGGCACACTTTGGGCTTTTCTGGTCATATTCGCCGTGAACTATGCCATAATATGTCTGATTTTTTGAAAACGGGGTCAGCGTTATTTTCAGCGCTCTGTGCGAAATTCGCCGTAAACGTTTTGTTATCGCCAGAAACTATCTCCAAAGTAGACGATATAAAAACTAAAGGAAATGTCATTTTTTTTTTCTCTCTTCTCCTTTGAAGTTATTAACCCTTTCGCGCTGTTTAACATTTTTTTTTCGTTTCTCGGCCCTCTTTTAAGCCAACTAAGGCCCCAAAGGAACATTGCCAAAGAGACCGGGGAGACTTTTCTTAGACCCCATTTTCATAAATCCACGTATATCATAGCATGAGATGTTACATACACCTACAGAAAGCCTAGTTTTCAACCCAGAAGCTTTCAAAGTGATTGACAGTAACACGAGAGGCACACTTTGGGCTTTTCTGGTCATATTCGCCGTGAACTATGCCATAATATGTCTGATTTTTTGAAAACGGGGTCAGCGTTATTTTCAGCGCTCTGTGCGAAATTCGCCGTAAACGTTTTGTTATCGCCAGAAACTATCTCCAAAGTAGACGATATAAAAACTAAAGGAAATGTCATTTTTTTTTTCTCTCTTCTCCTTTGAAGTTATTAACCCTTTCGCGCTGTTTAACATTTTTTTTTCGTTTCTCGGCCCTCTTTTAAGCCAACTAAGGCCCCAAAGGAACATTGCCAAAGAGACCGGGGAGACTTTTCTTAGACCCCATTTTCATAAATCCACGTATATCATAGCATGAGATGTTACATACACCTACAGAAAGCCTAGTTTTCAACCCAGAAGCTTTCAAAGTGATTGACAGTAACACGAGAGGCACACTTTGGGCTTTTCTGGTCATATTCGCCGTGAACTATGCCATAATATGTCTGATTTTTTGAAAACGGGGTCAGCGTTATTTTCAGCGCTCTGTGCGAAATTCGCCGTAAACGTTTTGTTATCGCCAGAAACTATCTCCAAAGTAGACGATATAAAAACTAAAGGAAATGTCATTTTTTTTTTCTCTCTTCTTCTTTGAAGTTATTAACCCTTTCGCGCTGTTTAACATTTTTTTTTTCGTTTCTCGGTCCTCTTTTAAGCCAACTAAGGCCCCAAAGGAACATTGCCAAAGAGACCGGGGAGACTTTTCTTAGACCCCATTTTCATAAATCCACGTATATCATAGCATGAGATGTTACATACACCTACAGAAAGCCTAGTTTTCAACCCAGAAGCTTTCAAAGTGATTGACAGTAACACGAGAGGCACACTTTGGGCTTTTCTGGTCATATTCGCCGTGAACTATGCCATAATATGTCTGATTTTTTGAAAACGGGGTCAGCGTTATTTTCAGCGCTCTGTGCGAAATTCGCCGTAAACGTTTTGTTATCGCCAGAAACTATCTCCAAAGTAGACGATATAAAAACTAAAGGAAATGTCATTTTTTTTTTCTCTCTTCTTCTTTGAAGTTATTAACCCTTTCGCGCTGTTTAACATTTTTTTTTTCGTTTCTCGGTCCTCTTTTAAGCCAACTAAGGCCCCAAAGGAACATTGCCAAAGAGACCGGGGAGACTTTTCTTAGACCCCATTTTCATAAATCCACGTATATCATAGCATAAGATGTTACATACACCTACAGAAAGCCTAGTTTTCAACCCAGAAGCTTTCAAAGTGATTGACAGTAACACGAGAGGCACACTTTGGGCTTTTCTGGTCATATTCGCCGTGAACTATGCCATAATATGTCTGATTTTTTGAAAACGGGGTCAGCGTTATTTTCAGCGCTCTGTGCGAAATTCGCCGTAAACGTTTTTTTCTCGCCAGAAACTATCTCCAAAGTAGACGATATAAAAACTAAAGGAAATGTCATTTTTTTTTTCTCTCTTCTCCTTTGAAGTTATTAACCCTTTCGCGCTGTTTAACATTTTTTTTTCGTTTCTCGGCCCTCTTTTAAGCCAACTAAGGCCCCAAAGGAACATTGCCAAAGAGACCGGGGAGACTTTTCTTAGACCCCATTTTCATAAATCCACGTATATCATAGCATGAGATGTTACATACACCTACAGAAAGCCTAGTTTTCAACCCAGAAGCTTTCAAAGTGATTGACAGTAACACGAGAGGCACACTTTGGGCTTTTCTGGTCATATTCGCCGTGAACTATGCCATAATATGTCTGATTTTTTGAAAACGGGGTCAGCGTTATTTTCAGCGCTCTGTGCGAAATTCGCCGTAAACGTTTTGTTATCGCCAGAAACTATCTCCAAAGTAGACGATATAAAAACTAAAGGAAATGTCATTTTTTTTTTCTCTCTTCTCCTTTGAAGTTATTAACCCTTTCGCGCTGTTTAACATTTTTTTTTCGTTTCTCGGCCCTCTTTTAAGCCAACTAAGGCCCCAAAGGAACATTGCCAAAGAGACCGGGGAGACTTTTCTTAGACCCCATTTTCATAAATCCACGTATATCATAGCATGAGATGTTACATACACCTACAGAAAGCCTAGTTTTCAACCCAGAAGCTTTCAAAGTGATTGACAGTAACACGAGAGGCACACTTTGGGCTTTTCTGGTCATATTCGCCGTGAACTATGCCATAATATGTCTGATTTTTTGAAAACGGGGTCAGCGTTATTTTCAGCGCTCTGTGCGAAATTCGCCGTAAACGTTTTGTTATCGCCAGAAACTATCTCCAAAGTAGACGATATAAAAACTAAAGGAAATGTCATTTTTTTTTTCTCTCTTCTCCTTTGAAGTTATTAACCCTTTCGCGCTGTTTAACATTTTTTTTTCGTTTCTCGGCCCTCTTTTAAGCCAACTAAGGCCCCAAAGGAACATTGCCAAAGAGACCGGGGAGACTTTTCTTAGACCCCATTTTCATAAATCCACGTATATCATAGCATGAGATGTTACATACACCTACAGAAAGCCTAGTTTTCAACCCAGAAGCTTTCAAAGTGATTGACAGTAACACGAGAGGCACACTTTGGGCTTTTCTGGTCATATTCGCCGTGAACTATGCCATAATATGTCTGATTTTTTGAAAACGGGGTCAGCGTTATTTTCAGCGCTCTGTGCGAAATTCGCCGTAAACGTTTTGTTATCGCCAGAAACTATCTCCAAAGTAGACGATATAAAAACTAAAGGAAATGTCATTTTTTTTTTCTCTCTTCTCCTTTGAAGTTATTAACCCTTTCGCGCTGTTTAACATTTTTTTTTCGTTTCTCGGCCCTCTTTTAAGCCAACTAAGGCCCCAAAGGAACATTGCCAAAGAGACCGGGGAGACTTTTCTTAGACCCCATTTTCATAAATCCACGTATATCATAGCATGAGATGTTACATACACCTACAGAAAGCCTAGTTTTCAACCCAGAAGCTTTCAAAGTGATTGACAGTAACCCGAGAGGCACACTTTGGGCTTTTCTGGTCATATTCGCCGTGAACTATGCCATAATATGTCTGATTTTTTGAAAACGGGGTCAGCGTTATTTTCAGCGCTCTGTGCGAAATTCGCCGTAAACGTTTTTTTCTCGCCAGACACTATCTCCAAAGTAGACGATATAAAAACTAAAGGAAATGTCATTTTTTTTTTTCTCTCTTCTCCTTTGAAGTTATTAACCCTTTCGCGCTGTTTAACATTTTTTTTTTCGTTTCTTGGCCCTCTTTTAAGCCAACTAAGGCCCCAAAGGAACATTGCCAAAGAGACCGGGGAGACTTTTCTTAGACCCCATTTTCATAAATCCACGTATATCATAGCATGAGATGTTACATACACCTACAGAAAGCCTAGTTTTCAACCCAGAAGCTTTCAAAGTGATTGACAGTAACACGAGAGGCACACTTTGGGCTTTTCTGGTCATATTCGCCGTGAACTATGCCATAATATGTCTGATTTTTTGAAAACGGGGTCAGCGTTATTTTCAGCGCTCTGTGCGAAATTCGCCGTAAACGTTTTTTTCTCGCCAGACACTATCTCCAAAGTAGACGATATAAAAACTAAAGGAAATGTCATTTTTTTTTTCTCTCTTCTCCTTTGAAGTTATTAACCCTTTCGCGCTGTTTAACATTTTTTTTTTCGTTTCTTGGCCCTCTTTTAAGCCAACTAAGGCCCCAAAGGAACATTGCCAAAGAGACCGGGGAGACTTTTCTTAGACCCCATTTTCATAAATCCACGTATATCATAGCATGAGATGTTACATACACCTACAGAAAGCCTAGTTTTCAACCCAGAAGCTTTCAAAGTGATTGACAGTAACACGAGAGGCACACTTTGGGCTTTTCTGGTCATATTCGCCGTGAACTATGCCATAATATGTCTGATTTTTTGAAAACGGGGTCAGCGTTATTTTCAGCGCTCTGTGCGAAATTCGCCGTAAACGTTTTTTTCTCGCCAGACACTATCTCCAAAGTAGACGATATAAAAACTAAAGGAAATGTCATTTTTTTTTTCTCTCTTCTCCTTTGAAGTTATTAACCCTTTCGCGCTGTTTAACATTTTTTTTTTTCGTTTCTTGGCCCTCTTTTAAGCCAACTAAGGCCCCAAAGGAACATTGCCAAAGAGACCGGGGAGACTTTTCTTAGACCCCATTTTCATAAATCCACGTATATCATAGCATGAGATGTTACATACACCTACAGAAAGCCTAGTTTTCAACCCAGAAGCTTTCAAAGTGATTGACAGTAACACGAGAGGCACACTTTGGGCTTTTCTGGTCATATTCGCCGTGAACTATGCCATAATATGTCTGATTTTTTGAAAACGGGGTCAGCGTTATTTTCAGCGCTCTGTGCGAAATTCGCCGTAAACGTTTTTTTCTCGCCAGACACTATCTCCAAAGTAGACGATATAAAAACTAAAGGAAATGTCATTTTTTTTTTCTCTCTTCTCCTTTGAAGTTATTAACCCTTTCGCGCTGTTTAACATTTTTTTTTTCGTTTCTTGGCCCTCTTTTAAGCCAACTAAGGCCCCAAAGGAACATTGCCAAAGAGACCGGGGAGACTTTTCTTAGACCCCATTTTCATAAATCCACGTATATCATAGCATGAGATGTTACATACACCTACAGAAAGCCTAGTTTTCAACCCAGAAGCTTTCAAAGTGATTGACAGTAACACGAGAGGCACACTTTGGGCTTTTCTGGTCATATTCGCCGTGAACTATGCCATAATATGTCTGATTTTTTGAAAACGGGGTCAGCGTTATTTTCAGCGCTCTGTGCGAAATTCGCCGTAAACGTTTTTTTCTCGCCAGACACTATCTCCAAAGTAGACGATATAAAAACTAAAGGAAATGTCATTTTTTTTTTCTCTCTTCTCCTTTGAAGTTATTAACCCTTTCGCGCTGTTTAACATTTTTTTTTTCGTTTCTTGGCCCTCTTTTAAGCCAACTAAGGCCCCAAAGGAACATTGCCAAAGAGACCGGGGAGACTTTTCTTAGACCCCATTTTCATAAATCCACGTATATCATAGCATGAGATGTTACATACACCTACAGAAAGCCTAGTTTTCAACCCAGAAGCTTTCAAAGTGATTGACAGTAACCCGAGAGGCACACTTTGGGCTTTTCTGGTCATATTCGCCGTGAACTATGCCATAATATGTCTGATTTTTTGAAAACGGGGTCAGCGTTATTTTCAGCGCTCTGTGCGAAATTCGCCGTAAACGTTTTTTTCTCGCCAGACACTATCTCCAAAGTAGACGATATAAAAACTAAAGGAAATGTCATTTTTTTTTTTCTCTCTTCTCCTTTGAAGTTATTAACCCTTTCGCGCTGTTTAACATTTTTTTTTTCGTTTCTTGGCCCTCTTTTAAGCCAACTAAGGCCCCAAAGGAACATTGCCAAAGAGACCGGGGAGACTTTTCTTAGACCCCATTTTCATAAATCCACGTATATCATAGCATGAGATGTTACATACACCTACAGAAAGCCTAGTTTTCAACCCAGAAGCTTTCAAAGTGATTGACAGTAACACGAGAGGCACACTTTGGGCTTTTCTGGTCATATTCGCCGTGAACTATGCCATAATATGTCTGATTTTTTGAAAACGGGGTCAGCGTTATTTTCAGCGCTCTGTGCGAAATTCGCCGTAAACGTTTTTTTCTCGCCAGACACTATCTCCAAAGTAGACGATATAAAAACTAAAGGAAATGTCATTTTTTTTTTCTCTCTTCTCCTTTGAAGTTATTAACCCTTTCGCGCTGTTTAACATTTTTTTTTTCGTTTCTTGGCCCTCTTTTAAGCCAACTAAGGCCCCAAAGGAACATTGCCAAAGAGACCGGGGAGACTTTTCTTAGACCCCATTTTCATAAATCCACGTATATCATAGCATGAGATGTTACATACACCTACAGAAAGCCTAGTTTTCAACCCAGAAGCTTTCAAAGTGATTGACAGTAACACGAGAGGCACACTTTGGGCTTTTCTGGTCATATTCGCCGTGAACTATGCCATAATATGTCTGATTTTTTGAAAACGGGGTCAGCGTTATTTTCAGCGCTCTGTGCGAAATTCGCCGTAAACGTTTTTTTCTCGCCAGACACTATCTCCAAAGTAGACGATATAAAAACTAAAGGAAATGTCATTTTTTTTTTCTCTCTTCTCCTTTGAAGTTATTAACCCTTTCGCGCTGTTTAACATTTTTTTTTTTCGTTTCTTGGCCCTCTTTTAAGCCAACTAAGGCCCCAAAGGAACATTGCCAAAGAGACCGGGGAGACTTTTCTTAGACCCCATTTTCATAAATCCACGTATATCATAGCATGAGATGTTACATACACCTACAGAAAGCCTAGTTTTCAACCCAGAAGCTTTCAAAGTGATTGACAGTAACACGAGAGGCACACTTTGGGCTTTTCTGGTCATATTCGCCGTGAACTATGCCATAATATGTCTGATTTTTTGAAAACGGGGTCAGCGTTATTTTCAGCGCTCTGTGCGAAATTCGCCGTAAACGTTTTTTTCTCGCCAGACACTATCTCCAAAGTAGACGATATAAAAACTAAAGGAAATGTCATTTTTTTTTTCTCTCTTCTCCTTTGAAGTTATTAACCCTTTCGCGCTGTTTAACATTTTTTTTTTCGTTTCTTGGCCCTCTTTTAAGCCAACTAAGGCCCCAAAGGAACATTGCCAAAGAGACCGGGGAGACTTTTCTTAGACCCCATTTTCATAAATCCACGTATATCATAGCATGAGATGTTACATACACCTACAGAAAGCCTAGTTTTCAACCCAGAAGCTTTCAAAGTGATTGACAGTAACACGAGAGGCACACTTTGGGCTTTTCTGGTCATATTCGCCGTGAACTATGCCATAATATGTCTGATTTTTTGAAAACGGGGTCAGCGTTATTTTCAGCGCTCTGTGCGAAATTCGCCGTAAACGTTTTTTTCTCGCCAGACACTATCTCCAAAGTAGACGATATAAAAACTAAAGGAAATGTCATTTTTTTTTTCTCTCTTCTCCTTTGAAGTTATTAACCCTTTCGCGCTGTTTAACATTTTTTTTTTCGTTTCTTGGCCCTCTTTTAAGCCAACTAAGGCCCCAAAGGAACATTGCCAAAGAGACCGGGGAGACTTTTCTTAGACCCCATTTTCATAAATCCACGTATATCATAGCATGAGATGTTACATACACCTACAGAAAGCCTAGTTTTCAACCCAGAAGCTTTCAAAGTGATTGACAGTAACACGAGAGGCACACTTTGGGCTTTTCTGGTCATATTCGCCGTGAACTATGCCATAATATGTCTGATTTTTTGAAAACGGGGTCAGCGTTATTTTCAGCGCTCTGTGCGAAATTCGCCGTAAACGTTTTTTTCTCGCCAGACACTATCTCCAAAGTAGACGATATAAAAACTAAAGGAAATGTCATTTTTTTTTTCTCTCTTCTCCTTTGAAGTTATTAACCCTTTCGCGCTGTTTAACATTTTTTTTTTCGTTTCTTGGCCCTCTTTTAAGCCAACTAAGGCCCCAAAGGAACATTGCCAAAGAGACCGGGGAGACTTTTCTTAGACCCCATTTTCATAAATCCACGTATATCATAGCATGAGATGTTACATACACCTACAGAAAGCCTAGTTTTCAACCCAGAAGCTTTCAAAGTGATTGACAGTAACCCGAGAGGCACACTTTGGGCTTTTCTGGTCATATTCGCCGTGAACTATGCCATAATATGTCTGATTTTTTGAAAACGGGGTCAGCGTTATTTTCAGCGCTCTGTGCGAAATTCGCCGTAAACGTTTTTTTCTCGCCAGACACTATCTCCAAAGTAGACGATATAAAAACTAAAGGAAATGTCATTTTTTTTTTTCTCTCTTCTCCTTTGAAGTTATTAACCCTTTCGCGCTGTTTAACATTTTTTTTTTCGTTTCTTGGCCCTCTTTTAAGCCAACTAAGGCCCCAAAGGAACATTGCCAAAGAGACCGGGGAGACTTTTCTTAGACCCCATTTTCATAAATCCACGTATATCATAGCATGAGATGTTACATACACCTACAGAAAGCCTAGTTTTCAACCCAGAAGCTTTCAAAGTGATTGACAGTAACACGAGAGGCACACTTTGGGCTTTTCTGGTCATATTCGCCGTGAACTATGCCATAATATGTCTGATTTTTTGAAAACGGGGTCAGCGTTATTTTCAGCGCTCTGTGCGAAATTCGCCGTAAACGTTTTTTTCTCGCCAGACACTATCTCCAAAGTAGACGATATAAAAACTAAAGGAAATGTCATTTTTTTTTTCTCTCTTCTCCTTTGAAGTTATTAACCCTTTCGCGCTGTTTAACATTTTTTTTTTCGTTTCTTGGCCCTCTTTTAAGCCAACTAAGGCCCCAAAGGAACATTGCCAAAGAGACCGGGGAGACTTTTCTTAGACCCCATTTTCATAAATCCACGTATATCATAGCATGAGATGTTACATACACCTACAGAAAGCCTAGTTTTCAACCCAGAAGCTTTCAAAGTGATTGACAGTAACACGAGAGGCACACTTTGGGCTTTTCTGGTCATATTCGCCGTGAACTATGCCATAATATGTCTGATTTTTTGAAAACGGGGTCAGCGTTATTTTCAGCGCTCTGTGCGAAATTCGCCGTAAACGTTTTTTTCTCGCCAGACACTATCTCCAAAGTAGACGATATAAAAACTAAAGGAAATGTCATTTTTTTTTCTCTCTTCTCCTTTGAAGTTATTAACCCTTTCGCGCTGTTTAACATTTTTTTTTTTTCGTTTCTTGGCCCTCTTTTAAGCCAACTAAGGCCCCAAAGGAACATTGCCAAAGAGACCGGGGAGACTTTTCTTAGACCCCATTTTCATAAATCCACGTATATCATAGCATGAGATGTTACATACACCTACAGAAAGCCTAGTTTTCAACCCAGAAGCTTTCAAAGTGATTGACAGTAACACGAGAGGCACACTTTGGGCTTTTCTGGTCATATTCGCCGTGAACTATGCCATAATATGTCTGATTTTTTGAAAACGGGGTCAGCGTTATTTTCAGCGCTCTGTGCGAAATTCGCCGTAAACGTTTTTTTCTCGCCAGACACTATCTCCAAAGTAGACGATATAAAAACTAAAGGAAATGTCATTTTTTTTTTCTCTCTTCTCCTTTGAAGTTATTAACCCTTTCGCGCTGTTTAACATTTTTTTTTTCGTTTCTTGGCCCTCTTTTAAGCCAACTAAGGCCCCAAAGGAACATTGCCAAAGAGACCGGGGAGACTTTTCTTAGACCCCATTTTCATAAATCCACGTATATCATAGCATGAGATGTTACATACACCTACAGAAAGCCTAGTTTTCAACCCAGAAGCTTTCAAAGTGATTGACAGTAACACGAGAGGCACACTTTGGGCTTTTCTGGTCATATTCGCCGTGAACTATGCCATAATATGTCTGATTTTTTGAAAACGGGGTCAGCGTTATTTTCAGCGCTCTGTGCGAAATTCGCCGTAAACGTTTTTTTCTCGCCAGACACTATCTCCAAAGTAGACGATATAAAAACTAAAGGAAATGTCATTTTTTTTTTCTCTCTTCTCCTTTGAAGTTATTAACCCTTTCGCGCTGTTTAACATTTTTTTTTTCGTTTCTTGGCCCTCTTTTAAGCCAACTAAGGCCCCAAAGGAACATTGCCAAAGAGACCGGGGAGACTTTTCTTAGACCCCATTTTCATAAATCCACGTATATCATAGCATGAGATGTTACATACACCTACAGAAAGCCTAGTTTTCAACCCAGAAGCTTTCAAAGTGATTGACAGTAACACGAGAGGCACACTTTGGGCTTTTCTGGTCATATTCGCCGTGAACTATGCCATAATATGTCTGATTTTTTGAAAACGGGGTCAGCGTTATTTTCAGCGCTCTGTGCGAAATTCGCCGTAAACGTTTTTTTCTCGCCAGACACTATCTCCAAAGTAGACGATATAAAAACTAAAGGAAATGTCATTTTTTTTTTTCTCTCTTCTCCTTTGAAGTTATTAACCCTTTCGCGCTGTTTAACATTTTTTTTTT
This sequence comes from Meandrina meandrites, assembly GCA_963693305.1. NCBI lineage: Eukaryota > Metazoa > Cnidaria > Anthozoa > Scleractinia > Meandrinidae > Meandrina > Meandrina meandrites. The sequence goes on along the minus strand of OY855907.1, from coordinate 13,855,407 downwards.
CGTTTCTCGGCCCTCTTTTAAGCCAACTAAGGCCCCAAAGGAACATTGCCAAAGAGACCGGGGAGACTTTTCTTAGACCCCATTTTCATAAATCCACGTATATCATAGCATGAGATGTTACATACACCTACAGAAAGCCTAGTTTTCAACCCAGAAGCTTTCAAAGTGATTGACAGTAACACGAGAGGCACACTTTGGGCTTTTCTGGTCATATTCGCCGTGAACTATGCCATAATATGTCTGATTTTTTGAAAACGGGGTCAGCGTTATTTTCAGCGCTCTGTGCGAAATTCGCCGTAAACGTTTTTTTCTCGCCAGACACTATCTCCAAAGTAGACGATATAAAAACTAAAGGAAATGTCATTTTTTTTTTCTCTCTTCTCCTTTGAAGTTATTAACCCTTTCGCGCTGTTTAACATTTTTTTTTTCGTTTCTTGGCCCTCTTTTAAGCCAACTAAGGCCCCAAAGGAACATTGCCAAAGAGACCGGGGAGACTTTTCTTAGACCCCATTTTCATAAATCCACGTATATCATAGCATGAGATGTTACATACACCTACAGAAAGCCTAGTTTTCAACCCAGAAGCTTTCAAAGTGATTGACAGTAACACGAGAGGCACACTTTGGGCTTTTCTGGTCATATTCGCCGTGAACTATGCCATAATATGTCTGATTTTTTGAAAACGGGGTCAGCGTTATTTTCAGCGCTCTGTGCGAAATTCGCCGTAAACGTTTTTTTCTCGCCAGACACTATCTCCAAAGTAGACGATATAAAAACTAAAGGAAATGTCATTTTTTTTTTCTCTCTTCTCCTTTGAAGTTATTAACCCTTTCGCGCTGTTTAACATTTTTTTTTTCGTTTCTTGGCCCTCTTTTAAGCCAACTAAGGCCCCAAAGGAACATTGCCAAAGAGACCGGGGAGACTTTTCTTAGACCCCATTTTCATAAATCCACGTATATCATAGCATGAGATGTTACATACACCTACAGAAAGCCTAGTTTTCAACCCAGAAGCTTTCAAAGTGATTGACAGTAACACGAGAGGCACACTTTGGGCTTTTCTGGTCATATTCGCCGTGAACTATGCCATAATATGTCTGATTTTTTGAAAACGGGGTCAGCGTTATTTTCAGCGCTCTGTGCGAAATTCGCCGTAAACGTTTTTTTCTCGCCAGACACTATCTCCAAAGTAGACGATATAAAAACTAAAGGAAATGTCATTTTTTTTTTTCTCTCTTCTCCTTTGAAGTTATTAACCCTTTCGCGCTGTTTAACATTTTTTTTTTCGTTTCTCGGCCCTCTTTTAAGCCAACTAAGGCCCCAAAGGAACATTGCCAAAGAGACCGGGGAGACTTTTCTTAGACCCCATTTTCATAAATCCACGTATATCATAGCATGAGATGTTACATACACCTACAGAAAGCCTAGTTTTCAACCCAGAAGCTTTCAAAGTGATTGACAGTAACACGAGAGGCACACTTTGGGCTTTTCTGGTCATATTCGCCGTGAACTATGCCATAATATGTCTGATTTTTTGAAAACGGGGTCAGCGTTATTTTCAGCGCTCTGTGCGAAATTCGCCGTAAACGTTTTTTTCTCGCCAGACACTATCTCCAAAGTAGACGATATAAAAACTAAAGGAAATGTCATTTTTTTTTTCTCTCTTCTCCTTTGAAGTTATTAACCCTTTCGCGCTGTTTAACATTTTTTTTTTCGTTTCTTGGCCCTCTTTTAAGCCAACTAAGGCCCCAAAGGAACATTGCCAAAGAGACCGGGGAGACTTTTCTTAGACCCCATTTTCATAAATCCACGTATATCATAGCATGAGATGTTACATACACCTACAGAAAGCCTAGTTTTCAACCCAGAAGCTTTCAAAGTGATTGACAGTAACACGAGAGGCACACTTTGGGCTTTTCTGGTCATATTCGCCGTGAACTATGCCATAATATGTCTGATTTTTTGAAAACGGGGTCAGCGTTATTTTCAGCGCTCTGTGCGAAATTCGCCGTAAACGTTTTTTTCTCGCCAGACACTATCTCCAAAGTAGACGATATAAAAACTAAAGGAAATGTCATTTTTTTTTTCTCTCTTCTCCTTTGAAGTTATTAACCCTTTCGCGCTGTTTAACATTTTTTTTTTTTCGTTTCTTGGCCCTCTTTTAAGCCAACTAAGGCCCCAAAGGAACATTGCCAAAGAGACCGGGGAGACTTTTCTTAGACCCCATTTTCATAAATCCACGTATATCATAGCATGAGATGTTACATACACCTACAGAAAGCCTAGTTTTCAACCCAGAAGCTTTCAAAGTGATTGACAGTAACACGAGAGGCACACTTTGGGCTTTTCCGGTCATATTCGCCGTGAACTATGCCATAATATGTCTGATTTTTTGAAAACGGGGTCAGCGTTATTTTCAGCGCTCTGTGCGAAATTCGCCGTAAACGTTTTTTTCTCGCCAGAAACTATCTCAAAAGTAGACGATATAAAAACTAAAGGAAATGTCATTTTTTTTTTCTCTCTTCTCCTTTGAAGTTATTAACCCTTTCGCGCTGTTTAACATTTTTTTTTTCGTTTCTCGGCCCTCTTTTAAGCCAACTAAGGCCCCAAAGGAACATTGCCAAAGAGACCGGGGAGACTTTTCTTTGACCCCATTTTCATAAATCCACGTATATCATAGCATAGTATGTTACATACACCTACAGAAAGCCTAGTTTTCAACCCACAAGCTTTCAAAGTGATTGACAGTAACACGAGAGGCACACTTTGGGCTTTTCCGGTCATATTCGCCGTGAACTATGCCATAATATGTCTGATTTTTTGAAAACGGGGTCAGCGTTATTTTCAGCGCTCTGTGCGAAATTCGCCGTAAACGTTTTTTTCTCGCCAGACACTATCTCCAAAGTAGACGATATAAAAACTAAAGGAAATGTCATTTTTTTTTTCTCTCTTCTCCTTTGAAGTTATTAACCCTTTCGCGCTGTTTAACATTTTTTTTTTCGTTTCTTGGCCCTCTTTTAAGCCAACTAAGGCCCCAAAGGAACATTGCCAAAGAGACCGGGGAGACTTTTCTTAGACCCCATTTTCATAAATCCACGTATATCATAGCATGAGATGTTACATACACCTACAGAAAGCCTAGTTTTCAACCCAGAAGCTTTCAAAGTGATTGACAGTAACACGAGAGGCACACTTTGGGCTTTTCTGGTCATATTCGCCGTGAACTATGCCATAATATGTCTGATTTTTTGAAAACGGGGTCAGCGTTATTTTCAGCGCTCTGTGCGAAATTCGCCGTAAACGTTTTGTTATCGCCAGAAACTATCTCCAAAGTAGACGATATAAAAACTAAAGGAAATGTCATTTTTTTTTTCTCTCTTCTCCTTTGAAGTTATTAACCCTTTCGCGCTGTTTAACATTTTTTTTTTCGTTTCTTGGCCCTCTTTTAAGCCAACTAAGGCCCCAAAGGAACATTGCCAAAGAGACCGGGGAGACTTTTCTTAGACCCCATTTTCATAAATCCACGTATATCATAGCATGAGATGTTACATACACCTACAGAAAGCCTAGTTTTCAACCCAGAAGCTTTCAAAGTGATTGACAGTAACACGAGAGGCACACTTTGGGCTTTTCTGGTCATATTCGCCGTGAACTATGCCATAATATGTCTGATTTTTTGAAAACGGGGTCAGCGTTATTTTCAGCGCTCTGTGCGAAATTCGCCGTAAACGTTTTTTTCTCGCCAGAAACTATCTCCAAAGTAGACGATATAAAAACTAAAGGAAATGTCATTTTTTTTTTCTCTCTTCTCCTTTGAAGTTATTAACCCTTTCGCGCTGTTTAACATTTTTTTTTTCGTTTCTTGGCCCTCTTTTAAGCCAACTAAGGCCCCAAAGGAACATTGCCAAAGAGACCGGGGAGACTTTTCTTAGACCCCATTTTCATAAATCCACGTATATCATAGCATGAGATGTTACATACACCTACAGAAAGCCTAGTTTTCAACCCACAAGCTTTCAAAGTGATTGACAGTAACACGAGAGGCACACTTTGGGCTTTTCTGGTCATATTCGCCGTGAACTATGCCATAATATGTCTGATTTTTTGAAAACGGGGTCAGCGTTATTTTCAGCGCTCTGTGCGAAATTCGCCGTAAACGTTTTTTTCTCGCCAGACACTATCTCCAAAGTAGACGATATAAAAACTAAAGGAAATGTCATTTTTTTTTTCTCTCTTCTCCTTTGAAGTTATTAACCCTTTCGCGCTGTTTAACATTTTTTTTTTTCGTTTCTCGGCCCTCTTTTAAGCCAACTAAGGCCCCAAAGGAACATTGCCAAAGAGACCGGGGAGACTTTTCTTTGACCCCATTTTCATAAATCCACGTATATCATAGCATAGTATGTTACATACACCTACAGAAAGCCTAGTTTTCAACCCACAAGCTTTCAAAGTGATTGACAGTAACACGAGAGGCACACTTTGGGCTTTTCTGGTCATATTCGCCGTGAACTATGCCATAATATGTCTGATTTTTTGAAAACGGGGTCAGCGTTATTTTCAGCGCTCCGTGCGAAATTCGCCGTAAACGTTTTTTTCTCGCCAGAAACTATCTCAAAAGTAGACGATATAAAAACTAAAGGAAATGTCATTTTTTTTTTCTCTCTTCTCCTTTGAAGTTATTAACCCTTTCGCGCTGTTTAACATATTTTTTTTTTCGTTTCTCGGCCCTCTTTTAAGCCTACTAAGGCCCCAAAGGAACATTGCCAAAGAGACCGGGGAGACTTTTCTTTGACCCCATTTTCATAAATCCACGTATATCATAGCATAGTATGTTACATACACCTACAGAAAGCCTAGTTTTCAACCCACAAGCTTTCAAAGTGATTGACAGTAACACGAGAGGCACACTTTGGGCTTTTCCGGTCATATTCGCCGTGAACTATGCCATAATATGTCTGATTTTTTGAAAACGGGGTCAGCGTTATTTTCAGCGCTCCGTGCGAAATTCGCCGTAAACGTTTTTTTCTCGCCAGAAGTAGACGATATAAAAACTAAAGGAAATGTCATTTTTTTTTTCTCTCTTCTCCTTTGAAGTTATTAACCCTTTCGCGCTGTTTAACATATTTTTTTTTTCGTTTCTCGGCCCTCTTTTAAGCCTACTAAGGCCCCAATTCTTGTAGGATTTTGTCACGTTCTTGTTAACAAGTGATATAAGTAAGTAACCATCCCCCCGCATTACTAAAGAACATACCGCTGAACATTAACAAAAGATTAACAAATATTTCATCTAGTAAAGAAGTTTTCGACGCAGCCATCGCTCCCTACCAAAAAGCTCTTCAAGAAAGCGGATATGATCACAAGCTCACTTACCACCCAGAAGCACAACAAACGAGAAAAAGAAAGCGAAAACGAAACGTAACATGGTACAACCCGCCATGGAATTCCAATTTAAAAACCAACCTTGGCAGAAAGTTTCTGTGTATTGTTGATAAATGCTTCCCCAAGATCCACCCGCTACACAAGATTTTCAACAGACATACTCTTAAGCTCAGCTACTCATGCATGCCAAACATGAAATCCACTATCGCATCGCACAACAAAAGCATTCTCTCAAATGTCACGCCAGCACTACAACAATCACGCGATGGATGTAACTGCAGAAAAAAGAACGAATGTCCACTAGAAGGTCAATGCCTCCAAAGCAATGTTGTCTATCAAGCAACAGTCACGAGCGAAACTTCCACCGAATCATATGTCGGACTAGCAACAAACTTTAAGGAACGCTACAGAAACCACAACGCATCCTTCAGACACGCCAACAAACGAAATGAGACTGAACTGTCAAAGCACATTTGGACCCTAAAAGACGCGAAAAAAGCCTTTCAAATTAAATGGAAAGTGCTAAAAAAGTGCCAACCCTACAACAATATTAGCAAACAATGTAATCTATGTCTGCACGAAAAGTTTATTATTATCTGTAAAAAAGACTTTTGCAACTTAAACAAACGCAACGAATTAGCGAGTTCATGCCCCCATAGAAATAGATTTGTCCTCAAGAACTTTAGAGTAACGTAACAACTGCTACCTAGCAACCATATTTTGTATACTTTGTATCTTGTATTTAACCGCCAGCATTCAAATTAACGGTCATTCGAAAAAAATGCCTGAAGAGTGTGGTCATCTTTTGACCATACGAAACAGAGCTGTAGCAATAAATCGATGAGATACTATTGAAGCCTGGAACCTTTTTGAATAATTTATATATATATATATATATATATATATATATATATATATATATATATATATATATATATATATATATATATATATATATATATATATATATATATATATATATCTACATTGAGTTATAAGAAGGTGGCTAAAGGAATTTGACATAGCACTTCAGTTCTGATACATTGTTTTGATAGGGAAGTTTAAAGGAGGGTGAATCTTAGCTCAATTGAACAAAAATTACTCTAATCTATGTCTTTTTGGAGAAAAAAGACTGTATCTGCAACATACTCGTAAAATCATGAATTATACCAATTTAATTAACAGTGTTTACAACTTGAAATGGGACCTACGAAAATAAACATACAAAGAACCAGCGCGAGCGGTGATCCGAGGCCTTCAAAATCTATGTATGGGCTCAAATGCACTGAGAGAAAGCGTGTTACATCGACGATCGCTTCATTTTGAATATATATATATGCTATGATATACGTGGATTTATGAAAATGGGGTCAAAGAAAAGTCTGCCCGGTCTCTTTGGCTATGTACATTTGGGGCTTTAGTATAGGCTTAAAAGAGGGCCAAGAAACAAAAAAAAAAAAAAAATGTTAAACAGCGCGAAAGGGTTAATAAGTCAAAGGAGAAGAGAGAAAAAAAAATGACATTTCCTTTAGTTTTTATATCGTCTACTTTGGAGATAGTTTCTGGCGAGAAAAAAACGTTTACGGCGAATTTCGCACAGAGCGCTGAAAATAACGCTGACCCCGTTTTCATAAAATCAGGTATATATATATAGTTCGTCTCAGCAAAGTACCGCTGACTAAGGAGCTGGGGGACGCTAAGCACGAGATTCCGGGCATCCAGTCTCCCCTAGAGGTCTCGATTCCTGGCGCAGACCAGAAGGTTCGCCGGCTCTGGGGACGAGATTGAGGGACTCCCGGTCAGCTGCCCCCTAATGACCCCAGCTCGCGGCTCGCTAAATTTGCTTGGGCTCGAAGACTCGCAGAATAGCCTTACGCAGAAAAATTGATATGCGTACTATATGTCCATGATTTTTGGCGTTGCAGCGTCATAATTGCATACAAGTATGGTCCAAGATTTTAATTTTTGACCTAACTCTTTCATTTTTCCAGGTTTTGTAACAAAATTGTACAATTCCATCACCACCCGGCTTATAAGAAAGTTCCATTCCCTAATTTCCCAAATCTTGTTACAATGCTTAATAGGTTTTGCACGGTTGCCATGTTGCATGGCAGGAACAATGAAAATGTTTTCCATCATAATGAATATTTTCTCCTATGGAAAAAAATATATTATTCCTGCCATGCAACATGGCCGCCGTGGAAAACCTCTCTATATATCGCCCTTTTCAAGATTACCTTTTCTCATTTGTATTACAATTATTAAATTTAACATAGCACGGATGCGAAATTACCTCGCAGCTGCGTTGACTCTCATTGCGATGCAAATAAGAAAAGTAAACTGTGAGGAGGATGGATATTGGAAATAATAAATAGACAAAAACAAACAAATAGACAAAAACTCCCAATAAACAAACAGATTTATTGACATCTCGATCATAAACTCAACCCTTGTTAATTAAGAACACCTTACTGTACCTTACTAGTAACCATTTTCTTAATTTAATGGCCAATAGTGTTCACTACGATGGTCGGTTGCTAGGACGTTTGCTCCCGGAAGGTTCTTAAACTTGATTTTCGGCTCACGGAGGAGACATTAGCAAATAAAAGACAAATGATGCAAGACATTAGAACATTTTAATTGGAGGAAATTTTTCTTTAAATTTTTAAATTGCAAAGGTATTTTTGGCTTTTCTTGAAAGTGTGATGACGTAAGTGAAACCTATTTTTAGTAACAACATTAAATATTTGAAAAGCAGTGTTCAAAACGTTACAGCTCGCGTAAATTAAGGCATGGGTCAACAGCTATTTCCCACGAAAAAGTGAGGGGGTGGTCTAGCTCCTAAGGCGTTGTTCATAACAACATAAAATTGTCGTAGATAAATAAGTCCCCAAAAGTGAAGAGTTTTTGACAGGTCCAAATTATGCAAATTAGGTCACGTGACTTGATACGCCAAATAATCGTGGAAAATCTTTAAGCAAAAATGGGAACAGTTTATAGTAAGAGTGATTCAACTGAACTGGTACAAGACAAGTCCTAATAGCAACAGCAAAGAAACTGTTCTTGGCAATTGTTGAATATTTGATTATTTTTTGAAATAAACGGTTTTTGCTACTAGTACCCAGTCTCCCCATAAAAGTGATTTGTCTTTTCAAACGTCTCTTTTAAAATATCTTAACGTTTCCAAGCACAGAAACGATGTAACTAATTGCCTTAAAGTTATAAAACTAACAACAATTATAAGGGAGCAAGAAAAAGTGTTCCTATTTTACATAAGATAGTTTTTGGCCTCTAAGATGTCACGTGACCTAATTTGCATATTTTAGACATGATAAAATGACAAAAATTGACAATCCATGGATCTGGCAAAGTTTCATGCTGCTACAACTAAAGCTTCAAAAGATAGACTACCCCCTCACTTTTTGGGCGAATGACTAGAGGCCCATGCCTTAATTTCCTTGAGAGGCATTTTTGTTACAGAAAAACTATATTTACAGTAAAAAACCCCATCGTCAATCGGATAAAATGGCGTAAAGTTACAGGTAATCAAAGAAATTCAAATCTCCCGCCACATGACCATATCTAGTCAAACGTAAGGGGTGTTTAAACGCGAAAACAATGAATGTATTCACAACGAGGAAAGGACAAAGCTGCATAAAATCAAAATCGTATTTTTTTAACTTAGTATATGTGATGCTCAGACGCGTATTTCGTCACAAATTACGTCATCATGACGTCAAATGACGTAATTCGTGACGAAATACGCGTCAAGGGAATAATTTATTAGCGAAGGTGTTTACTGAAAAGTATTCGTCCAGCTTAGTATTTTCCTGATTTGATCAACTGCGGTAACTAAACTCACATTACCATTGATTCTGCATACTATATATATCCTTCTTACAGCTATGAGTATACAGTTGGTTAGAAAGAATGACATTTCTAAATGGTTCAGCCTATTTACAATGTTTAACTAAGCGCGGGGTAATTGATTAGTTATTAAAACGTAGCGAAAGAACGATCTGAAACAAGCTTTGGCGGAGCGCTACCGCTCTAAAAGCAAAACCACAAGGTTTACAAATTAAAACCTCTTTATACCATCTTTGGAAAAGCTTGTTTGATGAATTAAAATCACTGTCTGACAAAAACTGCCCACGGCTTCTTTTGTAATTGTAAACGCTGTGCATTTCAAACGGGTGAAATTTTTCGATGTTGAAATTCACATGTAGCAAGACTTTGCCGACACATGCAATCCATTAAAAATATTTTTAGCGTTTGACGCAACAACAGTTGAAACATTTTTGATAAGCAACATATTTTCCTGTAGATATTGTATGATCTTTGAGCAATTTTATTACAGCCAGCTGATGTTTTGAATATTTCAATCGTCTCCGCGGCAAAACTACAATGTCAGCCACGGAAATCTGAGCCGTAATTGGTCAGATCTTGTAGAACGGACCAATAGTGTTGCAGCATTCACTGTCACGCAAGGTCACGAAAGATGAAAAGCTACGAAACACGGTCGTCGATCGAATGGATGTCCTTGATCCGTTGATCACGAGAAATTGGAAACAAAACATCTAATAAACCAAGCAGATAAATTATGGGAGATAATATTCAATTTCATTTTCCAGCGAAACGTTTTCTAGCGAACGGTGTTGTCACTATTCTTTCAAATGAACATCGCTCGATCTGAGCTTCACTCCCTTGAAATGACACGCGTATCATTTTTTTAGGAATGCGGATTTACATAAACCCAGTCAAGCGGCCACTTCTTCTGTGGTCCCAGAGGTTTCAGCTCCTTCCATTTAAACAAAAGAAATATATCTCACCTACATCAAAGGGTTTGCGCTCTTCGGAAACGAGCCGCATCTTCGGCAAGTAATAGTTATGAATAATTAATGAGTAAGAACAATAGCTTGAATATATGAATACTTAACGACCTCGATTTTCGAGGTTCACACTTAAATCGACGTGAAGTTGTAATGAACTCGTCTATTGATTGTCATAAACTGACCTCAGATACTACGCGCACTCTGATTGGTTAAAATGTCAAAAAAAGCTATGTTCTATTGAACCGGTAAACTCCCGCTCCCCCACAAGGCAGCACTACGCTCGCCTGTAACGTCGAATAATTAATTAACGTTAGTTTAATGTCTTAATTTGGTCTATTTGATGATTAAAACAGAGGATATGATTCTCATAAATTATCACTGAACATAGCTAGAGGAAACTAAAACAAAACAAAAGGCCGAAACAATTATATAAGAAGGAACGCAATAGACAGTTGCGCTTTCACCGGGCTGGAATAAAATTAATGACATAGATATTTCTTCATTCAACATTTACTCGAAAACCTTATTTGAAGGAGAAAAATAACTACCTTATTACATGAAATTTTCGCGACACGTTAATTTCGCGATTTTGAGGTTCTCATATTTCGCGACACCTTAATTTCGCGATTTTGAGTGAGACACACTTGATCCTTTGTCAATGTTTAATATTTAACCTTTCGCTAAATTTGATCAAACAACTTAATCAACAATGTCCAAATAAACTGAAACGCAACTGATTGTGAAAGCCTGAGAGACTTTTAAGTGTATAAAGAGAAATGGAAACCTACGGTTGGAGACGTTCTTTTCTCCATCCATGAAAGAAACCACCAACATGATCGATACGCAATAGCCGCGACGAAATTGCTTCGCGGACGACTATCGAATGTTTACACTTGGTCATTTTCCACGTGAGATCAGCCCTTTTACAAGATTCCTTATTTCAAGAGGCGCAGATGTCTTCGACGATCGCCACTCATGCAAGGAGGCTTGCAGATTCCTGTAGAGGCAACAGTAAGAATGGAGGCATCTACGAAGAACGTCGAAGCAATTGAAAGGTTCAAAAGCTTTAAGCAACTAATGGAACAGCACTACAAGGAGCCAGTAAATGGGCAGTTTTGAGGATTGTACAAAGGAAGTGCTACCTGGAGTGGAGACGGAAGCCAGCTGAGATGAAGAGGGCCAGAACATTACCACAGAATAGTTTAAAACGATTGTTATAAACGTGTGTAATTATAATCACGTCGCTTTTTTTAATTGTTGACATACATATAATGTGAGTCACTTAATTTTCGCGTCATGTAAATTTCGCGACATCAAATTTTCGCGTCACTCAAATTTCGCGATATTTTTTAAATCGCCAAATTGGCGAAATTAACGTGTCGCGAAAATTTCATGTAATAAGGTATGTCAAATTGATCGCGATGAAAGCTTACTTGAATTATCTCGATGGCAAAAACCTACACTGTGTCCTTGTACGTGCTTGAATTAATTCAAGTTTTATGCAATTTCAGTGCTTTCTGTAAAGTCTGCTATTCGGCGAAATCGAAAAATTGCGTAACATAAGTTCGAAATAAAATTTCCGAAGCAGAGTTTCTAAAACTAGCCTTTATTCTAAATAACTTCGGCAGTCTGTGAGGTTTGTTAACTTGCAAATTAACTTTCCGTACAGTCCTTTGCTTTCGCGTGTTCTCCCAACGTCCGCAGGGTTTATTACGCTGGTAAACTCCTAAAAGTGTGGTTTATTGCTTAAGTATACCACTCAAAAGCATTGCATAACTAGCATCTATTTTTTTTTATTTGTTTTTTAATGCTACACATTTCATTTCAGGCACATAGACCATTTACAAAAAAAGAGATACAATTCAACAATAATTTTACGACAGATTGCAAATAGCCTTATTAACATACTTGCACTACGAATACTTTCTTACTTACTTTAATTTTAACAATTTACGTTCCGCGGTACAATATACTCGTGGTTGAAGCAACAGCAGCAACAAATGAATAGTTAAAGTAAAGCAGCCAATGTGCGATAATATTTCGGGAGTGCTTTTTTGCAGGAGCGATCTCTTTTAGAATTTCGAGTTTTCCGTCAACGGAAAGTAGAAAACTTTGAAAGTCTGGGACATCTCCGCGAAGGCTTACGCAGAAAATACAATATTTGGCTGTTAGTAGACAGTAATCTAGTACTCGCCAATGCGTTGTTCTACCATGCTAGGCGTAAAGGATATGGGTTGCAGATAACGTTACTGTTTCATCTGTTTTTTGATGCCACCAGGCTTGAAACAGGGTCCAAAATTCGACTGTAATAGTACAATTTATTAGCAGGTGGTGCAGAGTTTGATGTTCGATGTTGCCTAAGTTGCATATGGGGTTTTCCGAGAGGCCGTCTCGGTAGAGTGTGGCGCGGGTTGGAATCACGTTGTGTATGACTTTATATTGAAACATCATTATTTTAACTTCATTTGTGACTGCGAATGGCATAAGATATACTTTCTTGATAGTGTTTTCTGCAAACCCGTGGTGAAGTATTTTGTTTTCAGCAGTGGGAGGAACAAAGACGGTTTTTAGAAGAGAGGAGTAAATAGAGCTGGTTGTAAGGGTGTTGACAGAGGTGTTGTGTTCGACATTCAGAACTGAGTTTTTAATATTAGCTTTCCAGACTTTTGGGATTGCGTTGACCAGGCCATAGTGTTTGGTAAAAGGGACATTCAAATTGAATTTAACTGCAAACTCGTGCCATTTCAAGAAATCGTTGCTTTGGTTTAACATGTCGCTTATCTTGATAATGCCGGCGTCATACCACTTGTGGTAAAAGACAGGTTTATTTTCTATGAGAATTTTCCTATTGTTCCACAATAGTTCGTTTTTAATATACGATTTGAAGTCGAGTTCCATTGAGTTTTTGAATTTGCACCAATAAACTAATATATATATATATATATATATATATATATATATATATATATATATATATATATATATATATATATATATATATATATATATATATATATATATATATATATATAATTGTATAAAAGAAGAAGGTTTGCCAACGACGATGCTTGTGAGAAGGATCCAAAGGATACGGGACGCTTGCACTCGGTAGATTTAGTTTGAGTAAAAGAGTAAACAGCGAACTTCTCACAGGTGACGGTTTAATATTAATATGTAGACGTTTCGCCCATTCGGGCTTCCTCAATACATCGGTGTGGTGAAGAATTAAAAATGCTTGGAATAAAAAACTAGTTTACAATGTTGGACTTATATATAAAAATGTATAATTAAAAACAAAGTAGAAATTTACAAACAATTAAAAATTAAAAACCTAACAAATATTAAAAATTTAAAAATTAAATCTCACTTGGCTCTAGAGTATTACGCAATGTTTGAATGGCGAAAACATAACAGCAGGGTCCCAAGACAGGGCCGCTGAACAAAGCGCTTTCTAGCGCAACAAAAACTTGGTAACAGGATCCCGAAAGAGGGCCTTTGAATAAATTATTATAACAAAATCCCTAAATTAGGCCCCTGAACATGAGTAATTGTATTGCGTGCTATACTCTCAGCTAAGTAACAGTATCCCTAGTTGGGCCCCTGAGTAACATGTATTGACCTAAAATAAAAAACATTACGTAATAAGAACACTTGTGAAAAAAAAAAAAAAAACAAAAAAAAAAACAAACAAACAAATTTTTGATAAAACGTTGTCGGTTGCTAATTATATCTAATTCTATTCCTTGAATTGAATTCGGATCTTTTATTCAATCCGTGAGGCTGAAGGGTGCAAAGTTGTGCACTCCAATAAGCTTCTCTCGTTAGAAGACGTTCATCAGTGCTGTTATTGTCACTTGGGTTGGAAATTTGTTCAATAATTGTGAAATTGAAATCAGAGAGAATGTGAAACGTTTTGTTAAAATGTGTCGCAACCTCACAAGTGTTCTTATTAGTCTTCATGGCCGATTTATGATTACGAAAACGCACCTTAAATTCGTTGCTAGTTGAACCCACATATTGCACACTGCATTTTGTGCAAGTGACCAAATAAATGACATTTTTGGATTTACAGTGGAGATGTTGTGCAATATGATAGGTTCTGTTTGAACTAGCGCTTGAGAAATGGTCAGATTCAACTAAAAAATTACGGCAGAGATCACATTTACTTTGCATTTAAAGCAACCAACCTTAATTGTTTGTAAATTTCTACTTTGTTTTTAATTATACATTTTTATATATAAGTCCAACATTGTAAACTAGTTTTTTATTCCAAGCATTTTTAATTCTTCACCACACCGATGTATTGAGGAAGCCCGAATGGGCGAAACGTCTACATATTAATATTAAACCGTCACCTGTGAGAAGTTCGCTGTTTACTCTTTTACTCAAACTAAATCTACCGAGTGCAAGCGTCCCGTATCCTTTGGATCCTTCTCACAAGCATCGTCGTTGGCAAACCTTCTTCTTTTATACAATTATCACATTCTTCTGGTTGGTTGCCTCTGAATCGTCTCGCACTGATCCGATGATGGCCAGGTTTTCACCGGTAAGCATTATCAATACTTGGAATAAACTCACTAGATATCAGCACCACCACCGCTTTTTATCACGTTGTCAGCAACTAAATTCTATTCCCGCGGGTCTCAAACTGAAGTTCAACTTAGCCCTCGGTAACAACAACGAGGAATTACAAAAACGCTGTGAACTCCACCTACAAGCAGCATCAAAGAACATACTCGATGAGTTGATCACTTACACCGAAACGACTACGGCTGAACTTCAAGTTTCTCTCGAAAGCAAGCGTAAACGCTTATTTGAAGAACAAGACGACCGAACGGCTTCATCATGCTGGAAACAGGCTAAGAAGACCATTGCGTCACTAAACAGAGAACTTAACAACAGGCACAGAAACAAGATCAAGAACGTCGTCCCTCTGCTCACCGCAACGCCTTTGGAACGCAACACGCATATCAGGAAGACCACAAGAAGATTCTCCAAAAAGGTTAGAAAAGCTAGAAAGGAACGTTTTCTTAATACATTAAGACAATATCGCTTAAACGCAATATCCAGTCAGGAACAATTTTATCCAATTAATCTTTCCTCACGGGAATTAGATGCTGATCAAAAATCATTACTCAGTAAGGGTCCATCGTTTTGTCCAATTCCCCGCGATGTTAATCGCGTTAAATTGCTTGAAGACTGGGAGAAATTTGAGAATAGACTTAGAGCAGCAGTCTTCTTCCACAATGATCAAGAAATCGATGACTCTAATGTTGATAACAGCCTTCCCTTGTTCCCCGCGATTAAGAAAACTTCGCGGTGGAAAGCCCCCACATCGCGCTTCCCGGAACTCGAACTTTTCCTCGAATCAGTTAAGAAAGATCTGTTCGATCCTAACAACATTCGCTCGATACCAGATAATCTTTCTCCAGGGGAAAGGAAGGCATTGTCCACACTAAGAGATGTCGACGGACTTACAATTAAGATCCAAGACAAGGGTTCCAAATTTGTTGTTATTGACAAGGAGGTTTACGATGCCAAAATGAAAGAACAACTAGAAAACCCGCTCCATTATGAGAAAATTGATTCGGATCCCAGCACGGAGTTTGTTGACGTTATCTTACAATGGGGTAAGAAGTGGCTTGAGAGAGGACAAATCAGTGAAGAAATTGCCCAATGGGTTACCAACAAGAATGCAAAGCCAGGAAAAGCCTTTGGCACCATTAAGACCCATAAAGAAGGGAATCCCCTTAGGCTAATTACATCTTGCTGTGGTACGGCTATAGAAAATCTCTCAGCTTTCACTGAATTCTATCTCAAGCCTCTTGCTCAGGGTTTACCTTCCTTCGTCAAAGACACCACCCATTTACTACAAAAGATTGAAGATCTCAACAAAATGGGCCCTTTTCCAAAGGAAAGCCTTTTAGTATCTTGGGATGTTGTCGCCATGTTTCCTAACATTGATAACCATTTAGGAATTAATGCCATAACAGAAGCCCTTAATTCCCGAACTACAAATTTTCCATCCACTGATTGTATTGTAGAAGCGGTTAAAATTTGTCTCCAACACAACAATTCTCAATTCAAAGATGAAAATTTTCTCCAAATTCATGGGACGGCCATGGGGCCCAAAAACGCATGCAGCTATGCTGACGTAGCCATGGGGGTTATAGACAAAAAAGCCAAATCAGGGATTATTAAACCAAACTTATGGTGGAGATATAGGGATGATATTTTTGATCTTTGGACACAGGGGCACTCTAAATTAATTGAGTTTACTGAGTTTATCAATTCCCTTTACCCCACCATTAAGTTTACCCTAGTCCATTCCCCGACTTCTCTTAACGTTCTAGATCTTACACTAAATCTTGTTGAGGGATATATCCAAACGGATATCTACTCCAAGCCAACTGACAATCATATGTATCTGCTGCGCAACAGTGCCCACCCAGCTCATTGTTCAAAAGCCATCCCATTTGGTGTTGCTACTAGAGTTAAAAGAAATTGTTCTACCTCTGAATCTTTTGATAAACGGAGCACTGAGTATCAGAGTTATTTAATTAATAGAGGCTACAATCCCAACCAAGTCAAACAACAATTCGAGAAAGTTAGATCAATTCCCAGGGAGGACCTTCTTGCTCCTACCAATAAGGAGTCGAAAAAAATTTTTCCATTGGTTTTAGATTACAACCCTAATTTACCTAGCATTGGAAAAATTCTCAATTCACACAAACAACTCATTTATAATTCTCCTTCGCTTTCAAACATATTCCCTGAAGGGTCAATCATCCCATCTTTTAGAAGGCCCAAAAATATCAAAGAAATTCTCGCACGCCCACGAAAAATTAATGTTAATGACAATGATTCTGATAAACATGGTTGCTTTAAATGCAAAAGTAAATGTGATCTCTGCCGTAATTTTTTAGTTGAATCTGACCATTTCTCAAGCGCTAGTTCAAACAGAACCTATCATATTGCACAACATCTCCACTGTAAATCCAAAAATGTCATTTATTTGGTCACTTGCACAAAATGCAGTGTGCAATATGTGGGTTCAACTAGCAACGAATTTAAGGTGCGTTTTCGTAATCATAAATCGGCCATGAAGACTAATAAGAACACTTGTAATTTTTTAGTTGAATCTGACCATTTCTCAAGCGCTAGTTCAAACAGAACCTATCATATTGCACAACATCTCCACTGTAAATCCAAAAATGTCATTTATTTGGTCACTTGCACAAAATGCAGTGTGCAATATGTGGGTTCAACTAGCAACGAATTTAAGGTGCGTTTTCGTAATCATAAATCGGCCATGAAGACTAATAAGAACACTTGTAATTTTTTAGTTGAATCTGACCATTTCTCAAGCGCTAGTTCAAACAGAACCTATCATATTGCACAACATCTCCACTGTAAATCCAAAAATGTCATTTATTTGGTCACTTGCACAAAATGCAGTGTGCAATATGTGGGTTCAACTAGCAACGAATTTAAGGTGCGTTTTCGTAATCATAAATCGGCCATGAAGACTAATAAGAACACTTGTGAGGTTGCGACACATTTTAACAAAACGTTTCACATTCTCTCTGATTTCAATTTCACAATTATTGAACAAATTTCCAACCCAAGTGACAATAACAGCACTGATGAACGTCTTCTAACGAGAGAAGCTTATTGGAGTGCACAACTTTGCACCCTTCAGCCTCACGGATTGAATAAAAGATCCGAATTCAATTCAAGGAATAGAATTAGATATAATTAGCAACCGACAACGTTTTATCAAAAATTTGTTTGTTTGTTTTTTTTTTTTTTTGTTTTTTTTTTTGTTTTTTTTTTTGTTTTTTTTTTGTTTTTTTTTTTTGTTTTTTTTTTTTTTTCACAAGTGTTCTTATTACGTAATGTTTTTTATTTTAGGTCAATACATGTTACTCAGGGGCCCAACTAGGGATACTGTTACTTAGCTGAGAGTATAGCACGCAATACAATTACTCATGTTCAGGGGCCTAATTTAGGTATTTTGTTATAATAATTTATTCAAAGGCCCTCTTTCGGGATCCTGTTACCAAGTTTTTGTTGCGCTAGAAAGCGCTTTGTTCAGCGGCCCTGTCTTGGGACCCTGCTGTTATGTTTTCGCCATTCAAACATTGCGTAATACTCTAGAGCCAAGTGAGATTTAATTTTTAAATTTTTAATATTTGTTAGGTTTTTAATTTTTAATTGTTTGTAAATTTCTACTTTGTTTTTAATTATACATTTTTATATATAAGTCCAACATTGTAAACTAGTTTTTTATTCCAAGCATTTTTAATTCTTCACCACACCGATGTATTGAGGAAGCCCGAATGGGCGAAACGTCTACATATTAATATTAAACCGTCACCTGTGAGAAGTTCGTTGTTTACTCTTTTACTCAAACTATATATATATATATATATATATATATATATATATATATATATATATATATATATATATATATATATATATATATATATATATATATATATATATATATATATATATATATATTTTTTTTTTTTTTTTTTTTTTACAAAGTGGGAAGCTTCTCCTCCTGGTCGAGTATATTTGTCAGGAAGTTGCATTTTGTTAAGAAGGCAAGGTTTCCATGTTTGTGCAAGAGCTGATGAGGGATTATTTTCCAGGAGGCTTGTGAATCGTCTTGGATTCTGTTGACCCAAGCTATTCTGAGTGCTTTTTCCTGGATTTTAAAATCGCACATTTTTAAACCGCCGTCTTTCTTTTCTCCAATTAATATTATGGTATTTCTTTTGATTTTAGGGGGCTTCCCAGCCCATATGAAGTTGAAAATTAGCTTATTTATTTCTTGGATGTAGTGGTCTGAAACAGGCAGTACGGAAGCTGAATAAATTAATTTAGATATCCCTAGTGTTTTAACTATGTTAATCTTTCCATGAAGGGTTAAATTTAGCGTTTTCTAGAGGTTAAGTATTTTTTCGCCGAAGTTCAATCTGTCAGCGCTTGCTTGGTTTTAAGAAAAGAAGACACCGAGAGTGTTGATAGGTTCTTTTAACCACTTGAGGCCAAAAGGTTCATCACTTCTGTCTTTCCATTCGCCTAACCACATTGCTTCGGATTTGGTGGTGTTTATTTCAAAGCCAGAGCACTGTATGTACTAGCATGTATAAAATCTTTTTTCTCGTGTACAAATTTAAAGACCTCAAAGATTTAAAAGGTTTGAATAACTGACCAAAAAGGAGTAAGCTTTGAAGTGGTTTTGTTTGAAAAGTATAGAAAAAAAATTAACCTAACAAATAACAAACTCAGCAAAGCCAACCAGTCTAAAAAAATAACAATTATAAAACATAGCCCTCGATTCACGGTAAGGAGTGCTTTTCAACTAAGTGCGAAGTGTTAAAGCCAATGAAATGTAGAGTAAAGTATTAAAGAAAGACATTTGAAGAAAGACATCGTGGTCACGGCGTACCTCTAAGCCTCTAAGTAAGAAAACAACTCCAAATATTTTCTGTTTTTTTTTTTATTTTTTATTTTTTATTTTTTTTTATTATTTATTTTTTTTTTTTTTATCGTCAATATCCAGCTGCATTGTTACACCGCAGAAGGCAGCATTGCCGAGACCTCGGTAATAATAATAACAGAACAACGTAAGAATTTACCAATTTCTTTTTTTTTTTTTTTTAACAGTTAGTGTCTACACTGCGCAGGAATTTTTAATCTTTATCACTCCAGCTGTATTGTGCTGAGGTCATTTGTAATGGGATTAGTCGGTGCCACAATAGCGGTAATTACAACTCCCAGCTAGTGGAAACAACTTATAGATATAGTAGGAGCCACAGTTCTTCACTCGAATATATTTCTTTTCCCTGCAGCAATCTTTAAACTTGTGAAAGCAGACTTTTCTTTTGACTTTACCCTCAGCCACTGTGGGATGACCATCACTCAACCAGCCCGGGAAGTTTCCACCACATCTGTTCGCCGGTGGACATGTGGTCGTCATTTGTGTCCCTGCAGCTCCTTGGAAACGATACCAGCCAATTGGGAGGGTTTTGTCGCATTGATAAGGAGTTCCCGAGGCGAAATCGTATTTTCTGTCTGTATCGTTCAGAATTTGGTAATCTTGACATATATCAGCTTAAAAAAAAAAGGACGTAAATAAATGCGTAAGAAACTCAGTAAATACACAACCAACAATAGGACGAAAATAGGTGCAGTTACGTTATTATTTTGTTTTTATTTTATTTTGCTAATAGTAGTAGGAGCACCAAATTAAGCCTCTTTGGTGGATGCCCTTTGGATCCTTCATAAAAGTGGATTCGCTTCCCTCCATATTAATTAACTGTCTTCCTGTATACTAATAAATTGCCTTCCTACATACTAATGAGCGCCACTCAAGTATAATAGCAACAATAGGCTTGCCCAGACTTGGTCGCTCTATTCACACCCTTATTGGATCTTAAGATTTATATTGTCTGTTTTGGATAAAAAGTATCCTATTCTGCACTGCAACAATCATCGCATCGCATTATAAGATTGGGGAGAAAATTCGGCGACCCGACTAGAGTCGCAGTGCAAAACCAGTAAATTATGGGTGGGTGGGTGGGTGGGTGAAGTTGTACCATTTTAGTACCGTCAAGCGGAATGAAAACCCGTAACAGATCCCAACAACCCAAATAGCTATGCAGCTCTCGTAAGCTTGTAATTCTACTGGTCCTCTAGTGTAGCAGCTGCTATTGTTTTGGGGGCTAGGGGCATTGTTCTTGTTGTTTGTTCTATTGTTCTCTCAGCCACTCATGTGAGACCTTGCGAGAGCTGCATGCCCAACAATATTCAACAAACAACCAGCTGACTACTAATTGCACTTGGTATGTTCCCTCTGGCGTTGCACTTGAACACTGTCAATTTATTCATGATTTGTTGTTCTTATATGCGATGTCGATAATTTATGCAGTGCGAATAGTATCCTATTCTGCACTGCAACAATCATCGCATCGCATTATAAGATTGGGGAGAAAATTCGGCTCCCACCTAGAATCACCTATGCTTCACCCGTTCAGGAAACCATCAATGGACTCTTAATCCTCCAATACTCATATCCAAAACAAGAGGCCATTGATGGTCTCAATATGGAGACCAAGTCACACAACACATCGCACAGCACCTATATCTATTCCCAAGGGATGCATCAATATGTCGGCGGCGACATTTTTCCAAATATCAACATATGTTCCATCAATACCAAACATCAATGGGCTCTTATCCCCCAAAAACTCATTTCGAAACAAAGAGACCATTGATGGTTTCTTATGGGGGCCAAGTCAGAACAACACAAATAAACCGACAACAGTGAACAGTCTTATCTCACTACACTCTTCCCGACAACAATGATCCAGTCAACCTACAACTGTCACCCCGTTACCGACCCCACTTGAGTTCCCCTGTCGAACGGTCCAACTGATTGACTCTGGAGAAGACGATGGAAAGACGAACAGCTTTCCTTCAAACTCGGAGTTATGCTAACAATCCCAGGTCAAATAAGGTCGAAATTTCATGGGGGAAAGATAGGACGGCAACCAGCCGTCTCTTAGATATGCGAAAAGACGAAACTAAACGTTGATGGGGGAACCCATGGGGCCAGCAAGGGGTGACAGTCATGACCCAGCATAACCGGGGAAGTTCGTTTAGATACTCTTTTTCACAACTGTCACTCCAAGCAACCCCTGAACCAAAGAAAACGCTTCCAAATCTCAACTTTTAAAAGGCATAATTAGAGAAGTACAAGAAATACACGAAATGAAATATGCAAAAAAAGTCCATTTATTACGTTAGCCATGGTACAAGAGAATTATCGTCATTATTACTGTAGTCATCATTGTAATTTTATGGAAATTTGACCAAGAGAAAAACCGTTGAAAGGCTAACAGAAGCACTACTCACGTATGAACCCAAAGGCTCTCGCATGGCTTTGCAATGGCCAAGGCGATTACAACAATAACAATGAGTCTCCTTATAAATGGATGACACGACTTTTCTATCTCTCTAAAAATGTGAATTCTAAGGCCTGTTAAACCCCGAAGCATGTACAGGATGAATGCTAAATGTCTAATTCCCCAAAAGCTTATAGCCATAACTTGTTGTCACTAGCACAGTGAACAAACAAGCGGTCTACGCACGCCACATCGGTAATAACATTCCAGGTCTTCAAGCAAGCAATCTGAAGAAGGGGTCACACGTCTGGCCATCAAAAAATCGAATTTCGCTTCACACTGCGTCCAACGCATCTTGGCAGTCACTTCCAGAGAAAGCTGGGAAAATTGTATGTCACACTGGTCATAACACCGTCATAATCATGAACCCGATATCACTTCAGAACAGAACCGGCAAATCACATGTCTCACTTAGCATAGCATTCAAACAATGACGATCACCAATCAAAGAACTTGTCGTAGGAATCACTTCAAAAGAAACAGGCAAATATTTGCCTCTCTCACAGGTACGATCATCAATCCAGAAACTCGCTGAAAAATCATCTTATTACAAAATTATATGCCTCACTGGCCATAACATTCTGACAGTCAAATTCAACAATCAGC
This sequence comes from Meandrina meandrites, assembly GCA_963693305.1. Taxonomy (NCBI): domain Eukaryota; kingdom Metazoa; phylum Cnidaria; class Anthozoa; order Scleractinia; family Meandrinidae; genus Meandrina; species Meandrina meandrites. The sequence goes on along the minus strand of OY855907.1, from coordinate 13,832,607 downwards.
CAACACGCTGAATGAATCACTTCAAGACAAAACAGGCAATTATATGCCTCACTGGCCATAACATTCTCACAGTCAAATTCAACAATCAGCCAACACGCTGAATAAATCACTTCGTGACAAAACAGGCAATTATATGCCTCACTGGCCATAGCATTCTCAAAAGTCACGATCATCAAACAGACAACACGCTGAGTGAATCACTTCATGACAAAACAGGCAATTATATGCCTCACTGGCCATAACATTCTCACAGTCAAATTCAACAATCAGCCAACACGCTGAATAAATCACTTCGTGACAAAACAGGCAATTATATGCCTCACTGGCCATAGCATTCTCAAAAGTCACGATCATCAAACAAACAACACGCTGAGTGAATCACTTCATGACAAAACAGGCAATTATATGCCTCACTGGCCATAACATTCTCAAAGTCACGATCATCAAACAGACGTTACGCTGAATGAATCACTTCATGACAAAACAGGCAATTATATGCCTCACTGGCCATAACATTCTCAAAAGTCACGATCATCAAACAGAAAACACGCTGAATGAATCACTTAATGCCAAAACAGGCAATTATATGCCTCACTGGCCATAACATTCTCACAGTCAAATTCAACAATTAGCCAACACGCTGAATAAATCACTTCGTGACAAAACAGGCAATTCTATGCCTCACTGGCCATAGCATTCTCAAAAGTCACGATCATCAAACAGACAACACGCTGAGTGAATCACTTCATGACAAAACAGGCAATTATATGCCTCACTGGCCATAACATTCTCAAAAGTCGCGATCATCAAACAGACAGCACGCTGAATGAATCACTTCATGACAAAACAGGCAATTATATACCTCACTGGCCATAACATTCTCAAAAGTCACGATCATCAAACAGACAACACGCTGAGTGAATCACTTCATGACAAAACAGGCAATTATATGCCTCACTGGCCATAACATTCTCAAAAGTCGCGATCATCAAACAGACAGCACGCTGAATGAATCACTTCTTGACAAAACAGGCAATTATATGCCTCACTGGCCATAACATTCTCAAAAGTCACGATCATCAAACAGACAACACGCTGAATGAATCACTTCATGACAAAACAGGCAATTATATGCCTCACTGGCCATAACATTTCATAAACGCGACAAATAATCCTTTTAAATACTTCGTGAGATAATACTGATACGTACGGAGCCCAACTTTTGGCATAACGTGACACAATATCAATAGGCGCCTTGCACTAAGAAGTCACGTGATCTTGTCCGCCATGTTGGAGGGGAAACAAATCGGTTGCTATGGAAAACATGGCTGCCGCGTGGGATCACGAAAGGTCAGTTACGCAACTATTTACGCTAATAGCTTTTTTCTTTCAAGACAAAACGATCTTTATTCGCTTTTCAAATATGCATAACATCTTAAAAGTTATTGTAATCGTGCAATTGTAATAAACAAGCTTATTTAAGCTTACTTTTAAGCACTTACTTTTGGGTGTTTCGTCGCCGGGTGCATTCTATTAGGGGATTTAAACTCCGTTTCAATCCCGAGTTCAATGTTCTATTGCCAAGTGATGATAAGCGAGGCGATGGAGTCTTCTAGAATTGTGGCGGTTGAAACAGTACTGAGTGAAAGGTAAGAATCGAACAGATCATTGTTATGTTTACTTGCAATTGTTAGATGAGTAAGTTTCATTGCTGTGTCCCACGCTGCACAAATGATGCTCGCTACAATGCTGCATTGTCATTCCATCGTTTCCCGAGTAGCGATGAACTGCGAAGGCAATGGATTGCTAAAATACGTCGGGATGAAGGAGAAAATTTTCAGGTGAGGAAAGCCTCTTGTTCGTGATCATTTTGAATTTCGTTTGTCAGTGTTAAAGCTCAAATAATGCGCCAGCTAATTATCACATCGAAGCTAAGACGTTCTCGACAATACATGTAGATCACTTCAAACACCAGGGTATGCTCTGAACATTTTCAAGTGACGGACTACCTACCTGATGTGGACAATTTGGGGAGAAAACGGCTCAAAAGTGGGGCAATCCCGACGCAGTTTCAATGGCACAACAAACCTCCCAGACGAAAGTTAACACGCAGTTTCCAACAGTTGGAGGAGTGAGTACAGAGTAGACATGCAATTAGTAAACAAATCCTTTCGTGGTTGAAGGAATTTAAACCCTTTATTTGTACTTTGCCTTTTAGTAGGGCTAAAAGGGTTAGAAAGGTTTCTTTTGTGTCATAGCCTGCATTCATTGATTTTGTATTGTTTATTTATATTATTTATTAGTAGTAAAATCATTAATGTTGCATGTTGCATTTAATATTTCTACTAATCTCCCCCACCCCAATCCTTTTACTTCAGCTAAAGAAAAATTCAATCTTTAACCCCTATGAAATAAACAACAACAACAACACACTATATTGTGCCCATAACAAATTTTAATTTGAAAATTACAAATGACAGAACTAAATCGACTAATTAAAGAGTACCAGCTCCCTGAAATATCTAAGATAAAAATGTCAGGGAGCTTGAATAAATAAAAGTAGATTAAATGTTGATAGCTATGGTACAAATTATGTTCAAGCTTACTAACTTACACATTAACATAACACTACTAAACATATAGAGTTCTTTTAGACTAAACTGATTTGGACTACACCAAGATGTCCTAACATTATAGTAAATATTATATTCAACAGGTATCCTACAGACACTGGCAGAGACGATAGAGAAGCCAAAGTTGCCCACCCCAATGATTCTACCATAGATGAACCAAATATCAAGGAACAACTTTTAATGGCAAGAGCTGAAATAAGGGATCTCAGATCCCAAGTTGAAGCTTTAAAGCTTTGTAAATTTGGTCTCGAGCGGTTTTCAACAGATAATGACAGCATTAAATTTTATACTGGTTTCCCAAGTTACAATCACCTTGTAACATTTTATGAATTTGTTGAACCTTGTGCAGAAACCATGCAATACTGCTACACAACTAGCACATCTTCTCCCTTTACTCGTCCTGGAGGTCGAGTAATGGCCCTTATAGATGAGTTGTTTTTGTTTCTAGTTAGAATAAGGTTGGGCCTTTTTCAACAGGATTTAGCTAACCGATTTAACGTACATGAGTCAACAGTTAGTAGGAAAGTTGTAACCTGGGCAAATTATTTGTATTTTTTTTTCTTGGTATTCAGCCCATTTGGCCCTCCAGAGAAGTTGTTGTGAGGTACATGCCACAGGCATTTAAGGATTTGTATCCCAACACACGTGTGATAATAGACTGTACAGAGGTTAAGGTTCAGGTACCATCATCCCTTCTTTTGCAGTCTCAAATGTACAGCACATACAAAAGTGGTACTTCTTTAAAGTCCCTCGTTGGTATTACCCCCCATGGAGCAGTTTCTTTTGTATCTTCATTATATACTGGTTCCATTTCTGATAAGGAAATAACAAAGTGTTGTGGCATTTTAGATCTTTTGGGGCCTAACGATAGTGTTATGGCCGATAAGGGTTTTAATATTGATGATCTTTTATGCAGTAAAGGGGTGAAGCTTAACCTTCCACCATATCTTTTAAATCACGCACAGTTGTCACCAGAGGAAGTTATAGAAACAAAAGCCATTGCCAAAGTACGGATTCATGTGGAGAGGGCCATACGCCGAATTAAAGAATTCCATCTTTTTGACACTGAAATTCCTATGTCACTTTTGGGTACTGTTAATCAGTTGTGGACAGTGGCATGTTTGCTTGTTAATTTTCAGGGGCCATTGATTCTGAAGAATAATCTGTGTTAGGTGCCACAGGTGGCTGTATATGCATTTCAAAACAAAAATATTTGTTAAAAAGGTTCCTCCTTGATGAATTGTACACTGAAAGAGGTCTGAAAATATGTACTTGTAGCCATGCAATGACCTAATTACAAAAACATGTTCCAGTAGAAAAATGTGATGAAATAAGTGATATCACAAAAAATAGTTAAAATAAAACAAATCAACCTTGTCTTTACATTCTTGAAAAAATGCAGGATCAAATACTATCCTCTGGCAAAAAAACAGATCATCATTAATATAACAGAAAAAGTCACACCAATCCAGACCAGTGGTGCCTAGTTGGCATTGTACTTGCAAGTAATACAAATGTTTCTTGTTTAGGGTTAATTCATTGGAAATGGGGTCGCGTTTAAGGTAAGCCACATCATCTAAACTGGTTGTTCCTTCCTGGACAACCTTTGTCTCAAACAAGCCATAAGGACTTGACGAACCAGTTTGAGCTGCCTCAACATCATAAACCATCCTGTCAGGGGAACTTCCCAGCCAGGGGCATTTTGGATTTATAACCAGACCACTTGGGTACAAGTTCACCATCCCTTGTTTTGCTTTAGTGGCATATATGGATGCTGCTCTTCCCTCCATTTCTATTCCCCGCTTCATAGCAGCTGTCTGTACAAGCCTAGATGGCTGAAGTTGTTTAACCAGATTATCAAAATTAGAAATTCGCTTTGCCACCATTCCAAACTTACTTGCAGTTATTCTTCTTTTGCGCAGTGAATGCCAAAGGTCACTTTCATTCTGCTCTCTAGTTTTTTCTTCCAAGTTATGTGCCATTTCTAAAGTGACAGACAGAGACTCTAGCTTCGCGGATTTGTTGTTGTCCAAACAAATTGACACATTGTTTTCAAACCTTTCACCTGCATCAGGCAGGGGCAGCTTAGGGAATGAGGTGTGGGCATAATCATTTATGATATACTTCTCTGTGAGCCTCTGTTGATAAGACAATACAGACCCCTTTGGTGCTGCTCCAAATTTAGTTTGTACAGAAGGTAGTTGTGAGATTGCAAGGTTCTCTAGATCTGGTAGTAAACTCCATAGCAAAGGCTCAGGGTTTAGATTTTTTAGTTTAGCTTTTTGTTCAGGGCCCAGCAAATGATACTGAGATGCAGGTGAGTACAGGGTACTTTTAATGAACTTATCATAGTTTGCTCCCTCTCGAGGCTTCTTCACCATCAATGCATCTACACATTGAGGACTTATGTGCTTCCCTCTGGGAACACTCCATCGCTGTGACATCATAGTACATGTCAGATCATCAGGTAAGCTGTTTAACCCAAGCTGCTTACAGTGTGCCAGATAGAAAAGGAGGCCAACAACATGGTGACAAATCCCTCCAGCACCTGCTACACAAGAGCACTTTCCAGACACTGTTGTTTGCTGCATACCAATCATCACTTGAAGAGAGTGTGGTGCTTCATTTTTCTTCATTGACCTGTAGCATCTGGCTGAAACTATTGCCTCTGAGTCACCATATGTAACTGACATGGGTAACATAAAATTGGACTGGTCAGTATCAAGTAGTGAAACTAGATTTTTTTTAAAAAAGCAGATTTCAATGGGTAACACATGATGCCAAGTGAAACTAAGAATTTGAGGCCTTAGTTGCCACTAGGCACAACGGGGATGAGTAAGTGAGAGGGAATGTTTTTATTTCACAATGTATGGCATTTATTTCACAAGGAATTGCATGCAAATTGTTGAATAACATGAAGGGCAAAATTACTGTCATAAAAACATCGGAAATCTTCGGCAGAGTATTATTTACCAGTACACTTACTTTTGATTTTGTGAAGATATCCTGGTTCTGCAAAATACTTGTACGCTTTTGCAGTACTTTCAGATCCTGTTGCTTTTGCATACTTTTCAACGTCAGTAAAGGTAATCCTTAAACGTGACAGGTCCACGCCGGGATCACTGAGAAAATCAACGAAACTACATAGCGTTTCGCATTCCATAGACATTTTGACATTGACGATCCTCAGCAATTTAAATTTATCGCCCGTGTAACTTGCCCAAAGCGAAAAAAATGAATGCTCTTGTGAATATACCAGGGAAATATACGAAACTTCAGTCAGCCGTATTTCTTTAAAGTAAGTGCTTAAAAGTAAGCTTAAATAAGCTTGTTTATTACAATTGCACGATTACAATAACTTTTAAGATGTTATGCATATTTGAAAAGCGAATAAAGATCGTTTTGTTTTGAAAGAAAAAAGCTATTAGCGTAAATAGTTGCGTAACTGACCTTTCGTGACCCCACGCGGCAGCCATGTTTTCCATAGCAACCGATTTGTTTGCCCTCCAACACGGCGGACAAGATCACGTGACTTCTTAGTGCAAGGCGCCTATTCTGGTAAGCAAGGGCGCTAGAAGTCGAGCGAATAAGCACTAGAGCCCAACCGCGTGGAAAAAAATAACAAAAGAACCACTCCCTTTGGGCATTATACCTCACCGTCAGTAGTGAAACGTAATTTACATAGCCCAACCACGTGGAAAATAACTGAAAAAATCTCCTCCGTTTACAAAAATACCATGACAGTAAAAACGGACATTTGAACGAAAAGAGCCGCCCAGCCGACCCAGCACTGCCAATCCGTCGCACGCAAAAACAAAAATTGACAGAGCTATACCAACGCAAAGCCACATTAGCCTGGACAAAATATTACCTCAGGAAAACACCGCCATGTTCGATTTTTTAAGTCCAAGCGCATTTACGCCTTGCGTCGTCTATGCTTGAAGAAGGCAAGCCAAGGCTTGAGGAATCCGAACTGCTCCCTGCTGAGGCGTTGCTGAAAACCTCTCTGCTGAAACTTCGGGTTCAAAACTATAAGACGCTCCACGTGTCTTCTTGGTGCCAACGAAACCTGTATCTGAAGTCTTCGCATGAGCATTCAGACCGAACGATTCAGTACATAGCTTAAATTCAATAGCAACTGGCGAATGAAAAGTCGTACAAATTTGCCAACTGAATCAGTAAATACACATTCAGTCTGATGAGCCTTATCCTGGAGTCAGGGGCTGAAGGCTAGTGTTGTAGTTCCGATGAAGAAGAAGGGCACAGGCATGTTCCCTCCGGCGTTGCTCTTGAACACTGTCAATTTATTCATGATTTGTTGTTCTTATATGCGATGTCGATAATTTATGCAGTGCGAATAGCGGATAGATTTCGAAAGTGCTATCGTTCTTGCAATCGCTTTGCTGGGAAAACTTTTTTTTCCGATTTTCAAAACGTTAGTACCGTTGAAAATGGCTTTTTTTCACCAAGTTGAACGTTATTGATCTTCAAGCTGCCTTAAGCGATTGTTTAACTGTCCGCGACTGGGAGATGTTGACTGAAACCGTCCAAATCCCAGAGAATTTTGTTCCGTTGGCGTTTGCCCGATTGACATAATTGACTCTCCAAGAACGTAAGGTATGTAAAGTGAGGTTTGATCTTACTTCTGAATTCTCTTGTAGTGCCGCACTAAACTTTACTTTTATTCCTTGTAGAATGATGAACAAATCAGCGCATTTGACGAAATGCTGGCCAAATATTCCCTGCGCGAAGCACTTGTAAGTATTGTTAAAGTATGTTATGCATTTCAACAATTGATTTATAAACCGTTGGCTAAAGTTTGGAATGTTCAACAAGCATTTCTCTCTTTGAACACAACTTTATCTTCTAATGCAGACATCAAGAAATGATGAAAGACGATAACAGACTGTTTTACGCACCGTTTAACAAGTTCAATTATGCGAGTTACTTTGACTTAAATTTGCTTGAAGTGCTCTGCTCCTTAACTCCGTTAACAACACAATGAAATAAAAGCGCTGTGTGAATAAATAAGTCGGAATAAGCGAACTTAATCTCAAGATGTTCTTTGCTTTACAGTTTACGGACACTCAACTCCAAAGCATTGAGCAAACAGAACGCTGGCCACTAGAAAATGTAAGTCATGTTTAATTTTCTTTATCTTCATCATCATCATCATCAGTCCTTTAAACGCCTAGTGGCGCATAGGGCATCAACAATTTGCCTCCATTCCTGTCGGTCCTTTGCAAGCCGTGAAGCTTGCCCCCAGGTAAGGTTTAGAGCCTGAAGTTCTGCTTCTGCAGTTCTTCTCCAGCTGGATTTTGGACGGCCTCTTTTTCTTTTACCCTCTGGTGTCCATCTGAGAGCAACTTTAGAAATGCTGGTAGTTTCTCTGCGGAGCACATGGCCAACCCAACTCCATCGTTTCCGTGTAAGAACAATACTCATGTCCTCCTGTTCTGTCAATTTAAAGAGTTCATTGTTGGAGATCTTTTTTGGCCAAAAGATGTGCAAGATTTTTCGGAGACAAGATGTGTGAAAGCTTTGCAGCTTTCTCAAGTCATGCACAGTCATTCTCCAGCATTCAGATCCGTAGAGTAGTACAGAGAGTACACAAGCTTGGTAGATCTTAATCTTCGTTCTTCTGCTGTAGTTTCTGCTTCTCCACACGGGTCGCAATTTTGCAAAGGCCCCTCTAGCTTTACCAATCCTCTGTCGGATGTCGATGTCAGCCCCCCCATCACTGCAGACTGTACTACCCAGATAGGTGAATTGTTGGGTCGTTTCAAGGTCTAGCTGTTTCTTTATCTTACGAGTAAATTATTGTATTGTTTAGTAACTTCAACGCTTCAAGTGTAATGCGACTCCATTTCTTTGGTGCTATATGTTTTGCAATTTAGTTAGCGTCAGCTTTTTTCTTTCTTTTTCTAGAGTAATCACAATTCACCGTTACCTCAGATGGTGCAACCAGTGGCGAGGCCGCTATCAGCGTTAACAAAGTGGAACGGTGGCATTCCCAAGGCAATTATAAGATCAAAGATCTCTTCGAGATTCGACTATTTCGCATGGAGTATGCGTTGGCGAAGTGTTAGTATTGAAAGCGATTTGTGATGCATTAACCCATTGACTCACAGTCCAGAAGGCTTTTATTAGCGCTCACCCACCCCCCCCCCCCCCCCCCCCAAAAAAAAAAAAAAAAAAAAAAAATCCTGGCTCTTTTACGGCTTTTAACACAAACGTGCGAGTGGGAAAAAATATACCATATGCGTACTAAATTCAGACAAACAATTCTTTTCTGAAGTAAACGTTTATTACAACTAGACACGCTGAAAGACCAATTCATGATTTGAAATATTAATTATCAACCTTGATAAATTGATCCCAAACCAAACTTGAAGACGGTGAAAAAAATTTCTTCACCTCCGCGCGTCATTTTAACAACTCGCAAAAACACGAACTCTTTCTACAAAATATAACACCAGTTCGAAACACTCTGGTGAAAGGTAGGCTTTCATTCTGTACAACTGTCACTGACATTTATTTAACCACCACCAGCGGTAGCTGGGGATAATAATTTGCGAATCATGGTGCCGTGAGATAGCGGACAACTACTGAATTCCTTCCACAAAATTAACACTCACATTGCTTTTTATGAAAGGTAGGTTTTCATTCTGTATAACTGTCACTGACATTTATTTAACCACCAGTGGTATTATCTTGGTACAGAAAAGCGGTAATTGGAAATAAGCCGTGAGATTGCCTTGAGAAAGCGGAAAACTACTGAATTCCTTCCACAAAATTAACACTCAGATAGCCCAGACGTGGAGACGTCTGCACGCAGGCTAACACTCAGATTGCTTTAGTAACTGCAGAATACCCCGCCACTTCGAAGCAATACCCCAGAAACAGCGGCTACACGGCTCATGGATTAAAGAACGAGGTATATTCGTGGCTACGTGGCTACGTAGCTACGTAGCTACGTGGCTACGCGGCTACGCGGCTACGGAGGTTTGTAGCTGCGTAGCCGCGTAGCCACTATTTTAGAGGTAGCTTTGAAGTAGCGGGGTATTCTGCAGTTAAGGTGATTTTTATGCTATCCATCACTATAACTACTTGTTTGCATTTTCCGAGGTACTTTAGTAAATCTTTGTATGTAAAAGGTCGTAAACTGAACACAATTATTAAATAAACAACAATGCGATGGTACAGTTAGTCGGCCGCACGCTGCATATCAGATGTCACCATGCGCTTTTCAAATCAATACGCTTCAGAAGCCTAAAATTCCAAACGTAAACTGGGCAAATGAAAGAAACTTGAAGGAAGTTTTGTTTTAGATTAATTCTCATTTCAAGATGTAGCTACTAATGTATCAAAGCTTCAAAATTCTGCATATTTTTGAAGCCGTGAGATCCTGCAAGTTATTCACGCTAAAGCGTAAGTTTAATTTTAGCCCGACGGCTTTTTGCAGTCAATTTTTCACTAAGTGGCTTTACCGACCCTTCTAAAAATTCCATTTAAGTTCGAAGCAATATTGTACATTACCATTTTCCTGTCTGAAGTCTTGAGAAGCTGCTGTCGTGATCAAGTCCGTGAATTGTGGTCAAAACAAAAGATTGCGTGACGAGCTAAAAATACTTCTTTCAATGAAGACGACAAACAATAGACTTGTAACAATAGAAAATAGCATTGGCCAATATCCTCTGACAATGAAGATTCGCAGCAGCTTTTAAGCGTTTAAAACTAAGCAATTCAATCGATGAATAGCACAGATCCTTAATAAAATACCTACCTGTAGTTTGCAAAAGGCTAGACAGGCTAAATGACGAGCGACGCGTGAAAATAACATTTCGGGATCGAAAACTGCGGACGCATTCCTATCCAGTGACGTTTTTATCGCCCACAGCGAAAAGTATTCCCTTGACAAATTAAAACAGTCCCTTGAGAACATACAAAAATGTGGGTCAGAGAGTGCCACCAATGATCCCAATTCTTACCATTTTCCTTGGTAACCAAGCGAAATAGTCGAAAAAAGGAGAAGAAAAATATATATTGTGTGTGAAAGTAATAAATTAGGTTCATGACTGGATTGTGAGTCAGTTTGTGTTTGCGTGTATATAATTTGTCAATAAAAACACATAGACGCTTCTTAAACAAAAGCTTTGTTATATCAAATACACAATATTACAAGTTAAAAAAGTAATAAAATAAAAATAAAATGAAAATGAAAACCAACCAATCACAGCGCAGCAGCGTGCTTTATAAGTCTTCATCAGGCGATAAGGTCGACTGGTTATGCGTAAACTAGCAGTTTGCAGTCGAAACGTTGCGATCTCCATCACAAACGAAAATTACTTTAGTATTAGTATTTGTTGTTTCAGTTTCAGACGTGTGCAGACAAACCAGTACGCTTTAATTAAAGCTGAGCAATCCACGACTTTTGTTCACACGAAAAAGAAAGAGACCAAAAGCGCTCTTTTCTACCCTAAATGTTTCTGAGTGAATACCGTAATGATTCGATTTAGCGCCCGGGGCGCTTATTTACTTTTGGCACCTCGAAGGAGGGCGCTTATTCGAGGCAGGGCGATTATTCGGGACAGGGCGCTTATTTATTATTAGTATTTTTTTTTTTTTTTTGATAAACAACCAAATGCTCAAAACAAAAGTTTAATAAATATTAAAATAGCTAACAATAACAGAAGCTGCAGCAGTAACAAATTGTTGAAAGTTCATTTACTTTCAAAAGAATTGTTCATTTGAGCAGTAAATATACATGTATGGTACGATGAATGTTCATGACTTTATCTATTCAACGTCGATAACTTCAGTGTCATAGGGGCGTTTATAAGAATGGGGGCGTTTATTAGAATGAGGGCGCTTATTGGAATAGGGGCGCTTATTGACGAAAACACATTCGAAGGGGGGGCACTTATTCGGAAGGGGGGGGGGGGCTTATTGGAAGGAGGGCGCTAAATCAAATCATTACACCAAATATCTTTGGAGAATCCGTGGCGCCCAATGAAGCAGGAAATTAATTTTATCAGTCTTTTAGGCGTCTTGTCTTTTTTTACTTATTCAGAATTACAACATGTTTACATCTTCAATACATCTCCTTGGCTCATTTATTAATAAATCGGTGTAAGTACCAATTAAGAAAATTGGGTCTGCAATGCGTACATATGTGGACTTTCATTTGTTTGGTAATGAATGAGTGAATGAGCCAATGTACAGTATCGGTTAGACTTTCTAAAACGTCTTTCGCTTTTCGTTTCCGGTTTGGCAGTAGACCACGGCTCTGACGCCTCGCACTAGGCAAGTTGTATCGGTCAAATATGAGTTAACAGTCACTTATCAATGAACTTTCCTCATGATCATGAAAGAACAACTGCCTTTTAGTTTCGATGAACAACTTGAACTTGAACTTTATTTTTTTGTTATCTAAATAGCCACAAAATTGCTTGCCCCCGCTACTAGTAAAAACGACTAATATAGGCGGGGGCAAGGGTTAAGATGAAAAAAAGGATTACACACTTTGTATAGCAGAGAAAAAGAGATATAAACAATTGATTACTAACTAATTAATTAAAAATAAAATTAACAATATATTATTATATGGCTACAATAGTACGCGCGCTCTGATTGGCTGATGAGCGGGCATATTTTCTTGTAATGACCGAGCATTATGAAAATTTTTTCTTGCCTTAGCTTTTTATAACTTTTTTTAAGGGTCAAACACTTGTAAACACAGGTCAGTTTGTTTTGTGAAAATTAAAGTGCTTAAATTTGCTAGATCTTGGCGTAATGAAGACAAAAATTGCTTCATTGTCGAAGAAACCGTTTCTTCTGGTTTGGATCGCATGACCTCGAATGACCTCTTGCGCGCGCAAGTGGATATTGAACAACGTTTCCCTTTTTTCAGCGCTAAAAGGCCATATAATAAATAACTTATTAACCTCGTCCGTTCGGTCATTAAAGGGAAATCTCAGACCTCGGCCTTGATGTATTGACCTCGCTATCGCTCGGTCAATACATCAAGGCCTCGGTCTGAGACTTCCCTGTAATGACCTCACTCTCGGTTAATAAGTAGTATATAAATCACACACACACATACATGAAAAGCTAGAAGGCAATAAATAATAACTATATAATACAGACTATGTTTACTTAATTTATAAAATGTTTAATCAGTTTGGAGACTTCAATATAGTCATCTTCACAGTTTAAAACATCAAGGAGTAGATTTTTAATTTTATTTTGATATTCGGATTTGTTCAGTGATTTTAGTGATTGCGGGATTGAATTCCAGATTGATACGCTAATTCTTGTAAAATAGTTTTTCCCTTTTTCTGTTCTTGAAGTTTTTACAGCAAAGCACTCATTTGAAGACGATCTGGTGTTGTAGTCATGTATTGTTCTTGTTTTGGCAAATTGGTTAAGAAGGTTTATTGGAGCAACTTGTGCGTGGATATAATACATCAAATTACATAGTTGCAGGAAAAATAAAAATGATATTGGAAGACAATTAGATTTAATAAATAGGGGAATTGCATGTTCTCGGGCCCTTCGAAAGAAGATTAAACGCAATGCACGTTTTTGTAATACTAGCAATCGATTTAAATGTGTTTTTGCACTATAGCCCCATGCAGATATACCATAATTTAGGTAGGGAGTTAATAAAGTATGATAGATATTAAGCAAAATATGGCGTGGGACATAATGTCTCAGTTTGGCAATAATTCCAATTGATTTACTAATTTTATGACAGATAAAATCAATGTGATTCTTCCACGAGAGGTCTGAGTCAATCATTATTCAGAGATATTTGACAGTCTTTCATTTCAAGGATTGTTTGGGTGCTTGACATAGAAAATTTTAATTTGAGGAATAAAAGGCATAATCTTTTGACGAATACGAAAAATACCGTAGCTAGATTTTTTTTCTAATTTAATGTCAGCTTATTAGTTTTTAGCCATTCGCTAACTTTTGCAAGCTCTAAATAAACTTCTGATTCAGGGGTACGCAAATCATTGTTTGCATAAATTATACCTGTATCGTCTGCAAACAAATAAAAAGTGAATTCCGAAGAACATTTATAAATGTCGTTAATACACAATAGGAATAAGAGGGGGCCAAGAACTGAGCCCTTGGGTACCCCACAGAGAGTTTTCTCTTCCTTAGAAATTTGATTATAGATTTCAATTGACTGCCTACGATCTGCATGTTAGATACGATTTAAACCAAGTATTTACTAACCCTCTTATGCCATATTTTCACGTTTAGCTAAAAGAATGCTGTGGTTAACAGTGTCAAATGCCTTTTTAAGGTTAATAAAAAGACCACATGTAAAACAAGAGGGCATGCTCGTAGTCTTTTCTCTCTAAATAACAATGATCGAATATAAAACGGTCGTACTCTATGACACACAGATCTCTTGTGATCGGGAAATTAAATCTTACAAGGGCGGTTCACTATTTTTTTTTTCACTTACAGTTTGGGTAATTAAAACAGCACATTTTTTTTTTTTTTGACTCGTCTTCTCGGTTTCCTGTGGAATTGACCGATACAATTTACACTAGTCCTTAGTGACTTTTGGACACATGTACTGTTAAGAAATCGGCCAAGTTTACGATCAGTAATCCGCCGACAACTTTGTGCAGACTTGTCTAAAATATTTTATATCGCCACCCTGGTAATATAGCATGTCAAAAGGTGGATTTAGAAAGATCAGGGTCGAAGGGTAGTCGCTGAGCAAGTAACACTGAAAGTGTTGTAAATTTGACAGAAGATTTCAATTGGTTCATCTTTTTTGGCTGGGTATTAGTGTTGTTCTTCCGTGTCATGAAGTTTACGAATTCAAACATTATTTATGTCTATTTTTTGAACTCTCGACACTTGAATGGCGAGGAATAGAAGGACGAATTAAGGTTACACAATACCTTGGAGGGTGTCCTTCGGGAAAATAAAATCGTACGCGCGTTGTTTTAAAGTAAACTACCACAAACTATATATCAATAGAAAGGTAAAGAACTGTAGAATTCGAAAAAAAAAATAAAATTTCGTTAGAATCCGTCAACTCTACATACCCGATTAATTCATTCAAAGAGATGGGATTCTCGCGTGAAACGATTGCGAGTTTTCGCCATTTGAAGATTTGTAAACATGTTACGCCCTTCTGTCAACAGGATATGCCGCCGGCCAGTGAGATGATGGTACACAGCAAGCGAAACTATGTTTGCAGAAATTCAAAGGCATTAATAGTGTGACAGTCACGTATGTTCTCTTTTTTGAACTTGAGCGTGCGAGAGAAATGAAAAAACTAAGAAAAATATGCGGGGGAAGAGTACAGAAAATGAAGTAGCAACGGGTAGTCCGATTTGTTCGAAGGATTTCTTGTCGCTGTCGGCCAAGTTTTTCTTCTTGCTTTCGGCAAATTCCGCTTTTGTCTTCTTCAAGGGTCTTGTTTCGTTTTTTGTCGCTGTCCAAGGACTTTCCTTTATTTTTAACTCGTTTCACGACCTCAGTAAGGCCAAAAGGAGAATGGAAGAGCGATAAAACGAAGATTGAGAATAAAAGAAAAGCAAAATCACATGTAAACAAAACAATGCTAATGATGTCCTTGTAATAAGAGCTTGCTGATCGCCGGGGAATGAACGCACTATGACGATTATGACACCTAACTATTTTATTAACTTTTATTTAAAAAACCCTTTTTTCGAATAACTCGCGCGCGTTTTAAGATTTTACTTTTATTCTTGGGGAAATGTTAGATTTAAAGTAAATTTTTATTTTAGTCCAAATTTTTTTTTTTCGACAAAAGTAGACCCCTGAAGGTATTGTGTAACCTTAAGTGATTGTTCCTGCTTTTACATAGTAAACTCTGCCCTAAAATCTAATTGGGTTAACTTTGTACCTGGTATGAAACCTCCCATCCGGGTTATCAAATGAGCATGCCTTGACATTGCAACATTGTGTCTATATATAATGCTTTTTTTTTTTTTTTTTTTTTTTTTTTTTGCGCCTGTTGCATTATGACAAGCAGGCACGTAGACAGACATTTCTGATAACAACCGAAGCAAATGCCAAGCCCCGAAGCTAGGGGGTTAAATTTTTAAGTCTGGAAGTCGAGAAATGACATTTTTAGGTGATATTAGAATAAAAGAAACACTCCTATCATATTAACTTCTTACAGCAACACGGAAAAAAATATATGTTTCAAGATTTTGAAAGTGGCAAGTATCTCGGTTTGCCTGTTACTAGCTACGGCTATGGCAAACATAACTATAAAGGGCTAAATCACATTGTTAATCAGCTCACCTGTCTCGCAATTTTTACCGGTAAACCTAGGTTTACAGCTGCACGTGTATCCGTTAACAACATCATTGCACCTTCCACCATGCCGACAAGGATTACTGGCACAGTCGTTAATGTCTAGAATTGAATGAATTTGTGTAAGCCTTGGACTAACAAAATGCTAAAGGGAGGTATTTGTCAGCTTCGAGCGCCACCCAACTCAAGGAAGCTAAGGAAGTTAAAGTTTTACAATGAGTAAATGAAAGAAGAAGCTACTGAAAGTTTCAGAGCCATTGAGAAAATTCCCTTTTGAAAATTACGAAAAGAAACCTCTAGGGGGCGGGGGAGCGGCATCCACCCCCACCCCATTATAATTAAATAACCGTTGGGTATGGTTGATTTTTTATATTCCAGAAAAAAGGGGGTTTTGTCTGTTGGTAACCTGAAAAACGTAACACCCAGGACCGAGTTACAGAATTATTATATGTAAATAAATGCAGACAGAAGCTTTTATATTTTGGCCTTTTTTTCGAAAATGGTGCCATGGGAGCTAGGGTGAATAATGAGGATGCTTTGCGGCCAACATGTTCCAGATTCTGAAATCAGGAAAAAACTATAAAATGGAAGTAATTTAGCTCTTATTTCCGATTAATATATATTTAATGTCTGATTTTCAAACTATAGTTAACCTGATGTTAGAAATCAGATCAGAATTCCAAAATCAGAAATCACAAACCAGAAATAGGAAATCAGAAATAAGAAAACAGAAGTCGGAACTTCTGAAAATCCGAAATTCAAAATTGAGAAAACAGATATTAAAAACGGGATTTCAGATATACCACCTGTGATGCTCAATTCCGTTAATCTCGGTTTATATCAGTTGCGAAGTCAATAATGCAAATAAAATGAATCGGAAAACTTTTCAAAATTCCTCTGCCGGGGATGGGTAAAAATATACGCGTTTACTTCCGGCGGTAACTTTTAGCCTGACCACATTTTACAGTTCCACAGATTTGAAAAATCAACTGCAAACTTTTCTTGCTACAATAAGTACATTGATCTAATATGGGTGTCAGATTCTTTTCTGGTGCGGTTTTCCGATATTTGAATGGTCGATATTTACTGAGATCTGGGCTTAATGTTCATTGACTACACGTTATCGCTGCTATTTGCTGAGACATCTTTCATACTTACCTTTCTCGCAGTGTTCGCCCTCAAATCCAGGAGTGCACGAACATCGATATCCCTTGTTTGTAAAACCGGACTGACAAGTTGCGCCGTTCTCACACGGCAGCTGCCCTGTCTTTCCACAGTTGTTCTAAATAAAAAGAAAAAAAAAAGGAAAAGAGTTAACTTAAGCCCTGAAATATTATAAAATACATGTACAAAAAGCGCTTAATGTGTTTTCTTTTGCTATAAAGTATGCAAGGAAATGAAGAAAACACTTCTTCCGCGCTCTCGACAATTCCTTGCGTCATCCAATTTTAACATTTATATGGCAGGTACTATTTTGTTAGCAGAATTTATATGTTAAAGTCAGGACATATCAGCTATAATTATGTCCAGTGGTGATGTCTGTTTAAATGTGTGCAGGGGATTTCTCTGTTAAGGTAGTAACATATATTTTGGAAGTAATTTGCTTAAAACAATACTCTGCCATTAATCCCTCGACTACTTGGACAAGCAATTGACAACAAAATGAAATGGCCCTCCTGGATTTTCAATTTGTCGCGTGTCCCGTTCAATGATCACGTAAATCCTATCAATAACAATAAAAGAATTGTTGTATCGCAATACATAAGCGTCTTGAGATGTTACCGGCCTGTACGTGTTGATTGCCAAAAAAATTGCCTTTTCATTCCCTAGCTCAAAACGGTTAGTTCATACATCAGTTTTCTTCATGAACTGGCATAAATTTGTTAGTTCATAGATTGGTGACTTATTTTTCTTCTTGTCACCCTCGACTGCTTGGCAATGCCTTGTGAAAAAAACAAAAACAAAACAAAACAAAACAAGAAGATACCGCATATGTAGCACTTTTTCGAATGGGACATTGTAAATCACAACATGTTAACAGAGAAGAAAATGGAGCAGGGTCGTGTTGAAGCAGCACGTCGAATCGTGCCACGGTAAAACGTGTCGCTACATCTATAATTAATTGTTCTGCTCAACATATTTTTTTCGTGTGCATACGCGTTGAGATTTTGTCCCTGCTATATGCACGCCACTGTGGCAATTGTCCCTGCACAGGATTACGTCCCTTTTATGCTGTCTGCAGGGAAAACAACTGAGGGTGGAACTTATATTATGACTTATACCTTAGCGCCACGATAATAGTAAACGGGGTTAGTCTTCAGGTGTTCGCCATCCTCCATGTGAGTGGAGTTATTCAGCTCACATTCATGCGTTTCACTGCCTGGATCTTTATTTTTGATGTTGAGACTGACGCAGGCATCTTCCATGTAGCAAAGATATTCACAGTCATCCAAGTTCTTGACTCTCAAAGTTTTTATTGTGTGGCTCATCAAACGTCGCTCAGCATAGAAATAGTAGGCTGGAAAGTACAATTCACGGTCTCGTTCTAAAAGAAAAACAATAAAATAAGATTATTCATTAAAACACGCCGGCGGAGCATTTTAAAAGGAAACGAAAAAAAAAACAAAAAAAAAAAAAAAAAAACGAACGAATTAATAAATAAAAATTAAATAAAGATATAAAGTAGACTCATGTAGAGTTGCTAAAAATGGTCGTTGTAGCTGAATGTAGTGTAAGTAATGCTGTGGTCAATTTTCCAAAATCTGTTTAAACAACGCGTTTACGCGTTTGATGCATAAACTGGGTACATTGCTTTGATTAAGATTTCACGTCAAATATTTGTCACTGCATCTGGATTAACCTGCAGACTGTATGCATTTTAAAGAGTGCACAAACCGGTGGAAAGTAACTGGCGATACCTTCTCGAAAAAATATCGAAAAGTAACGCAGCGCCGAGCTCATTCCTAACGGATTTTCAAACATTTCTCTTTTTTTATTTCTTGTTATGAGAATTTGGTGATAGATCAAGACAATGCCCTTTGGACTTGTTCGCTTCGAACAAAATATCATTATAGGGGCAAGAAGAAAAGAAAAATGGGGATGGCAATTGTAAATTTTGAACGTGCCACGAAACAAGACCGAGTTTTGCCTCATTAATCAGTATGTCACATAAGCGGCAACTAAGAGTAAACAATTGTGGAATATGGCTTTGAGGTGCCTTACTGCAATATACAAATACGTTGCCAGAGGAATATGGAAATTAAGAAATTTGCTACGTAGATGTCACACCTCACGACCCATATTTTTTTAGCCTAAGTTTGCTAGTCAGTATAAAATAACCAAAAAGCTGCGTCCGCATTGCAATTTGAAAAATAGTTATTACTTTTGTTTTTGCAAACGTCGCCTTGGAATTTACGTTTAAACAAACATCGCCGATGGTGCAAATTAGGTTTAATTGAAGGTGACGCAGCGGGTATTGGGTCAGTTATATATCCTATCCCGTGAATGAAGCTTCAAAACGTGCTCCAAATCGAATTGATAAATAATGGTTCGAACGTTGTCGTCTTTGCAAATTTGACTAAAAAGGTGTCGTTAATGACAGACCGTATCTAAATATTGATCACAGTTAAAGTGCACCATTCTGTTAATGACTTCCTCGTTGTTTTTGAAGTTGGCAAACAGGTCAACGCCTCTGCGTGCGTGCTTCTTGATTGTATTGACATAATAAATTTCGGGAATAGATCGTCGCATAAAAATTATGGTAAGAGAAATTCAGGCAAGCTTTCTTTATTATCCATTTTCCGGTCTTAAATTCGACATTTTCATGACTTGAGAGGTTGTCCGGAAGATTTGTGCCAGGAACGAGCTAAGTGCCAGACAACATTGAAAGTTTAATACAGCCTTGTCGATCTTTAGGCGAGGAAATATCAAGTCAAGTCGGTTTCTTCACACCACTGTTTCTTTGCATCTTGAACCAGGAAAAAAGCAAATTTATCATAGATTCGTTTCGCTCCATTGAATTTTATTTCCCGACAGTGCTTCATTTTGGAGAGCGAACAGGTCATGAAAGCAAATGAGTGTAGCAGTTTGACGCATCGCTACCAGGTTTTCGTCTGATCAGAGACTGTCTTAGCCCTTAGTCGCGGAGTGCGATGAATGGACAGAATAGAATGACCTACTAAAAATTTGATGAAATATTTTTTCATCACTCTTCTCCTTACAAATGAGCTAATATTGCAAAGATTAATTCCAAGCCGATGACTCTAGAAAATTACCGAGACAAGGCAAGAATGCAAGAAAGCGCAGCTCATTCGAACAAACTTTAAAACATCACAATTCCCAGGTTAACATTATCAGGTAGCGATATATTAGTTTCACATATTCTCAAGAATACCAACAACAATATTTTGGTAAATTTAACAAGATAGATATAAAATATACGATAGAGATAGAAAATACAAATTTACATACATGCAGTAAAGTGATTTTTTTTTTTTTTTAACTCACCCTGTGCGGCAGATGAACAAGGCACCATTGAAATCCATGACATGAAAACGAAGAGCAAAAAAGAGCTCATTCTGAAACCACAACGGATGTCTTTAGTTCTTACGTCTCCGAGACAAGTCAAAAAAGTGTTGGGTAAGCACCAGTCGAACTACCAGCTCAAGCCAACACCGACTAATGAAAGATGGCATTTTATGACACTCAGTTAACAAAACTCGTGAATGCGACACGTAAGCCAATAAAGTTAAAGCTGGACATAACAAGCTGTCAATTTCCTCTGTTTATAAGACTTTTGTTTTAATTAAGTAGTTTTTAGAAACTAATTAAATATCTGAGTTATTTAATTAGTTTATTTGCACAGTTTTTGTCGACTATGATAATGTAGTAAACTGTTCGATCGTACGTGTTTTTAAAAGTCGTATAAACAAGCAGCTTATACCTTTGAAATTTCCAATGATTTTGAAATTCTTAAGAGGTTCTTTGCAAGAAAATTAAAATTAAAACCAGGTACCAAATAAATATGTTTTCCAAGTCCAGATTGGCATGTCTTCAATTCAAAATAGCAATTCTTCTTAAAAATTCTATTCATATCAATGTTTTTCAAGCGAATTGGATGGGTTTTTGAAAATGATACTTTTCTCTCGCTCATGATTTTCCTTATTTTTCCGGCTTGTTTCCTTCACAATGGTCTCAACTATTTTTATGTTGAATATTCATGCAAGTGAAGTGATTGTCAGTACTGCGAGATATTTAAACATCTCTGAAGCTAATCTAAGAATTAGATAAATCTTACAAAATGGCAAGAATGCGAAAGATGAAGATTCCCATCATGGTTATTCAAATATATATATATATTTTTTCATCTTGAGCTGACAAAGCAACATCAAACCAGCTGCTTGTTCTTTGACGTCGTCATTCTTTAAGACATTTACACATCTATTCAAGGACGGTAGGCCAAAGGGTTGTCTAACGAACGTCTACAATATAATACATAAACAAACGAACTTAATTCTTAGTTCTTCCAGGACTAATTACCTAACAGATGTCTTGTTTTTACCCAACATCGTATTTCTCAATTATCGTTGGCGGGTCGTTTATTCTTGAAAAGCAGCCGTTTATTCCGCTTTGCCGTATTGCGAGAAACAGTGTCGTTACACAAAAGTTTGTTTTGCATTTTTCTCTTCTCGTTTTATTTCGCAAAATAGTTTATGTAAATTTGCGGATTAAATTTTTTCATGAATTAATATATCTGACCGCCGCGATGTTTTCAAGGGACCGAAACATCTGACCCAAAGACAAGTTGCCGCTTTAAAAATTTTGGCATTTTGGACGGTGGCACGAAAAAGCACTCTTTTCCGTTAATGGGATGTTTAAAGTATTCATAGTTGCAACTTAAGTTATCTAGCAAAGCTAACAGGCCATATATTTTATTGACGCATTCTAATTAGGTCTATTGGGAGACGACCGCGTAGGTACTTGCTTAATGTCTGAATAAATTTGTCAGGCTAGGACTTTGGGTTGCCGACGAATGTAGAAAAAAAGGTCGACTGTCAGCTTCTCGTTTACTAAGGGGTTAGCTTTATCCCTTCAATTGTGATCACCAGCTTACTTCCTCACATAATACAATATCTCAAGTAAGCATTCTGGTCAAGAGAGTTAAGAGAATGATCACGAAAAGAAGCGAACGTTATTGATGAAGAAAAAGTTGTGAAACTAGGAGAAATGCTCGGTCGACCTAAAGCATTTAAAAATAATTTAGCAAATTTCAAAGAGGACTATGAAATATCAAAGTGAATTCGCCGCTCTCCGCAAAATATGTATTACCCCGAGGGTTCTTTATTTCAATTGCCCCATTTGCCGCTTTCTCTCGCCGAATGAGCTCCAGGTAATTAAAAAAGACAAATGCTTTTAACGATAATAAATTCAGCATTACTACAAGGTAGATATTTAAAACCTGTCAATAACATACATATTTGATGACCGTTCCGTAATTCTAGAATAAATTTTGTCACAGCTTCCTTTTATTAGACTTTCAGAATCCCCCACGGCAAACTGTAATAGTTTGTAATATGCATTTATTGTTATGCATTGGTGGAATGTAAACAAATTAGCGAGTAACCACTTTTTATACCACAATATCTCCACCTCATTTGCCATAGAAGACGACTCAAAGAGAAGAGTGCAAAGAAGAGAACACTGCGTGGGCAAAATGCCACGAGAAAATTCAATTAAATGGCAAATGTTTTGAGAGAAACGACAATTAGCCTATAGTTAATTAGCAAAGGACTAAAAATAACAGCAGCTCCTTTAAGTGATGTTTGAATATTTAAACATTGGTTGGCTTAGTTAATGTATTGACAAATACGACACGCTTAGGTTTGACATTAGGCAAACACCACCAAACAGCCAAATTGATATTCACTATCCATTTTTAGCTTTCGATACGAGTTTGCCACTTTTGAAAAGGCTTCCTTAAGGTCGAAAATGAATAATATAAAAACGTATTTCGTTTTTAGAATTATCCTTTAACGTGTTTTGTTAAGGTAAATGGCCCATTATTGACTATGGACGATTATGGGTTTTATGCTGGGGCGGGGCTTTATCTTATCTTACGGCACGAGCTGCAGAGGTAGATAGCCATAACGATTATGGGCGAGTCACCACACGCAGAGCAAGGTTTAAACTCGTGAGCTCTGCTATTACTCGCCCCTTTTTCTGTTGAAATAAGCGCCGCTCTCGGCATAAAAGTTATTTTTTATTTTTTTATTTTTTTTATCTCTACAGATCTTAACCAACTTAGTTTGTTTTTTAAAACGAATTTATAGGAATGTTAAGAAATCGTGGTTTTGCGATTCATTGTATTTTTTTATCATTATGCATCGTCCATGAGCCACCAAGGTAATTACTGGTGACAATTATGTGTTCATTTTGTATGTTAATGGCGCCATTAGCAAGTTATAGTTTTCTTTATAAAGTGTCAAAAATTATCTACAGTATCTCATCACTAAGATGAGAATCTCAGTTTTATCATCTGCTTTTAGAAATATTGGCAATATTGCGAGCACTCATTAAACAAACTTAATAAAACCTGACATTTCATTGGAATTGAAATTTATGTCTCCCTTGCTTGCAAACATGACGCATGTTGAAGTCGGGGCATGAATCCGTCGGCGTATCTGAGTACGTATTTTATGCTGTTTTATGTTTTGTTTTTTGTTTTTTTGTTTTTTTTTTACGCTTGGGCGTTCAGTTAAAGCGACGTTTTTGCCAAATACTCGCTATGAAACTTATTCTTAGGAAAACATCGCTCTTACAGATCTAAATGACAAAACCACAACTTCATTTTCTGTATCAGAATCGAAGATCCTTCAGTTATAGCTACTGTGCGGAGCGGCCATTATTGACTGATTATGTTGACAGCGAAAGATTGTACTGCGTGACCAGTTTTGGCCAATAATGACAAAGGAACGTTTAGTAGTGACCTATAAATATTGATAGAACATGGTCACACACCCGTTATTCTTGAACTTCATCGAATTTCGTGCCTGACTGCTTAGCACCCACTTGCTCCTCCTGTGAACATTGCCATTCAATATTCTACCTAACAAACATTATTTCATCACACATGTTCATTCAGCATGAATGTGTGTTAGTTGGTCACTCTAATTAACTTGTGACGAGCAATGTTTGATCATTTATTGAGTTCATCCAAAGTGATATTGGTAATTACTTAGAAAAATGTTGGGTCCCTGAAACAGGGTGTTTAAGGATGAATAATGGCACACTCAGCTGCGGGACACTGATTTTTATGTCTCGTGGAATGTTTTTTTTTTTTTTTTTTTTTTTTTTTTTTTTTGTCTGAGATATGGAGGGCTCATTCTTGAAACCCTTTAGACTTACGAGTGCGGGGAAGTTTACGGGGGGAGGGGGAGGGGATGTCACCCCCGGCGAAGTTTTCTCTCGTAATTGTTTTAAGTGTGGAGTCCGGAAATGCACCTAGACGACAGGCATAAAGTAAAACACAACATGCTTTAATACGACAGCCGGCACGACACGCAAAACAGCTTACAATCCTGACTTCACTACGGTCAGGTAGTAACTTAGGACTTCATGTTACTACATCTCCCTTTTTTAAAAGTCAACTTCATGTCAATAAGCACATCCTTGTTCTCTATTGTCCCAAATGAATACTAATCTTAGCATTGTTCAATGAGTCTTTCCTGTCTTCTGAGTGCTCCTCTGGGTCTGCTGCGGGTCAGCCGCTGTTCGGATTGTGAACGATCATTTACTGCTGGTTGATCCTCAGAGGCAGGCAGCACTCTGTAGTTATCTTGGCTGGTTGCAGGTGCTGAAAAAAACGTCTGGGGTCGTCTCTCTTGTCCGTATCGGTTCGCGACTCTCAAGGCCTTAATTCTGGGCTGAGAATGCAGGTCCTCCCTCGGGAAATTTTCGCGTCATCCTCCGGTTCCTTCTCATTTGGCTATTTGGGGTCTGTATGACTACGGACCTTGGAGATTCGTGCTGCTAAATTACTGTCCCTTTTGCTTTCAGGTCAGGAATCCAATCGCGATCACCAGGTCCGTCCGTCCGTCCACTTATCTGTGTCTGCGGTCAGAATCAAATTTCGTTTTTGCTCTTCTTCTGATGTGATCACAATCAGGGGTATTTGGCTTCAGTCAGGGTTACAGGAGACTCTGGTGCGTAATTTTCGGCTCATACATGATTAACTGTGCTGGAGAGTAGTGATGATGCAATGGAGTATCTCTGTAGAGCTAGGTGTTCGCCACAACTCTTATTTAATACCATCGTCATCGTTTAGACTTCCCTTTAAACTTCTCCGTTAGGCTGTGGATATCTTGGAGATGATGTTATGTGCTGAAATTGCCAGTCAAAGGAAAAAAAAGTGGTGAACTCGCATGAATCAAACTGGGGGCCGTTTTCGGTGAACAGGACACCCATGTCCAATATGCCCGCACTGTAACGATCGTTTAATGGTAAATTCAGTTCGTTCGGCTCGTGCAATCTGTAGAGTTTCAGTTCGTCCGCTTGGTACGCATCGTGAAGGGCTCTTGCTCTCCGTAGAGTAGTAGAGTTTAAGGATCGTATGTTGCATCTCATCAAATCAAGAGGCCATGTGTTTGAACGGATAGTTCAATTTGCAATTCTTGCATCTCATTAAATCAACAGTAAACAACGTTGGCATGTAGTTCAGTACGGATTGTAATTCTTGCTAGAAAAAGAATATTATATACATGCATGTATATTTCTCGTTGTAAAACAGGAAACATGTCACATTTTTTTTCTGTAACTTTTAGCTGCGCCAAAGAACAGTGGCACTGAAGAAGCCAAAGGTAAGTCGGCGAAACAAATTGCGTGTTTGCGTGCGGCTCGTAATTCTTGCTCGAAAAAGAAATATTGACCGTAGGAAGAGTGCACTCGTAGAATCAGGCAACATATAAGTGTATATTCTTCGTTCTAAATGTGGAAAACACCAGAAATGCTTTCTATAAAACGCGTGCGGTTCGTAATTATTGCTCGAAAGGGAATATTGATCGGAGCAAGAGTACACTTGTAAAAACAGATAAGATATATAGCACTAACCAGAGCAACGATGTTATTTACTTCCGCCTAAAGTCTGTCAATCAATGACTTGAAATACTTACTTCCGTGGCCTCCCAACTGGCAGAGACATGCAGCTAAGTTAAAGATCTCAAAACGACGCCAAAATATTGCACAGTTGGAAACATTTGGATAAATTAAGCCCATGGATATATACTTCAACCTTTCTTTTTCCGTCAAGTATTTTTTTGTGAAATTCAGACAAAGATTTGACTTTCTACCGATGCGAATTTTGAAGGCTGTAATGTAAGTTTCATCCATTGCGTAAACTAGGAGTTTTAAGGGCGATCGCCCAGTTTCCGAGGGTTTCTCTGTTCCAGACCTCGCCCAGCTTAGTGTGTATAATTTATCATCGCATGACCCGTACGGACCCGAGCATTTTTTTTTTCTTGAAAACCATACGAAAAAAAAGTCCCGTATGAGGGTCTTACGCCTTGATCTAACAGGGCCAGTAAAGCCGCACGACCCCACTAGAAAAGCGTACGGGCTGGTGGCTGCCGCGCGATTGGATTTGAAACCATTAGATTCAATAACTTTGAATTCAAAATGAGTGAAGTAATTATCCTGAAGATTATTACTGGAGGACTTAGACTATGCAGGCGACATCTGCCTTCTGCCTAGCACAGGACCACATTTGAGGACAAAAACAGTACGGCTGAGTACTGTGGCTTAGAAAGCTGGCTTGAAGATCAATGCAAGTATAACCAAAGTTAAAACAAAATTGATTGTAAGGCTGGTACTACGGAAGAAGGACATAATTTACTGGCTAATATTTCAACTAGCTGAGCTAGTCTTCTTCAGGGCCAGCACAATGTGAAAAAAATACCCTTCTGCCGTAGAACCAGCCTTGCAATCAATTTCGTTTCATCTGCACTTAACCTAACGTCTGGCACGAGCATTTTTTAAAATTTGAACGGGCTCATTTTCTAAGAAAAATACTTTTTTTTTGCAAAAGCACTAAAGACAAGCAATCTTTTCCTCTTTTGACATTTCTTTAATCGTTTTTTTTTTTTGTCCGCAAGTCTTGTGGTTACGTAGTCGTAATCGATGCATAAGTTATCGACGGTATATTGAAATTTTGCAACTTTTAAGAGAAACTTCACTGAAAAGTACCAATAAATATCGTCTCATCCCGAACTTTTGTGGCCTTTTCGAATCGTCAGTCCACACCTATCCGTTTATGTTTGACTTAAAAGAATGGGTTATGGTGACTCCGTAGTTATTGCGGGCGCACTTGTCAATGACAAGCTGTGGGTTATAACTTTTTGCGCTTTGACGCGATGGCTGAAAAACTCTGGAAAATGGACTATGGACAATCGGCTGGGTACTCTGATTCAACAAGAATTGGAGAGGCTTCTTACAGACCTTTGGCTTCGTGGCTTGTTTCGTCGTCGAGCGTAAAGTAGAGAAACTTTCAGAAGAATATAAGAGTTGAATTTAGCTGACCTTAACATTTCCCATTTGCGCTCTTCTGCTCCAGCGATTTTCCTGAAACTTGGCTATGGTATGTATAAGGGCAATGTAACTTCATTCCACAAATTTAGCAAAAAGCTATTAGCAATTTTGTTTTTTTTTTTTTTTGTTTTTGTTTTTTTTACTGGATGCGATTTTGTTAAAAAAGGTAGGGTCCAGTTAAACGCCAATATCATTAAGAAATATTCGTCTTTAGTGCAATCAAATTAAATTTTATTATTACCGAATGATAGTTGAACCATGTGAACATTTTCCCAAAGTTTTCAGCCATCGCGTCAAAGCCTAAAAAGTTATAATCCAAAGTTTGTCATGGACAAGTGCGCCGGAGTCACCTTATTATAGCTGTGGATCTACGGTCTCTCGTTACGTTGCTGCAATTTTATGATATCATATATGAATTACAGAATAAAAGCTTTGCGAATATTAAAAGCGCTATTCAGTTCAAACCAAAACAAAACAAAACAGATCGACATCCACCAATCGTAACACACAGAATTGACCTTTTTAATCGCTTGGAGTGTTTTTCTGAGAGGTCTGAAGCTTAAAACGCAATCATTTAGGTTTTGGACTTCAGATCTCACGTATCCTTGACCATCTTTCAAAGTGGCAGTGAGGCCGTTGATTTCGACAGCAAGGCATATACGTGTCTCAGCTAACGTATCATGTGTAAACCTGCTCTCTGCTGAACGCAGTTTTAGTGGCATGAAAGATCAATCCCCCCTCCCCTTGGGGGACTCCCGTGATAGCAAGGGTCCTGCACGACCTTGAAGCAAAAAAAAAAAAAAAAAAAAATTCCATGTGCATTTAAGTATGATATTTCTAGACCTTTCCAAATTACCATTTATACCTGTGCTATTCGGCTTGGGCATTAGTTGCAAAGTACAATTATACAACAAGCTCATTTTAGAGGCGGAATTCTCAAACTCATTAATTATTCATGAGCTGATGACCCAATCAGCTCGCGTCAATTGGGTCAGGTGCATGTATGTTGATACCCAATGAACATACCGATCAAGTCACGGTAGATTAGTTCAAAAACTGATCAAGACACTGTTCAAGAAACTTGAATTTTAATCAGTCTTCCCTGTCTTTTTATTAATGAATATTTATTAGTCCGTAGTAACCTTGAAAAACAACTCATGAAATCGGAAATAATGCTAACAACAGATAGCGTAGGATACTAAATACTATTTTATAAATTGTTTGCTCTACTTCAATGACAAATTTGCTTTGCCAACAATTCAGAGTCGAACGCGTCGAAACCCAAGCAAATTGTAATCTCTAAACGAGCCTCCTGAAAGAAAGGACATTTTTTTCCACCCGAATTCCTCGCCATTGTTTAAAAACGTTAACACGTATTTGTTTTTATACCTTGTTGACGGGGAATACTGCTTTCTTGACTTAATTCTCTTCCTCGTAAATCATTTCGGCTCCTAAACCACGCGCTCCTTCCTTGCTCATGGCCGGGACGCTAATGAATCATGCATGCAATCGCGTTCTTACAGAAACGGGCACAAATTTGACACTGCATAGTTTCTTATTGTTTCACTTGACAAAACATGTCACTGCATAATTTCCTATTGTTTCATTTGAGAAGCCAGCTCAAAAACTCGTGCTTCGTTTTTCATCAGGGGTTCCAAACACCTCGAAACAATAAAAGCACTCCGCCTTCGGCGTCGTGCTTTCATTTGTTTCTCGGTGTTTGGAACCCCTGATGAAAAACTTGCACTCGTTTTTGATCTATTACATAAAAAATAATTCTTAATGATCGGGCACACAGGCGAAGGATGAGGTTTCTTCAAATCATAAAAGGGATTTTAAAACGTACAGTAGCTGTTCATTAATCTGTCGCTGAAGGATCAACTGTTTATTCCATGATTTTTTGTCATAGGAATCGCATTTTGACATGATGATTAAGCCACGATTCAAATGACCCAATTCTTATTTTTTTAATGTTAATTAGCATTGCACACAATAATAATTACTTACAAAATATTACTGCAAATTGCAATTATAGCTACTTACAAATAATATGTAACTTACAATTACTTACAATTAACAATAACTAGCTTAAGATAATCACTCTACAATATACAATAATAACTAAACACGCTAATGTAACTAACAGTACTGAGATTACTTAACTATTGACAATTCATTTGAAAGTTACAAAGGCGAAAACATTGCTCACAATAGTTATAACCGTACTAATGATACCAACAAAAGTAGGATACGAGATATAAAGGAAGAATACCTTAAATAACCTAGTGCTACTAACAACGTAAGAGAGAGAGAGAGAGAGAGAGAGAGAGAGAGAGAGAGAGAGAGAGAGAGAGAGAGAGAGAGAGAGAGAGAGAGAGAGAGAGAGAGAGAGAGAGAGAGAGAGAGAGAGAGAGAGAGAGAGAGAAAGAGAGAGAGAGCGAGCCTGGGTACGAGGTTGCCGCTTAACCAGCGGTCGGAAAACGCAACGGCCCTGGGCGATTCAAAAACGGGAACCAGGATTTTTGGCTCCAGTGCGCGTGCGTGGAAAATCGTGGTTGGAATTAAAAAAAATTGAACAGCCAATCAGATTTTGCCGTGCTTTTGGCGGGCATTCCAATCTCGTATCCAGAATCCGCCAGCTCATCGGTCAGCGGTAGGTTGCTGGGACGAACCCTGGGAAAATGAGATTTACCAGGTCGTTGTCTGGCTGGAAATTCTGCTCTTCCGTTTTTCATTGCGCGTGCTCTTAGTTCTAAGCGGAAGTTAATCTTCCAGACCGAATGCAAATCGAAAAAGCTTGATAACTAGCCGAAATGTAACGAGCCTGCGCTGGAACAAAGACGGGACTCGAGAGAACGGTGGAAATTGATCCTTACCATTTTGGGTAATTAAGTCTCTTTCTTCACTATTCTTGTTGTATGTCTTTATTAAATGAAAGATCTTGCCAGCCTGCTGGTAATCCGTGTCTTCTGCGTGTGTCCAGTTGCATGTTGTTCTGTAGAGGACTTCTAAGAAATTTAAAATATGTACAATGTGCGTGAAAAGAGTTCTGCACGTTCATTAATATAGTACATAAATTTAATCAAATGATTCTTACAGATAGCGAATAATAGCTCTTCAAAACGCGAATTTTTTTCGAGCAAGCAATCCCTGAATTCATGATCGGGGCTGCTTTCACTGGAAAACGAGGAGCGACAAGCAGTAGAATCCATCGTGAAATGTAGAGACGTTCTTCCCGTGTTACCGAAACGTTTCGGTACAACACCAATTTACCAAACTCTTGCATTGTTATTAGTGGTCTTAGTTTGTATTTGGAATCAATCGCTGTCTTCGATACGTGAGTTTTGCTGTGATATGAGATAGAACGGAAAACTGAATGAAACAAATTATGGCGAGATTTGTAAGCCAACTTAGCATTTTCGCAACTATCCTAATTTATTTAGTGGGTTCATTTTTGTCGGAACTAATCTCTAGCTGAATATGTAAGCACATGTCTGAATTCAAACTTTAAACATGAAATATTCGTCGTCGTAGTTTAACGAGAAAGGTGGAATTAAAAATACGTTATTTATTAGCGGGTTTCCGGTTTGGTTAACTTGCGGGGATAATTTTCAGACAGGCTTCCATTATTCTGCGAATGACCAATAGAAAAAAGATCGTTTTCCCAGAGTTCGTCCCAGCAAATGACCGCCGACTAAGAAGCTGTCGGACTCTAGGCATGAAACTGCGGGTATTCAGTCTAGCCCGGAGGTCTCGATTTCTGGCGCAGACCAGAAGGATCGCGGGCTCTGGGGACGAGAGTGGCGCGTTGGGAAATAATATATTAACAGATCGACAGAAACTCTCAATAAAACAACAGATTTATTGACATCTCGATGATAAGCCCAACCCTTGTTAATTAAAAACACCTTACTGTGCCTGACTAGTGACCATTTTCTTAATTTAATGTCCAATAGTGTTTACTTTGAACTTCCACACTGTTGTTCCAACCCTTGTGAAATCGCTTAACCATCATAGAAAGCTTGGACATAAAATATATTTACCATACATTCACCATTGAATGGTGTTGTAAAACATAATATTTTTTCAAAAGGGAATAATTTATTAACAAAGGTGTAAACTGAAAATTATTCTTTCTGCCCAGTTTGTTTTTCCTGATTTGACTAACCGCAGAAACTTAATTCATATTACCATATATAGATTATTATTACTATCTCTATCCTTCTTATTTCCTTGGAATAATTAACCTTAATAATTATCATGTAAAAGTAAAACCCCCACTAGTGCTGAGGGTTGGGGGAGGCATGGTGCCCAATGGTTACCCTGTTGGACTCAGACTTGTTCTAACACTCTGGGTTCATGCCCTGTCTGGGGCCGTTTGGTTGTGTTCCTGGGTAAGACAGCTGAATAAAATGGTATTGGTCATTGAATAACCTGACGTGAATAGGCTCCTTGCAGTAGGATATGGGAAAAAAAATATAAGTTACAGAGTGAGCTTTGTGGTCTGGGTATGATGACCTTGCCAAGACACACTTGTCTTTCTTCCTTTATTCACCCTACACTCCACCAAAGAGCCTGTTAACAAGTTAAACGTCACCCTGTAATGGACTAGTGTCCTATCCAGTGGGAATGAAATAAGTAAAAAAAAAAATAAAAAAATAAAAAAAACAGTTAGCTGCTGTTTGTTACGGCAGGAATGGGACTTTTTGGCCCAGTTAGGTTCCAAGTTAATAACAGTATCAGTAATAATCCACAACTTAAGATTGCCAAGCCATTACTAAAGCCTGGACCACTCCACTCATAGACCAACATATCAATCATAAGACCATATCAAACACGTGCCCCATTTATAACCATTTATTTTCTGAAATATTTTAACATTTGTCAGAAAACAGATTCACCTGCTCTGTTTACAAGGGGTCTGGTCCTAGGATAACCCGAGCACTTGTACATTTTCTTCTTTTCTTGCACAACGAGTAGAGCTAAATCTTGTCAAAGACAACATGCAGCGGAGACAATATCTCAATTGACCAGGAACAAAAAAACAAACAAACTGAAATCAGTATAAAGAAAAAGCATACAGGTTTCGGTATTGTGCTTACTGCCCATTACTGAGATTATTTTCCTAATATTTTCTTGCTGGTAGCCACTTGAAATCGATTGTGGACATTGTGTTTTTGCTTTCACGTTAGCTGCAAGTCGCCATATTTGATTTCGGGGATTTTGGGGGGTCTGGTTGCCATATGCCCGCAAGCCAACATAAACAGCGGAAATGTTGAGATGGCGGAGATGGCAGATTTTCAGCTGAATTCTCAGTTGTGCCGTTTTGGGAACCAAGAACTTCCCTTTTTGAAGTTTTACTCCAAAAGGGCCCATAATAGTGGTAGTGTTTTATTCTCGGATGATGTCAATTTTGAAAATGAGAATTCTGAGCTTATGGAGTGTTCGGAAATGGTAATCAACAAGAACAGCTCTGTCTCACACAGTCTCGCATGGTGAATTTATGTCGCTTTGGAACTTGAAGGTATTTCCACATTTGAATATCGAAATTTCTTTTAAGCAAGCGCTTTTTTGTTATCAGTTGTGCGCTATGGGATTATTTAAAAGCTTTGAACATATCAGTTCATTTTAATTATCATTTTTATATCTTCGCTCAGTTCAGTTTCTGTTATAAAAGGTTTTCTTATATCCTCTCTGAATGTTAAACTCATTTTTGCGACTGTTTTTGCGTATGCAAAACGGGAGTTACGGAACGAGGGGCTAGTTGAAGCCATCCTTCCTTCATTCCTTCAGTAGATTAGATGTAAACAAAAGGCCGTTGAGAGATGGTTGGCAGACCTACATGTAACGCTACTCTCAGTTTGACGTTGCGGTTTATTAAGACCGATGACAGACCATTGTACTTTAGGCGCTGATGGTTTTGTTTTGATGGGTATGTGATGATAATTTGAAAATCGATTGTGAACATATTTTCTTTTTATTTTACCTTAAATCAGGTGTATGTTGTTTCTGCCCTATAGAAAAAAATCAACAAACTTTTCTTAAGTTTGCATGTGACGGTGAAAGCGAAATTGAAAGCGAAGTTTGTGTAATCGCCATCTGACAGAAGATTATCAGTGTCACGCGACAAAGGTCAACCTAGCCGATTTCAAAATAAATTTTATGCGACGTTAATCTTCACAGCAATCAAAGAATGCAAGATCAAACTTATCATGCTCATGGCACTATCAAAACACATTCCGGAAATTGAACGTCAATCGTACACGCTGTACAGGGAAAAGACTGTACACACGCTAGCACGAAAACACGCAAACTTGAATTTGTCTGCTTGGAGCTTGCTTCTTTTACAACCAATGCAAAACAAAATGAAAAACAACGTAAATCCGTATAGATCTTTACAAGTGATGCACGTTCGACTTTGACGATTTAATTCGTCACTTGTTAAATAAAAGCGAGAAGAACTCGCACGAACACATTAAACGATGACGTCATCCCTTAAAAAACAGTCGTGGCCTAATAGGGCCCTTTGATTGATTTTTATGACTACCCGCAATTTGGTGTCATAGTATCATGCTGTGATGGGATTACAACTGTTTGATTGTTATTGTGAGGATCAGGGCCTGTTGGATTTAAAGAGAAATGATAATTATTTGGCACGACTGATTTATATGAAGATGGCCATTTTAATTACTGGTCAATTGAGACACGTCTCATCAGAATTGTAACTGTTTCATATATAATATATATTAACGATTGACTTTATTTTGGTCTCTGGTGTATTCAGTATATTGTAGCCTTAACTGAAGACTCATTTACACTAGATGGCATTTTATATGTTGTGTCCACTGGGATAAAATTTTGATTTTTTTTGTGATGCTCCAAGTATCTTTTAGCACATAAAATATTGACACATACGTGGAATATTTTTATCTTTCTGCTACCAAAAATCCAATGTAGTGTAAATGGGCTGATGTGAAATCATGCATACATTTTTTAGTGGTCTAAGTGAGTTCAAGCTTAATTGCAATATGGATGGTGAAATTGCCATGGTGCGGTTCCAGAAATTCCACACCCACTCCAAGGATGGTATTGGTTCCAGAGGGGTGGTGAGAGGGTTCAAACCAGAAAACCATCCTTTGGGGAGGTATGGATATCTCTCTGAACCGCACATTCAATATAGTAGTTTTAGCTGTCTAAAATCCCCTAAAGTCGCCATCTTTTTTCTTCCAATTTTGCGTAAGTCGCCTAAATTCGCCTTAAATCGCCAAAAGTCGCCTTAAGTTACGGTAACTTAAGGTCCCAGAGCAGGCCTGCTTGCCATGCTTAATACATTTTGGGTTTATAATTATACTTAGGTAAGCAGCTTTTCCTCTCGCTACAATACAAAACGTTTTGTATTTTCAGTTGTTTCATTAATTTTCCCGACATTTTTTACGCAATGTTTAAATAAAATCAAAGTCTCCTTCGAGCCACCTCATGGTATCTGGTTATTATTCTATGAACCTTTGTCTCTTTTCCAACTGTTTTAGTTGAAAAGCGCAATAGAACTATATGAGGATGGAATGAACTTGTTGCGGAATGAAAGTCATTCCGGAAAGATTTGGGGAGCGTGCTAAATTTGTTACTGATTAGTAGAGCCCTAGTCGTTCCCAGGGTCTCCCCCCTCTTCTCGCTCTAGGGGGCGGGGCGGGGAAAGAGAGATCTTGGGAACGAGGTTGTAGTGAAGCGGGACGGCTGTACACAGGCTATAGTGGAGCCATTATGCGAAAAAATCATGTTGCGGAGAGAAATGGGGGATTAATCATAGTCAAGCTTTTGGATCGTGGAAAAAGTTATTTTTCGTTATAACAAGTCGGGGAATACGAAAACAGCGAAAGTCTGTCCCAAGTGTACCATAGCCTGCTGGCGTTCATATAGTGTGGGGTGCAGCGTGCAGAAGAGTGGTGAAGATAGATTTCCTTTTGCCCCTGGTTGTTCTTTGTGGTAGAATAAACTATTGGAAAATCTGGAACAGAGTACTTTTTCCAGCATGATGATTTGAAATTATCAACGAAAAGCTGTGTTGGGTCAGTGCCTTGTGTCACTTTGTTATTCTTAGAAGTATTTGGTCCAGAAAAAAAAAAAATGGTCAAGTGAATTGAAGTTATAAATATAAACGTGATTGAAACTGCTAAAATTTAGTTATTGTTAGATTCTTTATTATTAAACAGACCAATACCACAGTTTGAAGAGTATGATGCAACAAAGATGTACAGTATTATCTATGAAATGATAAGAAATCCGCTTCCATCTGATGTTGGCCTGTAGAACACTTGGAGCCATTATTCCTTTTATACTTTTTTTTAGTTTTGACCTTCATGTAGGTCAAATAGATATTTGTAGTTGATTGTTACTACCCGAAGGTTGGGTGGGGGAAGGGGGTACTTCCATATACATGCTATATGCCGCCGTGCAGGGTGGGGTTTCGAGCAATGTTTGCTCAGTAAGACTAGGCTAGTACATCGTGATTGAAACTTTGCACTGAAAGAACCTTATGTAAATATAAATACAAATCATTACAGGAATGTTAAAAGCAACTGTCTGCAGTTGTAATGGAGTTTCTGAAGAACAGCAAGTCTCAAGTAGAGTGGGATAGTGTTTGATAGTTACATACTGTGATTACTCTTACCAATAGACACATCAGTTGTGCTTTATCAGCTTTGAGCTTGGCAGTTGCCATTATAGATATTTTTATATCAGTCTTTCATAAATCCATCAGTACAATTTATGACAATGACAAGTTTGATGTTGCCTTCTTCTGAATTAGTGCAAAATTTGCACTCTACAGAAACTTTCGATCGTCAGATGAAAACTTAATTTAATTCACATTATCCAATGCGATTTAAAACTAAATAATAGTTGAAATCTAGCTTGTGTTATAAAGGCCAAATTCATATATCGCAATGAGCTATGGTCAACACTTTGACATCAACTTAACACTGATGAAGGGGTTATCCCCGAAACGTCTGTATTAACAGTATTTCAAGCACTCCAGAAACATTATTTTCCAGTTAACGTTACTTATTTGAGTGCTACGCAGCAAAATCCCCTTTTTGTGAACTTTGAGATTAAAACTGCTGTAAAAAATATTATCCAAAAACGTGAATATGTTTGTTTTTAATTTTATTATCTGGTTATATATTTAATTTTGAACTGAATTAACCTAAAATTCACATTTGGACAAATGAAAGAACCTCTAATGCCACAAATAGAAACGGTTTTCATCGTTTGCAGGAAATTATGAAGCAAGTTTCCGAACCAATGTTAAAATATAACAGTTCATTTGCTACAAGCTTTATACAAAATGAAATACGATGGTAACCAAGGGAATCTTATTTACCTTTGCTTCCAGATAGTAAAGCGTTCATTTCATTTGAGCTTACAGCATAATTTCTTGCTGCGGCTGCATTGTAGTCATTTATTCGCCCTCCAAATGCATGTATAAACATTTCACAACGCTCGATTATCATCGCTTTAAGACTTTGGTGCTCATTTCTCTGCTGTCGAGTATTCTTAAGCATGATTCCATTTCGTTTTAGAACTCCACAGACG
Organism: Meandrina meandrites; assembly: GCA_963693305.1. Taxonomy (NCBI): domain Eukaryota; kingdom Metazoa; phylum Cnidaria; class Anthozoa; order Scleractinia; family Meandrinidae; genus Meandrina; species Meandrina meandrites. The sequence continues at coordinate 13,795,486 of OY855907.1, read as the reverse complement.
TGTATTTTGATATGATCATGAAATGAATGCAACGAAAACCCATCCGTTTTTTCGAGCCAACAGCCGCCATATTGGATATCTCCATGTGCTTGGGTAAATTGGGCAAATTTCTGCCAACATCTTAATGGCCTTGATAGATACATCGCAACTTTTAAGACTTTAAAACCCATCTGTTCACTTGAGCATTCTTGATCACATTTTCAGATTGTTTGTGAGGTCTTCAAAAGTGTATTTTGATCAAAGGTGTAGCGAAAGGAACAAAAATTCGCCTTTACATTTTAGCGTCGGACTCAACAAGACAGACGCCATTTCAGCTCATGTTGTAAACATGTACTGCCGCATTTGTTCCACCCCCTCCCCCCCACATATATGAACATAAGACAATGGCCCGACTTTGTGGACAAATCAAAACCTAGCGGGGGAGACAGGGGTAAACGTGTTTAATTCGCTTTTAATGGGGATTTAATGCATACATTAATTGTTTAACGGGAATGGAGTGACATCGAACCCTCACTATACCTCATGGTATTCATGATACCATGAGGTAAAAAAGGTGTCGCGTAAATAAATAAGCAAGGGTGAAAATTAATTGTAAATATATGTGACAACTCAAAGCAGCACATCATAGTTAATTATATTTCATAAAAATAATAATATGGTTTCTCGAAGAGATGGGAAAATTTTAGTCAGTTTAAACTGTATGTGTTATTGGATACAAGTGGCTGAAGTTGTTCGTCTATTTTTCTTTAGTGGCCTTTACAGCTGCAAGCTATGAGGATCGCAACCCTGTATACATGGATTATTTTGTCTTGTGATGTTGTAACCTCTCAATATCTTCCGGGTATACGGAATTAAGTAAAGTTGATGCAAATGTCTCGATTTATATTAGAGACGGATGATCCGCTTGGACAAAAAAATGAGTTCGTCTTGGCATTTTTCGGTCCTGGTAGACGAACTATCTAGATAGATCGTCTGGACGGATGATCCACCGGTTTGCCCGTATTTATATAGACATATATATATCACACGAATCATTGCACGAACTAAAAGCACGAGAATGCTTGCCTTATTAAAATGCTAGGATCATACGTCTCCAGTATAAATCGAGCCAATACCTGTCTTAGGCATTTTTTACTGGAGATGATTCACACAGATGCTTAGTCTGCAGTGCCACAGAAGCGATGCTGACAATTTTGTCTTAACCTTTGGCCATTTAAATAGTAGATGTAGTAAGGACCGCAGTTCTTAACTTCAATGTAGACCCTAACTGAGGTGAGGCTGCAAACATTCGATACCGAGTTACGACGAAACCTCACTTGTAAAGTAGTTGGATTGCCCTCTCCAGGAAGAGTACCTGTTAGCCAACCTGGATAGATTGTGCCACATGCATATGCATTTGGACATTCGGTTGCCATTTTTGTTCCTGCATCTCCCTGGAAACGGTACCACCCAGCCTTAAGTTTATCGTCACATGGTTCTTCAGTTTGGTCCTTGTTTGTGAGGTTGTATGTAGTCCTTCTTTTCGGACTGGTGAGATTATTATAGCTGTGACATACATCAACTGAAAAGTGATATAAATTTAAGTGTTGTTACTAGTTAGTATAGGTAATCACATGATTTAGAGTGCAATTTGGGAAAAATCCGCAAGAGTAAATTTTTCAAAGGCTAACCAAATTACACGAGCCCGTAGGACGAGTGCAATTTGTAGTCTTTGAAAAATTTACGAGTGTTAATAATACACATACAAAAGTTTCTCTGCAAATGGATGGCAAACAAGATGTGTTCGGGCGCTTACCTTTCCGAATCGTTGTTAAGACATTACGGAGTTGGCAGCCTTGTAAATCCAGATACTGCTACGGAATTTTAAAGCTCTCTGTCATGAATTATCGGGTGTTTTTATCCCCATTCAGTTACATGGGTATGAGCTGAAATATGCGACTTCAATTCAGGCTTGTAATCTTCCTTCTTTACAAGCTGTCGCGAAAGAAAATCCTCGATTGGTAGCTTTCTGTAGTTTCATTTGTGCTGCACAAACGTCCAGTCGCTAGTACATTGGTTTATACACTGATAATGTTCGTTAAATCGGTATAACTTTGCATTAAATACTACTTATTAACCGAGAGTGAGGTCATTACAGGGAAATCTCAGACCGAGGCCTTGATGTATTGACCAAGCGATAGCGAGGTCAATACATCAAGGCCGAGGTCTGAGATTTCCCTGTAATGACCGAACGGACGAGGTTAATAAGTTATTTATTATATGGCCTCTGTAGCGCTGAAAAAAGGGAAACGTTTTTCAATATCCGCTTGCGCGCGCAAGAGGTCATTCGAGCCCATGCGATCCAAACCTGAAGAAACGGTTTCTTCGACAATGAGGCAATTTTTGACTTCATTACCCCAAGATCTAGGGAAAATTTAACCACTTTAATTTTCAAAAACAAACTGACCTGTGTTTACAAGTGTTTGACCATTAAAAAGTTATAAGAAGCTAAGGCAAGAAAAATTTTCATAATGCCCGGTCATTACAAGAAAATCATGCCCGCTCATCAGCCAATCAGAGCGCGCGTACTATTGTAGCCATATAATAATTGATGTTTTTGTTCTTTCCAAATCCTCCGACAACGGCCTCCATTTTGTTTGGCCCACTTTCGCAATCAACTTAATTTCAACTTTCTGCACTCAATTTCAACTTTTTGTACTTAATTCCAACTTTCTGCACTGTTTGGAATTAATTGACGTGCTCTCAGCCAATGAGCTTGCCGAAATTGTCGCATGTGTATTATTAGCTTTGTAACTGGACAAATTAAATTTAATCTGGGAAAAACTGCATCCCCAAAATACCTAAATGTCTAATTTCTAAATGTTAATCCGTCCATCCCTCCGTAGACCCTCCAATCAGTCAGTCAGTCAGGCAGTCAGTAATGTACCATTAGAAAACAAAATCAGAAATTGTTGAAGAACCAGTTTGCGTGGTCGTGATCCATGCAGCGTTTGCACCTTTGCATGTGTATGATCACTTTTTCGATTGAGGTGGACGAACTAGTGACCTTAGTTCTCACAATTTAAAAAATAAATAAATAAATAAATAAAAATCAATCAATAAATAAATAAAACTTGAAACTGTCGACATAGAGATGTCAATATAATCCGAGGCACAAAACATAAATAAAAAATAATTATATAAACAAGATATAGAATAAATAAAATTCATTCATTCATTCATTTAGGTCGAATATTAGACTTTTTGCAGTGATTTTTACTGGCAAGCATCTAGGTATGACTGGTATTAAAACAGAAAAAAAAATGTTTGGTTTGAATTATTAATAGCCGAGATATAAGCACTTATGTACAACGTTTCCATACATTCTCTATATATTAAGCGCGTGCCCAATCTGTATGGATCTGTAACTAAAACGATTAAAAAAATTCTACAGCTAAAATATTGAACCGTTTGATCTAAAACTTGTTTCCATCTTATTAAGCTTCCATTTTTTGTATATATGGAGGAGTCGAGAAATTAGCAAACCTGTGCAACGTGCACATTCGATGCCCATACATTTCTCCGTAATTATATTAATCATGCCAGCGATTAAATAATTCTACTGCCTAAAATTTGGAGAAAATATTTAGCTCTGTATGAGTCTTATTAAACCTACGTTTTTGTTTTTGGTGAAGATCATTTAAGAACCGAGAAATTTGCATTTCTGTGCAACAGGCCAATACATTCTCTGAAGGGATCTGTAACCACTTAAAAAGGATGAAATATTTCTGCAGCTCGACCATTAAAGTTTTAGATTTAAAACATGGTGGAAAGTATCTCTATATGACTCTCATGATATCAAGAAATGTTATATTGTTTCGGCCCAACTTTTCACAATAAGCATTAAACAATGGTCCTTTTGTTCTTGGTAATGCTGAGGGACTTTGGCCGAAGCTACGCGGAAAATCTCGTGACTAATCGGAAAATTTTCGGCATGACAATTTTGGTGCATTGGGGAGCGGGCAGCGTAAATATGCACTTGTCAGGTGAATTTTCGTACTTGTGAAGAGTGTACGCGAACCAACGCTTTGAAGATAAAACGTTGCTTCACTGCTTAATACTTGTGAAGACGCGCACCAACGCTTTGAACACGAAACCTTGCTTAGCTTTTTATTGATACTTGAGAAAACGCGAGCCGGCGCATTGAAAGCGAAATCTTGCTTTGCTTTTTATTGATACTTGTAAAAACGCGAACCGACGCATTGAAAGCGAAATTTTGCTTAGCTTTTTATTGATACTTGTAAAAACGCTAACCGACGCATTAAAAGCGAAATCTTGCTTTGCTTTTTATTGATACTTGTAAAAACGCAAACGGACGCATTGAAAGCGAAATCTTGCTTAACTTTTTATTGATACTTATTGTAGCGCCTAGAATTGAACTTTTGTTTTGTACTATTACGTAATCCTATTGGGATTGTGTAACTTGACGGTTCTTTAAATATTTTGTAAAGATTTTGTAATTAGTGTTCTTTCGCGTTCAAGTCAAAGATTAGTTGGTTTATGTAAACTGCTGCTTGAAGTTTACCGTGTTTCGTTTGGAATTGATGTTCCTTATTGCCACACAGATTGTACGTATTTACTTATACTCGTTTATGGAATTATTGTTTACTGTATTTTCGCGGTTATTTCTTGCCTAGGACTTGACTATTTAGTAATTATTATTTTTTTCAGTTGAATCATCGGTTATTCCAAGTCATATTTACATCTCATCGCTTGTTTGGATCTTGTGTATTTACATAATTTATTCTTCGGATACTTCTGCTAAAAAATATAATATGGTCCATTCAAGATCGTGGTGCAATTTTTGATTTGCTAGGTAGTCTTTGCTATATTTCATTTTAAAGCTGTATTTGCGTTTTCTAGATTATTATGGCGGAATCTGGTGATTTCTTTCCCGATAACGGCGATGGCGCCGAGATTGATAGCCATTGATGCGGCAATGCCTATCGATAGTTCTGACTATGGCGCTCGTAATGACAGCGTTAATGCCCTTACAGCGAAATCAGGCAAGGTTTAAAACGATCTCGTGCTGGATATCAGGGATATCTGACTAAACTTTACAATGAAAAAGAAGTATTGGAACTTGTTAACAATAAGCTTAAGATTGTATATGCAGCAGCATTCGCTAATTACGAACGCGCCCATAATGCCTATATGCAAGCCCTCGAAGACCATCGAGAAATTCAGAGAGCGACTTTGGAATACGAAAATCGACTTCGTGAGAAGTTCGAATTCAATCGGCGAGTTAAAAAAATGGATGGAAGGCGATCAGCTTAATGTAGAAGTTGTGGCTTGCAATGTCTATCCAAACGATTTCAATAGTCAACAGTACAGCCGATCGCTATATGAAATCAAAACATTCCCAGTGAACGCGAAATTCTCAGCTTTATCTGTTGAGCACACACAAAATCCGAAATCCTTGCTCTACAAGTTCTCTGCGGCATAATGTCAGCTAGAACTCGGTTCACAAACGGTTTTTCCTTGCCACTAAACACAAAACGTCAACGGAACTGGACTAACACGCGACACAAGCAAAACTCAAAAACTCACCTAAATTAGCATACGCAACTGACATAAAAACGGCACGTGAAAACGAAAAAAATGTACAAACCATGGAAAACAATACCTACTAATTAAACATTTCTAACAAACAGGGCTCTTCTCCTTCTTCAAGAAGCAGTCGTCGTTCTGGCTAAAGAACAATTTCCCGCATAAGTGTAAAAATTAGGGAAGCTAAGGCCGAGAAAGCGGTTGCTAAGTTAAGATTGCAGCAGCTCAAGAAGCGAATCGAATTACAGGAAAAATGCGATGCTCTACTTCGACAACAAGAGCTATTGGACGCGGAGAATGACATTGAACGAGCTTCACTTAAGGCGCAAATTTTGGAAGCTGACGATAACGGAGAAAGCGTTCGAATTCAGGAAGAACAAGTTCTGAGTGCCGCGTCTTTGAAGGCTAAGAACTTTGAAGAAGATTCATCTGCTGCTTAAAGGGAAGCGATGAAGCCACCTGCTGCAATTCATTCCTCAGAAGACTTAGCTACTTCAGTCCGGCGAGAGAAAAAGCCTACCCCTGTGTCAGTTCCTTTGAATCCTGTTGCTCCAGAATTGGTCGGAATGTCGTCTGATAGGAAAACACCGATCCGGACAGAGACATTCCTTCAAATAATTATTTCAACAGCAGCAGCAACTGATACTACTTCAGCAGCACACGTTTCAATTCATGGCCTCGATGATTAGGCAAAGATTTGCTCTACCCAAGCCTGAACTCAACAAATGTAATGGAATTTTGGAGCTTCACGCGATCGTTTGATAACAACGTCGAGGAAAATTCTACCGATGAAGGTTAAAAGATGGCATTTCTTCTTCAACACTGCACTGGAGCTGCTAAAGTTGCTATTAAAAGTTGTGTAACTATGGATCCTGTGCTTGGATACCAGGAAACTCGAAAGCTGTTAAAGGACCATCTTGGCCGTCCCGTTTAAGATCGCCACAGCTCACCTGAACTAAGTAACCCGTGCTCCACCTGTCAGACCCAATGATCAGAAAGGTTTGCTGGCCTTTGCAGATCAGTTAAAGAACTGCCGAAATGTGTTAGACTCTATTGGATATTTGGGATAATTTGGGAAGCATAATTGATCGTCTCCGCTTTAATCTGAAAACTAAGTGGTTAGAAGTAGCCGACAACATTGAAGAGTCTGGACAGCGTCCAAGGATTCATCATATTTCAAGGTTTGTCACTGAAAAGGCTCGAGCTGCTAACAATCCGATCTTTGGTGGTGCGCTAAATAGTGACAAGGACACAAGCAAGAAGGATAGGCCCAATAAGAAGACGGCTCTACCTAGTACAATGGGCACAACTCATGCAGCTCATGGAGACTTTGGAAAGTCTATTTCTCCCGTACCAAATGGAGTAAGTGAGAATCGCCAACCTTCTTCGAGACGCAGAAATGTGTGTGTTAAATGCCTGGTGTGTGATGGAATACATCAGCTCTGGAACTGTGAACAATTCAAAAAGAAGCCTCATGAGAATCGAATGAAGATAATTTGAGATACTAAACTCTGTGACAACTGCTTCAAAGTAGGACGCTTGGCTAAAGGATGTATGCAGAAGAGTAGCTGCCACATTGAGGGATGTAATGTAAACCACCGGAACAAACGTCACCTGCAAGTCTGGAAACTCGTGAAACACACGAAGATAACGAAGCTAGCTCCTGCAGCCATCCTCGTGGAAGTGACAATGCAGATCACGTCAGTCAGAATCACTCAATTGGGGCCGGTATTCGTAGACCAGGCGGTGATGCTATGAGAACTGGAGGCAAAGTACGCTTGCGAATTGTCCCTGAAAGAGTGCGTGAAAACCAGCGGGGACATTCAAGTGGTGGAAACGTATGCGCTTCTGGGCAGTGGTTTCAATGTGTCAGTTTGTGATGAGAAGTTAATTCATGAGTTAGGAATTAATGGCGTCCCGAGAAATTTCTTCCTAACGACTCAAGAGAAAAAGGAAAGTTCCAAATCTGGCTTGGAAGTTAAGCTGACTATCTACTCGATTAACAGCCAATCGAGTCTGGAAATAGTGAAGGTTTGGACTGTCGAAAGACTCAATATTTCCGAGCAAAGTATTCCAAGAGAACATATTGCTGACAAATGGCCATATCTCAGTGACATTTATCTGCCAGAGATTGACAGTAAGGAAGTCAGGTTGATCATTGGATGTAATGTACCAGACGCTTTCTGGGACGAGGTGGTAAAGGAGATCCCGTAGCCATTCGGTTGATATTAGGCTTGACAATAATAGGTCCAATCGAGAAGATTGAAGATGAACGCAGCTTCAATGTGAATTTCCTACGCTTGGGAAAGCAAAGAGATGAAGACGAAATTATCTTGCAACAAGTGGAGAACTTTTGGAAAACTGAGTTCACTGATACCATCGCAAGTTCCAGGTAGCCATGTCAGTGGAGGATGAACGAACATTGATTATAATAGAAGGATCAGTGAAAAAGGTTTCTGCCCATTATCAGATAGCGCTTCCTTGGAGGCAACATCCCTCTTACTTGCCCAATAATCGTGTTCTTGCCGAGCAGAGGTTGTATTTGTTAAAGAAGAAATTTCTTCGTGATCGGGTTCTTTGGAAGGTACAAAGGCACTATTAACGACTACATCACAAAGGGATATGCTCCACGAGTACCTAAAGAGGAAGTTGATTCTGATGGCAAACCTATCTGGTATCTACCTCACCATCCTCAAAAACCAGAGAAGTTGAGAGTGGTATCTGACTGTGCAGCACGATATCGAGGAACGTCGCTTAACGACCAGCTATTGCATGGCCCAGACTTGACCAACAGTTTATTTAGTGTCCTGTTCAGATTTCAACAAGAGACAATAGCTCTGTTCTCTAACATCGAAGCTATTTTCCATCAAGTTAACGTTGATCGGAATGATTTTGGTGCCGTGAGGTTCTTATGGTGGCCAGATGATGACTTGTCTAAGCAACGTGACGAATACAGAATGGTAGTACATTTATCTGGAAGCACGTCCTCGCCGAGGTGTGCAAGTTTTGGTCTTCGTAGGACAGCCCAAAATAATACAAGGGAATTTGCCCATGAGGTAATCGAAACAGTATTAAGCAAATTTTACTTGGACGATTGTCTAAAATCAGTGCTATCAACGGAAGTAGCCATTAGATTAAGAGAAGATCTGAGCGAATTGCTGGAGAGAGGAGGTTTTCGCTTTACCAAATGGCCGTGCAATAAGAAGGTGATAGAAACTATTCCCACTTCCGATATAGCTCTTTCACTTGTGGACTTGGATTTGAATGCTGATGCGCTTCCCATTGAAAGAACCCTTGGTATTCACTGGAATATGGAATCAGATATGCTTAATTAATTTCCTTCGAAGTAGTTCCAAAGGCCAAACCTTTCACTCGTAGAGAATTTCGTTTTGTGACCAGCTCCATTTACGACCCACTTGGGATGGTATCAAAAATCGTCTTACCAGCGAAGAAGCTACTTCAAGATCTTTGTAAGCAAAGGCTCGGTTGGGATGAAGAAACTATCGACGAATAATCTCAGTGCTGGCAAACGTGGCTATCAGATTTACAAATACTCTCAAGAGCTGTCTTACCAAGATGTTTAAAGCCGATTGACTTTGGAAGGATAAATACTGCTGAGCTCCATCACTTCGCAGACGCTTCTCAGATTGCCTATGGCACGGTTTCGTATGTGAGACTTGTCAGTGAAGAAGGCCAGATTCATTGCAGTTTCCTTGTTGGAAAATCTCGCCTAGCTCACGTTAAACAGATAACCATACCCAGATTAGAATTGTCTGCTGCAGTCTTAGCTATAAAACTGGATCAGACGCTGCGCGAAGAGCTCGAGTTAACGATTGATGAATCAATATTTTGGACAGATTCCACATCTGTTCTGCAGTATATCAAGAATGAAGACAGACGATTTTACACGTTTGTAGCGAATCGATTAGCTGTTTCCTTCTCAGTGGAAATACGTGCCAACCGGTATCAACCCTGCAGACGATGTTAGTCGAGGATTGACGGTGGGAGAACTTCTTCGCAAAGAAAGATGGTTTAGAGGCCCTAAATTCGTGTGGGAGAGAGAAACGTCATGGCCTATATGTAGAGATTCATTGCCCAGCATTTCCAATGAAGATCCAGAAGTTAAAAGGCAAGTCCAAGTTAATCACGTGACCCAGGTGGAAGAACCACATTCATTGGACCTGATGATCCAGTGGTATTTCTCATGGTACAAGCTCAAGAGAGGTGTTGCTTGGCTTCTGCGATTTGGAGAATTTTTAAAGAAGAAGAGGTGCTTGCAGGAAAGTCTTAATGACCCATTGCCTTGTGGAAAGCTCTCAATTCAAGAACTGCGATCTGCAGAAGTTCAAAGCATTAAGTATGTGCAGAGATCGTCCTTTTCACCGGTAGTAAAGGCCCTCCAACGTGTTAGTTCTGAAGAGCCTGAGAAAAAATATTGAAAGGCATCGGATCGTTTGGTTTTAATTACAAATTAAGACCACTGCTGGACCAAGAAGGTGTCCTAAGAGTTGGTGGGAGACTTGAGAATTCTACGTTGGATTATCAGACAAAACATCCGTTGCTGTTACGTAAATAGAGGATAATACATGGTTGCGCAGAGATATGAAATTTATCTTTGAGTGTTCAACTCGAAGATAACACGAGAAGATAAATCTCATATCTTCAAGCAACCATGTATTGTTCTGTTTATTTTATAAACCTACTAATAACGAGGTTTTGACGATTTTCCGAAGATTTCCGAAGATTATGAAATGTTTGTCTGGTAGTCATACGAATGTTTCCGAACATTTTCCGAAGTTTTCCGAAGATTGCCGAAGATTGCCGAGGAAGATCCGAATATGTTTCGACTTAATATCGATAAACCTTGGCCTATTGAGCATTGTAACATGGCAAACTCGTTGAGGTGATTGGTAAATCAAAGATCTCTTCGAGATTCGACTATTTTGCATGGAGTATGCGTAGAAGAAAAGGTGATAATATTGAAAGCGATTTGCGATGCATTAACCCATTGACTCCCAGACCCGAAGGCTTCTATTAGCGCGCACCCCACCCCCAAAAATTCCCGGCTCTTTTACGGCATTTAACAGCTTTCTCTTAACACTGTCAGGTTTTTTCCTCGAAAATTTAAAATAAAATAAACCGTGGCACAATTCTGGCAAAACCTATTCCGTTTGAATTTCAGACCAAAACTAAGCTAGTTTCGTTTTCTGCTTCAAGTTCGTGTAATGACCCACGTCGTCGACGCACGTTTCCGTTTTGCCGGTGCCATTTTAGTGACAATTTTTCATAAACATCGAATTTTATTTTCTCCTAAGAACAAACTGAAAATTGTACGTCACCATTCAGAATCCAACCTGGAACCTCTGGCATGCTAGCATCCCTCTCTCACCACTGCACCACAACTTTGAGCCGCCAAACTCGAAAAATTTAATTATATAAGGTGACTTTCTTACTGTTATATCTATAATAGATGATCCTATCCCTATTCCTAACCTCAATGTGAATCTAACTTAGATTCAATAATCGTCTGATCTAAGTCTAATTTCATCTAATAATCAAAGCACAGTTTCGACCTTATACAGGCCTATGGCACCGTCCAACCCAAAAGCTTGGTTACCGATTATGGCATCGACCGTTAAAAAAATGGCACCGACCATTTACGAAAGGGAAATGAACGTCCTCGATCCAGTCTACAGCCACAACGTATTCATATCACCTTGTACTGGTTGCGCAAGGTCCCTATTCTTTTCAAAAGAGCCCGACACCCATCCCAGAGAGGCAAGGTGTATTCAAGTAGAGGTCTGATATTTGTGGGAAATGTAGTAAGCCCGAAATCATTAAATTTTCTGTGGATCTCTCAGTAAATTATTTCGTACATCTCCCCTCCACATTAGCCACTGCATTTTTTTTAACTAGCGTTCATTTTTCGCTTCCTGCTGAACGAAAAGAAGAGAGACTGCTCGTAGTCTGTTGTTTGTAATTAAGATGGAATTTTGAAGTTGGTTTGCTTTCCATAATTGGCTTCTAACTATGAACAGCGTCTCGCTCTGCCTTATTAGTTGTTAAGCAGTAACTTTGTAATAAAACGGTCGAACTCTATCACTCGCAGATCCCTTGTGAACGGAAAATTGCACCTTATTAAGGTTTGCTCGCGCATTTTATTTTATTTTTTTTCTATTTTCATTTAGAGTTTTGGCGAACAACACTTCCTCTTGACTCATCTCCTCGGCTTCTTGAGAAAAGGAAGTACAAAGAACTTTACAGCACTCATTATTTACTATTGGAAACATGTCAACTGAGTTATTACTGCATTTCGCCAGCCTAGTCATATATATGGCATGTCAAAAGGCGAATGCCGAAAGATAAGAATCTGTACAAGTGACACTGAAAGAGTAGAAGAAATTTGATAACAAGTTTGGTTCACCTTTTTTTTTTTCCACTAGGACTTATTTTCTTTCTTCGTTGCCTTGCAGTTAAATTCAAACATTATATTTCAATCCAGTGCATTATGAAGAGGAAAGCCTAGAGTGCATTGATATCCAGCTCACCTGTTTCACACTTTTTCCCGGTAAACCCAACTTTACAGTTGCAGGTAAATCCGTTAACACCATCAATACAGATTCCATTGTGCTGACAAGGATTACAGGCACAATCGTCAATGTCTAGAATTGAATGAAATTGATTAAATGTTGCCCTAACAAAATGCTTAATGGCGTTCTTTGTTAGCTTCGAGTGCCACCAAACTAGCTAAATGGGGTGACCTCCTGTCTATTCATTTTTTTCACAATTTTGAAAAATAAAGGTTTCATCACCTTCTACCGTCATGTTATTAGAAGCAAAAATAATTACTTACAGTTCAGTAACCTATAAAGTGCCTCTTGTTGGTTATATTATGTTATGAAATTATAAAACGTTCAAAGAATTTTGCGCTCTGCAATTGGTCAGATCGAGTTTATTATTATAAGACTGTGTCTCATAAGGACTGGGAACTACCGAGTTCAGGAATTCAGTTGGCTATAACTGATATTGGTCTAAAGGTATAAACAAAAATAATAAACATTGCCTTGTTTCTAGTAAAATTGCTAAAAAGAAGAGCTGAAAACCTTACCAGAAAAAAAAAAAAAGGCAAATAGAGCGAGCAACTTTCAGTTAAGGATAGTCGAAAAGTGCGAGAAGCGCTCGGCTGCGCTTGTAGCTTGGCTCGCGCGCTTACATAAATCAGCAATGCACTCGGACGTTTTGCATTTTCTTTAATCAAAACTAATATAAGCTCTGTAATACACGTAACCAGTTGCGAAATGTTAGTCTAATAATCTTAAAGGTCTTTGGTTTGAGAAGGAAAAGTTTGACGCCCTTGAGCCTTATAGTGCTTATCGGTGAGTTAGTGCTGGTTGGTGAGCGACATCCACCCCCGCCGCTTGTAAAAATAACCCTTGCGTATCATACATATTTATAATCCCGAAAAGAGTTTTTTCTGTTAAAACCTGAAAGACGTAACATCCACGACCGAGTTATAGAATTATTCATCGGCAAATAAATGCAAGCAGTACCTCTTGTGTTGGGGCACTTTCGAAAACGGTGCCATAAGATCTGAGGAGGATACTCTCGACTTCAGTGGGGTTCACCCATTTCCAAAGTGAGCTATTCTTTTAAACTATCATATTTAATGTGATGTGATATTGAGGTTAAATTGGGTTTACCAGTAATTAAAAATAAATATGAACGTACACTGAAATGCATTATAACTTTCAGATGCTTTTATTTCTATTTACGATATCCGTTTATTCACCAATTGGTTATTATTTCTAATTGCAAGTTGTAAACAATAGTGTCAGCAAAGCTCGGCCTTTTAAAGTGTAAGGACAATGATTTCATTCATCAACCATCTTTGTCAAGTTGGGCATGCTGTGAGACCAATCAAATTCGAGAATCTCATTGAACTATAAACTGATCTCACTAATTTCGTGCGCGCAAAAGCAAACATTATGGTAACACATGATGTTATTTGTGTCGCGACATGATGCCCTTGTGATAACACGTTGAGTCGATCGGTACCAGGTACCATGACTGCGTAAAATCTCACCGATGAGGTTTTAGGGCATTTCTGTTCAGGGTTTAGGTACCTAGGCAAGATTCATTGTTACTTGCGTCCGTCTATCCCTTGCCATCAGATCATCATATCAAGAAACAAGACTTTTGATTCTCACCTGTGCAATTGTGTCCATCCCCTGTATATCCGGGTTTGCAAGTGCAGTTATATCCACCATGAGTGTTATTGCAAACTGCATTATCATCACAAACTGGAGTCGATTTAGTACATTCGTCGATGTCTATTGAGAGATTCAAAAGTTGTTTACAAAAGCATATTTTAATGCCAATCTTTGAAATTATGTTTCAGTTTTGCTCCTAGTAGACAATGTGGTCCGTACGTTTTGTTTTGTTCCCGCTTAAGCTAAAATTTGAGGTTTCACAGATATGAAAAATCGAAAGATACCTTTTTTGCCACAACAGGAACATTGTTCTACTTTGGGTGTCAGAGGCCTCTCCTTGCTCGTTTTCCCGATTTTTGAATGCCCGATATTTACTGAGATTTGCGCTTAATGATAGTTGACTACTTGATTTTTTACGAGTCGCTGTAATGATAGTAGACTTCATGTTTTTTTGTTTTTTTTACGAGTCGCTTTTGCTTTTTGAGGCATCTTTCATACTAACCCTTCTCACAGTGTTCGCCCTTGAATCCAGAAGTACACGAACATCGATATCCCTTATATGTGAAACCGGACTGACAAGTGGCGTTGTTCTTGCACGGCGGCCGCCCACTCTTTCCACAGTTGTTCTAGAAAGGAAACGGGAAGGAATTTACGTTAATTAATTTAAAAAAAGCCAAGCAACATCAGAAAATATACATGCAAAAAAGCGCTAAATGTTTTTTTTTTTTTTTTTTTTTTTTTTTTTTTTTAAGAAGGTGAAATCTCCCTCGTCCTCCCTACTATCTCCTCATAAGGGTAAAGAATGGACGATGTAGAAAGGACAATTACATGTGATTTGAAAATCATCATTGGTAGGAATTGGCTGAAAACTGACACAAGAAGATACATGTTCATGTGCAGAGAAATGTCGCAATACTATGTAACAGAAACAACATCGCAACATGTAAACAGAGAAGAAAATGGAGCACGGTCGTGTTTCAGCAACCCGTGGCATCGTGCCATAGTAAAACGTGTAGCTGCAACTAAGTTGCCCTGCTCAACTTCTTTTTTCTTGCACATATGCACGCCACTAGCTGTGGCAATTGTCCCTGCACAGGATTACGTCCCTTTTTGTGTCTGCGAATAAACAAATGAGGGTAAAAAGTTTATAATTAATGTTATACTTTATACCTTCGCGCCACGATAATAGTAAACGGGGACAATCTTCAGGTGTTCGCCATGCTCCATGTGAGTGGAGTTATTCAGCTCACATTCATGCGTTGTACTGCCAGGATCTTTATTTTTGATATTGAGACTGACGCAGGCGTCTTCCATGTAGCAAAGATATTCGCATTCGTCCAAGTTCTTGACCTGAAGCACAGTTTTTATCTTGTGGTTCATCAAGCGTCGCTCAGCATAGAAATAGTACGCTGGAAAGTACAGTTCACGGTCTCGTTCTGAAAGAAAAACAATTAAATAAGATTATTCATTAAAAAGGAACATTTTAAAAGGAACGAAAAAAGAAACAACGAATTAATAAATAACAATTAAATAAAGATATAAAGTAGACTTATGTAGAGTTACTAAAAATGTTCGTTGTAGCTGAATGTGGTGTAAATAATGCTGTGTTTGTTTTTTTTCCAAAGTCTATTTAAACAAGGTGTTTACGCTTTTAATGCATAAATTGAGTTATATTGCTTTTATTAAGACTTCAATTCAAAAATTTGTCACTGTATCTGGATTAATTTGCAAACTGCAGTCATTTTAAAGACTGCACAAAAAAGTGGAGAGTAATTGGCGATCACTTCTCGACAAAAATATCAAAAAAAGTAATGCAATGCCGAGCTCATTTCTGTTATGATAATTTGGTTATGATCAAGGTGGATCACTTGCTTGCTTGGGACAATATATCACTAACTGGGCAAGAAGAAAAGAAATGGGGATGGCAATTGCCATTTTTTCAACGTGCCACGAAACAAGACCGAGTTTTCGCTCTTTATTCAGTATGTCACATAAGCGGAAACTTAAAGGAGCTCTGTCACGAGGATTTCGCGGATTTTAGGTCTAAACTATCCTGAAATTAGTGGTAGGCAACTTAACTCATGAAAAACATCATCTTTGAAGATCTAAAGGAGATATAACCTGAATAGAAATTAAACTACAGCTTAAAAACGATGTTTTGAAGAGCGCAAAAAAACTTGAAATGTTTAGCTAAACTTTTCAAGTTGTAATCCATTTCCACTGCAGCCATCTGCAGCTAAAGACGCTTGTTAACAGTTTCGGTGCTCTAATATAACAATATTGTGAACAAAAATTGATTATTATTTTTTGTTTTCTTTCGACACAAATATATATTTTGGTTGTTCAAAAATCTGTTAAAATCCATAACAAAGCCCCTTTAAAGTAAACATTTTGTGGAATATGGCTCTGTTGTGCCTTACTGCAATATAGAAATACGTTGTTATAGGAATATGGAAATTCAACAAGACGCTGCGTGAATTTCACACCTCACGACACATTTTTTTAGCCTAAGCTTGCTAGTCCGTAAAATAATCCAAATTTGCGTCCGTATTGCGATTTTAAAAATAGTTTTTACTTTTGTTTCAGTCCTCTGCAAACGTCTCCTTGGAATTTGCGCTTAAACAACCATCGCGGGTGGTGAAAATTAGTTTAAATTGAAGGAGACGCAGCGGGTGTTGGATAAGATATATTCATTTATCGTGAATGACGCTTCGCATGCAGGTTTTTCAAAACGTGCTCTAAATCGAATTAATAAATAGTGGTTCAAAAGTTGTCGTCTTTGCAAATTTGACTAAAAAGGTGTCGCTAATAACAAACAGTATCTAAATATTGACCAAAACTAAAGTGCACCATCCTGTTAATAACTTCCTCGTTGTTTTTCTTTTCCATTTATAGTCAAATTCAGTGTTGATAACTTTACGCCTACCAGGGGGAACATAAGCGCGGTCTACGTAACGTAAAGGAAAATTAACTTCGAAACGCAAGTTTTTAAAAACGAAATAATTTAAATTTGGCAAACAGGTCGACGTACGTGCGCGCGTGTTTCATGATTGTAGTGACAAAATAAATTTAGGAAAGGATCGTTGCATATGGTAAGAGAAATTAAGGCAAAGTCTCTATAATTATCCATTTTCCTGTTTAAATTCGACATTTTCTAGACTTGAGAGGTTGTCCGGAACATTTGTGCCAGGCACGAGCTAAACGTCAGACAACATTGAAACTTTAATACGGCCTTATCGATCTTTAGGCGAGGAAATATCAAGTCAAGTCGGTTTTCTCATACCACTGTTTCTTTGCATCTTGAAACAGGAAAAAAGCAAATTTATCATAGATTCGTTTCGCTCCATTGAATTTTATTTCCCGACAGTGCATCAGTTTGGAGAGCCAACAGGTCATGAACGCAAATGAGTGTAGCAGTTTGTCGCATCGCTTCCAGATCTTCGTCTGCTCAGAGACTGTCTTAGCTCTTAGTCGCGGAGTGCGCTAAATGGACTGAATAGAATGACCTACCAAAAATTTGATGAAATATTTTTTCATCACTCGTCTCCTTACAAATTAGCTAATATTGCAAAGATT
The DNA here is from genome assembly GCA_963693305.1 of Meandrina meandrites. Classification (NCBI taxonomy): domain Eukaryota; kingdom Metazoa; phylum Cnidaria; class Anthozoa; order Scleractinia; family Meandrinidae; genus Meandrina; species Meandrina meandrites. Next base: position 13,778,111 of record OY855907.1, on the reverse strand, counting down.
AATTCCAAGCCGACGACTCTGGAAAATTACCGAGACAAGGCAAGAATGCAAGAAAGCGCAGCTCATTCGCACAAACTTTAAAACATCGCAATTCCCAGTTAACATTATCAGGTAGCGATATATTAGTTTCACATATTCTCAAGAATACCAACAACAATCTTTTGCTAAATTTAACAAAATAGATATAAAATATACGTAAGATATACAAAATGCACATTTACACACATGCAGTAAAGGGATTTTTCGAACTCACCCTGTGCGGCTGATGGACAAGGCATCATTGAAATCCATGACATGAAAACGAAGAGCAAAAAAGAGCTCATTCTGTAACCACAACGGATGTCCTTAGTTCTTACGTCTCCGAGACAAGTCAAAATAGTGTTGGGTAAGCACCAGTCGAAGTAGCAGCTCAAGCTAACACCGACTTATGAAAGATGACATGTTATGACACTCAGTTAACAAAACTCGAAACTGTCACATGTTAAGCCAATAAAGTTCAAGCTTGACATAACAAGCTGACAATATTCGCTGTTTATAAGACTTCCCGTTTTAATTATGTATTTCTACCGAAAGAGTAAAATAAGGTTATTTAATTAGTTTATTTGCACAGTTTTTGTCGACTCTGCTAATGTAGTAAATCGGTCGATCGTACGTGTTTTTAAAAGTCATATAAACAAACAGCTTATACCTTTGAAATTTCCAATGATTTTGAAATTCTTAAGAGGTTCTTTGCAAGAGAAATTAAAATTAACACCAGGGATCAAATACATGCGAAGTCCATATCAGCATTTAGTTTTGAATTCAAAATAGCAATTCTTCGTAATAATTCTGTACATTTGTATCAACGTTTTCAAGTGAATTGGATGGGTTTTCAAAGATTATACTTTTTCCTCACCCATAATTTTCCTTATTCTTCTTGGTTCTTTGCTTCACAATGGTCTGGAATATCATTATGTTGAATATTCATGTCAGTTAAGTGATTGTTGGAACAGCAGGATGTTTAAACATCTTTCAAGCTCAGCAAATATTTAGAAAAATATTTCAAAATGACAAGAATGCGAAAGATGAAGATTCCCAACATGGTTATTCAAAGATATATACTTGTTTTTCATCTTGAGCTGACAAAACAACATCAAACCATCTGCTTGTTCTTTGACGTCATCATTCTTTTAAGAGGGTTGTTTAACGAAAGTCTCTAATAAAATGCACAAACAAACGAACTTAACACTTAATTCTCTTAGGAATAATTACCTAACAGATCTCTTCTATTTATCCATCATTGTATTTCCCATTTATCGTCGGCGGGTAGTTTATTCTTGGAAAGCAGCCGTTTATTCCGCTTTCCCGTATTGCGAAAAAGAGTTTCGTTAAAGAAAACTTTGTTTTGTATTTTTTTTTCCTTTAAATTAAATCTTAAATCATCTCGTTTTATTTCACAAAAGAAATTTATTTTATTTTTTTTTTTTTTTATTTTATATATCCGACCGCCGCGATGTTTTCAGGGAACCGAAACATCTGTCCCAAAGACAAGTTGCCGCTTTTAATATGTTGGCATTTACGATGGTGACGCGAAAAGCACTCTTTTCGATAATGGGATGCTTAAAGCATTCATAGCTGTAACTTAAGTTATCTGGCAAAGCTAACAGGCCAAATATTTTATTGATGCATTCTAATTAGGTGCACTGGGAGACATGCTCATTGGTGCTTAATGTCTGAATAAATTTGTCAGACTAGGGCTTTGCGTTGCCAACGAATGTAGAAAAAAAGGTCGACTGTCAGCTTTCGCGTGTGTTAAGGTGTTAGCTTTAACCCTTCAAGTGCAATAATATGCATTTATTGTTATGCATTGGTGGAATGTAAAACAATAGTGGGTGACCTCTTTTTATACCACAATATATCCAACTCATTTGCCATAGAAGAAGACTCAAAGAGAACAATGCGAAGAAGAGAACATCATATGGGCAAAATGCCACGAGGAAATTCAATTCAATTCAAAAGCAAATGCTTTGAGAGAAACGACAATTAGGTTATAGTTCACTGAAACTAAAGAACTAAAACTAACACCAGCACTTTGCGGTGCTGTTTGAATATTTAAACCTTGGTTGGCTTCGTTAATGTATTGACAAATACGACACGCTCAGGTTTGACATTAGGCAAACATCATCAAACAGCCAAATTGATATTCACGATCCATTTTTAGCTTTCGATACGAGTTTGCCACTTTTGAAAAGGCTTCCTCGTGGTCGTAAAAATGCAAAATAATAAAAAAAACGCAAGTTTTTTTTCCTGCGTTTTGAAGGAATTTGCATTTTGTTTTTAGAATTATCCCGCTTTAACGTGTTTTGTTGAAGTTAAAGTATGAATGTTGTTTTTTCTATTTCTTCAGATCTTGGCCAACTTAGTTTGCTTTTTAAAACGAATTTATAGTAATGTCAAGAAATCCTGGTTTTGCGATTCATTGTATATATATTTTTTTATCATTATGCATCGTTCATGAGCCACCGAGGTAATTACTGCTGACACTTGTGTGTTCATTTTGTTTTGCTAATGGCTCCATTAGCAAGTTATAGTTTTCTTTATAAAGTGTCAAAAATTATCTACAGTATCTCATCACTAAGATGAGAATCTCAGTTTTATCATCTGCTTTTAGAAAATATTGAAAATATGGGGAGCACTCATTAAACAAACTTACAAAGATAGAAAACCTGAGATGTCATTGGAATTGAAATTTATGTCTCCCTTGCTTTCCACAAACATGACGCATGTTGAAGTCGGCGCATGAATCCGTCGGCGTATCTGAGTACTTTGTTTCACGCTCGGTCCTAAAGTTTAAGCGTCGTTTTGCCAAATGCTCGCTATGAAACGTATTGCTACCAAAAATCACCTGTACAGATCTAAATGAAAAAGCCACAGCTTCATTTCCTGTATGAGAAGTTTCCTCAGTTGCAGCTACGTTGACAGCGAAATATTGTACCGTGTAACCAGTTTAGGCCAATAGCGACAAAGGAGAATTTAGTGGTGAGCTATAAATAATGACAGAACATGGTCACACACCCGTTATTCTTGAACTGCATCTTGCCTGATTGCTTAGCACCCACTTGCTCCTCTAATGAATATTTCCATTAAATAAGAAACTATACTTTATCACACATGTTCATTCAGCAGCATGTTGGATGAACATGAATGTGTGTTAGTCAGTGGCCTCTCCAATTATTGTCGTTGAACATTTTGTGTGACGAGCAGTGTTTGATCATTTATAAGCCCTATTTTGATCATTTATAAGCCCTTTTCAAGATTCAACCAATAAATTGGTAGGATAGGTTGTTGTGTCTGGATCTTGACTTTACCATGGCAACGTCATTTTAACAGACACGTTTTTTCCAATTTGTAATTCTTGCGTTTCCATTAATGAAAATTAAGTTTAATTTAATTATTTTCACCTCTGTTAGGTTTTTCATTTACAAATTTTGAGTATTTTTCAGTAATTTTGGGCGGTTTTCTGTTTTGAAATCATGGTACAATTATCAGGTGATGTGAGGTCATCATCCCGCGTGACGTATATAAAAAGATGGATTTTTGGACATACTATATATCGTGTAAGTTTCATTGCAATTGCTTAAATATTCTGGAAGTTATGGAAGAGGGACGGAATCCCCCCCCCCCAAAATCCCCCCAATCCCCCCCCCCCCCGCACTTAAAAGATCCAAAAAAGCCCGGTCTGAGTAGGGATAAGTTTTTCCAAAGTGATATTGGTAATGTCTAAGAAAAAGTGTTTGATCGGGGTGTTTAAGAATTAATGAATGGTAGCACTCTCAATTGCGTGAGACTGATTTTGTTTTTGTCACGTAATGATGTTTTTGTCCGAGATAGGTAGGGTCCATTTTTGAAAGTTTAGCTCTTTGGAGTTCTGGAGTCAGATTAAGTGCTTCTAAAGGATGTGTCTGCTTTTATAACAAGAATGTGTGTATAAAGTCAAAAATATTGATACCCTCTCCATGGAAGGTTTCTGAAAATTGGGTAAGAGGTTGAGGAGCATGGAAGTGGGAAGCCGCTATATCACTCTTTTTTTTTTTGTTCAAAAGCCTAAATTTACTAGTAACGAGATGAAGAAATGTACTGAAGAAAAAACAAGTACTCTTAGGGCGCGTTCGTTTGGGAATATTCTGGAATAAGAATATATTCCGGCTATTCTGCTCCTTGGAGCAGAATAGCCGGAATGGACATCCAAGTCTTCCGGAATAGGAAGAGCAGCCAAACGAACGCTAACTTGCATTATTCCAATTATTCGTATTCCGGATTGATCCTAAACGTACGCGTCCTTAAATGGATATAACAGTATTTCCATTTGGATATATTTCAATTTACAACAGACATGTATATTATGTTGCCTACATTAATTTTTCTACCACTTTACACACGAAAGTACATCCTGTAAATCCTGGTGGCCCTTACAAAAATCCTTCTTTCTGACATCCGAAACAATTCCCTGACTTTTCCGGCTCTCTGATGTAACTTATCTATTTATATGTTCAGGCCCGTAGCCAGGGGGGGGGGGGGGGGGGGGGTGCGACGGGTGCGTCCGCACTCCCCCCACGAGCCTTGGAAGTCCGCTCCTTGTGAAAAAAGTATAAAAATAAATAAATAAATAAATATTTCTGTACTTCGTCTATTTACATTTAATTGGTCTACCATTTGAAGATTCGTGTGGCATATTTTTGACCAAATTGTGTGATTCTAGGTTAATTTTAACGATACATTCTAACTAATGCCGTTCATAGATCTTCATAGTCAGCAAACCGACTCTGGCTGATTTATGTAATTACCGTTTGACAACGAAATTAAGATATCTATCTTTTTCCAGTCTTCCTTTAAAAGAACTGCCGTCATTGTTAGTTAAATAAATTGTAAATTATGTTTACAAGGTTCTGTTTCTAAAACTTAAATTGTAAATTATGTTTACAAGGTTCTGTTTCTAAAACTACGTTTTGAATTTAAAAATGAACCAGAATTATTGTCCTTGCTACCTTTACCTTTACATGGCTTGTTTCCTAACAAACTGTCTTCAAAACGCACGAAATGCAGCCTCAGATAACCCATTTTTTTCAAAATCTTCTGGGGGACAATACCCCCAGACCCCCTTACGGGCTCGCGCCTGCGGCGCTAAACATTTCACGCCGGAGGCGCTCATACGCCCCCCCCCCCCCCCCCACCCCCCAGCAAAAGTCCTGCCTACGGGCCTGATGTTGATTATAGTTTTGCGTCGTTAAATGCACAATTTCCTTTGGTTAACAAACATGGCCGATACAACATCTGAAGTGTAGGAATAAACACATGAAAGGGATGCCAAAGTTACTGCCGTTACTGTTCGCTGATCGCGAATTCCTAGACTTCGTTGAATTTTCGTTGAACTCTCGAAGACCACGAGAAAACCACGGAAAACCACTTCGTGTGAGAAAACATCAGAGTCGCCGGGCTAATCCTGCTCTTTTTCTTTTATTTTTTTTTCTGGCAAATCAGAATGCAGGAATTCAAGCCCTTCTGGAACTGGTTAGGTAAGAGAAAGGGCCCAGGAGCTCTTCCGAGCTCCTTGTAAACTTTCGCCTGAAAATACAGTCGATCCTACTATACCGTCGCCCCGACTAGCTCCCCGTGGGTCTCCGAGAGCTGACGCTACAAGTAAAGAATAATGGATCACTTTAATTATTTGAAAAGTGGATAATTGGGAACGCTGTAAGTATGTTTAAAATCCCAACTGTCAGTATGCTAAACAGTTGGCTATTTACAAAGCATGGAGGAGATGAATTCGGGGTCACCAAAGACAAATCTATGCAATGGCAGGGGTGAGGATTGAACCCGGGACCTCCGGATTACAAATTCTGCGTCCCAGCCACTCGGCCACGTACGTAAAAGAGCGCGCGCTCTTGAATTTTAACCGAGTGGCGCTTTAATTGTCAACAAATACTTACCAAGATCTTTTCCGCGATCTTTTGTGCAACAATTTTCTTTGAATAATTGAACAATTAATGACCTTTTTTAATAAAATTTGTCGCCACTTTAGTGGGTTCTCCTGGGTGGTTTCTGATTGGCTGTGAAAATGCTTGCGCCCATTCACCGTTAGTGATTTTTCGCAACGCGCGAGAAATACGTCTGTGGGCCCTTAAAGTCAACGACCTAGCGAGCCTCTTTTTATGCAATAATTAATTTTGTTTGAAGCATCAGGTACAGTTTGTTTGAAATTCATTAAAAGGAACCTCCGTTTAATAATGTATTTGTAATGAGGCCTACCCTGGGACCTTAAGTTGCCGTAACTTTGGGCGACTTGTCATATCCCATTAGGCGAGAAAACGGAAGTTAACACTGACACTTAGTTTTCATCTCAACTTCATTTTTATTGTTGAGTAAGCCTCGTAGATATTTCACAGCTATTTCATGCACGATGGGACAACAGTTCGCGTTACTTACCAACAATTTAAAGTAAATAAACAGTTACCCTCTAATGCAAAATAACACAAAAACTAACATTTAAGTACATTAAAGCTAGGAAACAACTTAAAATTCGATTGCCTAATTCTTAGTCCTTGCGAAGAAACGATTTCATACATATATACGTTATTCAAGATGCACAAGCTATAATACATGAGAAAAAAAAAAAACAAAAACAATAAATATATGCATACATGTCAAGACTTAAAAATCTTGAAAAGGAAGTTAGGAGGTTAACCCTAATATGAAAAACTCCCTAAAAATTGAATACAAATAATTAAAAAAAAAAAACAGAAATTTAGAAAGGGCAAAAACGATATCTAGTTTGCCTCCATCACTTAATATCACGAGACTACGATAAAGATGACCAACAGGAAAGACTGGTTGATCACTACCACTACCAGCACTACAATCAGTTTCAAAGTTGTTGGACACCTCTAACGGAAATGCCATTTTTTGGCGTAAATTCATGCCCTAGTGGTCAAAACTAATAAGAGAAAAGGTGACTTGGATAAAGAAAAAATAATGAAGAAGCGTTCACAAGTCGAATGTAAAACTAAATCTTCGTAAATTTAACTTTATCTGGCAAATTTAGTTCTACCATAAATAAACAAACTTAGATCAGGAATAAGCTGGGTAAACGGCAGAGAGTATGTTTATTTATTTATCGTTTATATTGTTGCTTATTTTTTTCGACGAAGAGTACATTAATTAAGAAACGCACCTAACAGAACTACAGTTATAGGAACAGTGGATATAGTTACCGAGACGAGGTCAAAGTGAATGTTCACAAATGCTCACTTAGCCTGAGGTGAATAAATGCTCACGTATAATTTTCAGGGGTGTATATATATATGACACCTCAATCACACCTGACATTCTAATTTGTCGAAACACCTGACGTATCCTGTCATCGATCAGCTACTCAGTTAACCAGGGTCCGTATATATTTTTAACATAGACAGTTAGAATATGCCTAAACACAAACTGCAGTAAAAAAAGGCAAAGACGAATCAATTATCTCAATTATCTCATAATGTAAGCAGGCACCCCTATGGGGACAAACTGTTATGTCGTTTTGAGTAAATTGCACAAGTGACACTAGCCGAGTGTTGGAAGTAGTTTGCTAAATGCCCCTAGCATGCAATTAACGATTTCCAAAAATTTCAGTTATTTTATTCACTTTTAAATTTAAAATGCTTTTAAAAGCTAAGGCCCTGTCCACACGTATCTGTTTTCGTTTAAAACGCAACTATTTCTATGCGGATTGTGGAAGCACCGTATCCGGTAAAAGTGGTCACGGAAAACGCAACTTTTTGAAAACGATTTTCAGAGTGGAAATTTGTGTTAAACGCCGTTCGAAGACAACCACGAAAACTACCCCGCGGGAAGGCATGAATCCTCAGCGACACTTTTTTTTTTTTTTTCACAGCCCTCTATTTTATCGTATTTTTCTTCCCGCGGTCTTTGCGACTTTGTATTCGGCTGTTACTTTAAGAAACAACTCCACTTCCTCATCTGTTCAAACAAACGAGTCAATCTTGATCTTGCCCAAACTTAATTATCCCCAGTTTTTGTCATCACTGCAACATAATGAAATTATTTCCATGAAAATTCTCAAGTTCAAAAACACGTGAAACGAGCGAAACGACGCGTGGGAAAAATAAACAAGAAATTAGCGCCACGTGCCGTCCTGCGGGCTCATTGTACTAGTAAATGCGTTTGCTCTGTCAGCAGTACTGTCGTTTTCGAATCGTTTTTAGCATTTTCGCGTGGACGGGCGAAACCGATTCGAAAGCGCTTCATGTGCGCGAAGGTTTTTGCTAACGGAGAAAAAGAATCGTTTTCAAACGAAAACCGATATTTGTAGACGAAGTCTAAATGTGTATCGTTATCGCTTAATTGTATGAAAATCTATAAAAACTTGCTGCTCCTCTCATAATCTTCCGGTGAAATGGTAACACGGCAATAACTATTCGCCTCGCAGTTTTTAACCTTCTACTAAAATATTATTACCTTTGGTCTGCAGTGAAATTTATTTTGTATGTTGCAAACTGACATGCTGGTTGTCGCGTTCAGGTTTTAATAATCTTTTGACGAATGCAGTCTATACTCTCGACCCATTAAAACTTTAATAGGCGAAGGTGAGGTGAGGTGATTTATGTTCATTTTCCATATGGTGTTTTTGTTTAGCGCTTTAGGTCTGCGTTATTGAAATGAATCATTCTTAGCTCACATTTCTATTAAACACGAGATCACTCAACTACAGCAGTTTGCACGTAGCTTAAAGGTTAGTTGCTATCAGGGTTTGCTGTCATTGGTCAGTGCCACAGTAGCGCATTTCAGCGCCCTCAGTTTTAATTAGCCTGTATACATAGTGAGAGCCACAGTTTTTCACTCTGATACGAGTGGTTTTCCAGCAACAAAGAATGTCGTTTTTACGACCACTATTATTGCTAAAACAAACTTCTTTTATTTCTTCTCCGTCTGCCTTTGTAGGATGAGCATCTTTCAACCAGCCAGAAAACTTTCCACCACACCTTTGTTTTTGCACACACGAGGTTGGCATCCTAGTCCCTGCTTCTCCTTGGAAACGATACCAACCAGTTTCAAGAGCGTTGTCACTCAAAAGAGACGTGCTCGAAAAGTGCGTGTCTTTTCTATCTGAACTGTTCAAACTCAAGTAGTTTTGACATACATCACCTAAAAAAAGATGAACACGCAAAGGCCATAGCAACGTTGGATAAAAACTCTTTGTTGGCTTAACACCATATGCCTCACAATCACCAAATAGATTTGGAAAGTGTTGAAATTGTTGACAGGTGATCGGCATGGCGACAAAGACTAATTCTTGAAGCTTGGCATTACATGCGAGATAGGGACGCAATAAATGAACAGACAACACTGTACAATAACATTCAGAATTTTTAGAGTCATTAAGAGTACCCTAGAGTCTATTGTTACACTTAGAAGGGTTCCTCCTTCGACGTGTGATTTACATTTTTCCAATTCTTTTTACCAAAATTTTTAAGCTTATCACCTGTATGACAGTTTTCCCGGTAAACTCATCAATGCAGCGCCCACCGTTCTGACAAGGATTACTGGCGCAGTAGTCAATGTAGAATTAAATGAAATTAGTGTAACAAATATAAATTGAAGTACAATGACTTCGGGCACCACCAAGAGATGTGTAGATAACACCCCTTTATCATTTTGTTTTTGTTGTTTCTAAATGCTGCTAATTCTGAGATGCTGTCTCTCTTGTAGAAGCTGTTCCTCCAAATGCCCAAAGTACAATGTTTCTGTTGGCCCAAATACGCAACTGCAGTAGTCCATATAGTGCCTCCGTTATTATTAGACTATTCTCGGTCATAAATTATTGTATATGGACTTTAAATCTTACCTTCACAATCGTGTCCATCCCCAGTATATCCGTGTTTGCAAGTACAGTTATATCCACCCTGAGTGTTTTTGCAAACTGCATTAACATCACAAACGCCAGATGGTTTAGCACATTCATCGATGTCTATAGAGAGATTAAACAGTTCTTTACAAAATAATGTTTGAATGTCGATCATTGAAATTCCGTTTCAGCCTTGTTTGCATCGATACGCGATCTCAGAAATAAAAAAAAACCGCTTAAAACATAAGCACGCCAATTAAGCTACTACTTTACAATAAAATCATGTTTGATATTTATTATCCGTTTCAATTACCTTGTTCAATTTTGAAAATTTGCTCCGTACTCATTCGTAGATTCTTATATATATATATATATATATATATATATATATATATATATATATATATATATATATATATATATATATATATATATATATATATATATATTAAATTAAGTGTGGGGTGGGGAATCTGGACAACTGAGTGCCTCATTTATATAGGATCACCAACCTATTCCCGTTCGGAAGGCGATTCACAGCGATTTCTGATAAATAAATACATACACAGTTAAATAGGAACAGAAATAAACACAACTATATAAATGAGTGAAAATGTGGTCCAGCCGGGAATTGAACCCGGGTCTCCAGATTACTAGTCGGATGCCTTAACCACTCGGCCACTGAACCAACCACGCTGGCAACGTGGCGGGAAATAGACCTTGTAGTGATTAGGTCCGGGGAGACATATCAACACATTTTCTGTGAATCGCTGTGAATCGCTGTGAATCGCTGTGAATCGCCTTCCGAACGGGAATAGGTTGGTGATCCTATATAAATGAGGCACTCAGTTGTCCAGATTCCCCACCCCACACTTAATTTAATATTAATTTCTCTCTTTGGGGGAATAGGACTGTGAATCGCCGATCGACCGGGGTGTAGTGAGGTGATCCTGTCTGCAGAAAATGTGTTGATATGTCTCCCCGGACCTAATCACTACAAGGTCTATTTCCCGCCACGTTGCCAGCGTGGTTGGTTCAGTGGCCGAGTGGTTAAGGCATCCGACTAGTAATCTGGAGACCCGGGTTCAATTCCCGGCTGGACCACATTTTCACTCATTTATATAGTTGTGTTTATTTCTGTTCCTATTTAACTGTGTATATATATATATATATATATATATATATATATATATATATATATATATATATATATATATATATATATATATATATATATATATATATATATATATATATATATATATATATATATATATATATATTTTGTCACGAAAAGTATGTACGTCTACCTTGGGTGCCACAAACTTTTGACGAAGGTGCCATTTTCGGCGCTAACATGAGTAAAATATGCTCGAGAGATGGATTTTCGATGCTCGATATAAAACGAATTTTTCGCTAAAAGCTATATACACGATTATAAAACATACTTGTAATCCTTCCTTACAACACAGGGAGCCCGGACAAACTGTTTGTGTGCACATTAGCATTTTTGTGTGCGTTAGCATTTTTATAGCAAATGTGTATGATTTACAGAACGGCTCGTAGAATTGCTTGTAATAACGTAAAATATGAACAAATACATGCTAAATAGACGTAAGTTTATCTTACCAGTTTTGTGGTGCGGTTCTTTTGGCTCGAAATTGCGAATTTTAGCGGTTTGAAGGATTTTGCGTTCGCTGCTTATTACACATATAATTATAATGAAAGGGTGGAAACTCCAACAGAGCTCCAAATTCGAACAGCTCCAGCGCCGAGGCGATTTTGGACCAGAAAATCCCATCGCACAGCTTTCAAACTGAGCAACATGTAAGAGGAAGGTTTGAGGAATCTTCTCGTATTGTTCGATCGAAAATTCATCCAAACGGCCCAGAGCTAGCCTTCGAACAAAAACGGGTAACCAAAATTTTAAGCCGTCCGAATGCGTAGCGACAAAAAATTGTGCCGAAGGGAATTTGCTATTCCCTAGCCTCTTTCTGATTGGATACAATTAAACAATGGTCGTTCAAGATTTAGTCCCGTGGATAGGTGGGCAAAGGCAAAATCAATACTCACTAGCATGGGTAGTGATGTCAATGGTCCATTGTTTAATTGTATGCAATCAGAAAGAGGCTAGGGGATCAGCTAGATTTGCGGCCAATCCGATTTTGGATTTCAGAAATCAGAAATCAGGACAATCCGTAAAACTATT